>VXBC01005095.1:888109-921360 GCA_013399945.1 Ploceus nigricollis | reverse complement strand
TTTTTAAAAAAATTTCCCCCCCCCCCCGGTTTTTATTTGGGTGGGGTTTGTTTGTTTGTTAATTTTTTCCCCCGGTGATGGTGAAGATGCTGATTAAAGATTTCATTTAGAGTAACCAGGTATTATGTTTATAAATATACTTCTTTTGTATATAGCAGCCCAAGTCACCTGTTATCTTGAGGTGGTGGTGGTAGGGAAAGTAATGTAGTGGAAATCTTACATGTGTATTACTTATAGGTGCTTCTCAAAGTATAACACTCTCCCCAGGAACTTTTGGGACTACAAGGTATACATTCGTTGGTCAGAAGACATGCAAAATTGACAGCTTTGAAAAGTGAAAGTCTCATTAACTAAGCAGAGTACTTGCAGCTTTGCAGTGTTCAATTGCTCAGTAAGCCACAATGACACAATAAAGATGTTTCTAGAATAAAGTGGGGGTAGCTCTGATATCATGGATATGGAGTCTATTAGACCATAACAGATCGTGTGAGGTTACTTTAGTGGTGTGGATATGTCCTGGGGTTGGACCCAGTCTGGCTCATTTTAGATGAGATGACCAAAACCTCTTTATTTACAACTTAATGATTTCATTCTTGGGTATGGTCTTGGACATTGCTATATGAGCTTTCTGTGCCAGCCCTTCAGGCCTGAAGGCTGTTCAGTCTTACTTTCCATCCTTATGCATCTTTTTTAATGAGAAGAACAGACCCTAAGACCCAGTACGTGGTGTAAGTTGTTCTCTGCATGTGTTGACTTATAAATGAGAGGTTCCCCTGATAGTAAACAAGTTTGGGACAAATTATTAAATCTACTTTTTTTTTTTTTTTTTGGTTTTTTTTTGTTGTTGTTGTTGTTTTGTTTTTTGTTAAATAGAATTTTCACTTTAAATTCAGAGATAATTCTCAACCAATTTTAAAAATCAGATTCTTCCTAATTTCTGTAGTTAATCAGGAATCACGTTGAAAATCATGATTCAGCAGCTTTATTTTAAATTTTCGGGTGTTGTTACAAGGTTTTTCCTCATACTGTTTTGAAAGCCGAGATCAAGGTATTTATCAAGGTATTTCTGTGTTCCTCTTAAGGATTTCAATATTATTAAATACATAGGTGGCATTTGTGCTTAGAATAAACTGGTAGCATCTATATTTTCAGAAGCCTTCATTAAAGAGCAATGACAATTTTTTTCCCCCCTCACAGGTACGAGGGCACTCTCTACACTTCTAATAATTTTGCATTGAAGAATTGAGCATTTTCTTTGTAAGAGTGCTTCTCATTTTGCCAGCCAGTTGGAGGTGTGGTAAGATCCGGAAATTAGACACTGTAAGCGGATGTTCACAGTCTGAAACTTTTAAGTTGAGAAGATGGCAGCATAACTACAGATTGTTTGTCTAAGAATAAATGGCTGGTTTTTGTGTTCCTCACAATAGTCTACTTCTGCATTATCATAACTTTATCTTGAGACAAGCCCATGTAGTAAGATCTGCTCTTGAGTTGCATTGCACAGCCTGATGTTTGTGCTACTGCCTATGTTTTCTGTGACTTGAAAGATTTTCATTGAGCCTTAAGAAGGTGCAGAGACCTGCTTGGTACAATGCAAAACTGATCACATTGACTACTGAACATCTGTCCTCATCATACAAATAACAGTCCCTGTTTTCTCTTACTCATTAGAGTCTGAAGTCAAGACACAGTTTAGGTATGTCTTCATAGCAGTGGCCATAAGAAGGGATTTTTTTCTCTACTACAAAGCAATTCCTAGCACCTCTTATATTAATGTAGGGAAAACGACATAAATGATTACCTGACAAGTCTTAGTCTAAGCTTTCCTGACGTAGTTGTCTGTTTTAGACACTAATCCCCACTTAATTTTGTTTCACTGAGTTCCAGTGTTTATTTTGTTACAGGTGATGTATCCTGGTGTGATATGATAGCTGCACATCAATTAAGTGATACATTTATATCATGAGGGTCACCTTTCTATGGAGGTGTGCAGTCAGCTCTATGCTGGCCCTACTGCATCTGCTACCCTCTCTTTATGTAAAACGCTTCTAACTCCTTCCCTGTCTGTAGTCAATCGAGCCATAAGTAGTAGAGATCTGTGTAATCTCTTTATCTGATTTGGCAATACAACTCATATCTGGGAGGTGTGCTATCACTGACAGCATAGCTTTTTGGTTATGATTTCTAGAGAAGACACCTGACAGCTAAACATACCCAAAAGTCTTGGTTAGCAGACACAGATAATTTCTTTCTTCAGGTAAGAGGATAATTGTGAAATACAGGGTGTCATGATCTTTGTGTTTATCTGCCAGGTTCTCACAGATATTTAAGGAGTATATTTTTTTAATGACAGTGACTGTCAGAACTTGATATACACAAGAGAAATTTGTGTACTGCTCACCCCCAGGCAGTGGCTGTCTGCTTTAATACCTTCTGTGTGTTGAAATAGGCCCTGAGGGTTTTGAGGTAAACTAGTCTTATCACGTGGAGCATACACACATAACCCCTCAAGCATAAATCACTTCAGCTAAAAGTAGTGGTAGCTAAACCATTGGCCAGTACTGGCACCTTCTGAGTTTAATTGTGCAATGGAAAAAAGGAGTGGAAAAACTGCCTTATAACAGGAATGGTCTTGAGGAACTGGCACCAAAAGTCTTTATCTGAGGCAGTCTCTTGTCAGAAGATTGCATAGTCAGGGTGTACTCTGGGGTAGGCTTTGTATCCTTAAACCTTTTTTGCAATTGAAAGGCTACTGTTACTGAAATGTGGTTAGAGACCTCGGTCTTTCCTAACTGCAAGCTGTTTTTGTAAGGGTAAAATAAACACTGCCAGCTTTTAATGTCAAATTAATTTAGAGTATTATGATCCTTCTGGACAAATTACCATTGGTATGCAGCAGCTAGATCTCAATGAGCTACCAAATCAATGTTGGTATCTGTATACTCCATTCCAGTAATGTGAACTAGAGGTAGGAAAAATTGTAAGAATTTTAGACTGTAGTCTCCTGTGAAAAGCTACCGTGTGTACAGCTGAAGTTCTTTTATTTGTTTCTTTCAAGGCAAGGTTATACCACCACATCCACCAAATACTGAAGTAAGGATTAATTGCTTGAGAGTGTCTTGCGGACCTGGCTTCAGTTGCAGCCTGTTCATCTAAGGCTCTTCCCTGCACAGTGACAGTGATGTCCTGTGCCACTCTCTTGCATTACCCATGTATGTTATATGCACTGATTTAATCTCACTAAAAGCATTTTCAATTGTTACTCAGCAGATAGTTTTAGGATCTTGTGTAACAAATAGCTGGAGGCTCAATCAGCATGCTTTCAGCTTTAGCTTTTTTTTTTTTTCCCCCCCCAGAGTAAGTTAATCACTTGGAATATTGAATCTGGAAGAGGTGATTTATTTCACCATAATTTTATAGGACAGCTACATATAAAATACACTTGAAGTATGTTATGTCTAAGAGAAGTGATTTTTCACCTACCTAGATTTGAATGCAGATGTTAAAATTACTTGTAAAATTAGAAGTGATACATAGCTGGTGCCTAAATCTTATTGTAATGCCTAATTGATGAATTCAGATAGACCGGTTATATATTTTGTAGTACAAAACTAGAGAGTGCAATAACACCTTTTCTTGCCAGGGACGGGAAGTTGCTTCTACTCAATTGCTGCTGTCTAGCTTTTCAGATGTGAAAAGAGGTGAGGAGGGATTGCAGAAGGATGGCTTTCTTCTGTGATTAGGTATGCAAAATAGTCATTCAGCACTTGAATGTAGGGCAAGGATTAATTGATATAGAAAATAATATGCCATTTTGTCGTAGTTGAGATGGAGACTATACGAAGCAACACACTCCATTTTCAGAAGGCTTCAAACTGTTTTTATTACAGCCTGCATGCTTTCTATACATTCTTACAAAACTCATAAGTTTACTCATTGGTCATAAAGGACAAACAGAGTGCTTATTGGCATAGACAGTTGCAGGTTTCTCTTATTTATCCTTCTTTCTTTCTTGGTTTCTATGTCAATGACCTTGGTAGAAAATTCTTTCAGGGGTAAACATGGATCCTCTTATCAAACATCTCTCTGGCTCACAGAAGTCACTGTAAAAGCTCTTCCACACCCTTTGACAGAAGCCACGGTCTGTCTCAGAAATGGATCTTATTTGCTACATTATGCTGCAGTTGCTCTGTGGAGATGCTCAGACTTTGGGAATATTTGCTATCACCTCTGACCAAATTATAGGCCATGCTTGGGGCAGGGGCTCAATATCAAAATAAGGTGTATCTTGCATGGAGAGGGCAGAAGCTGTTGTGATTGTTCAAACTTATTGAAAGTAACACTTCAGTTCTGAAGGCACTGCAATATTTTTCTTCTAATTAAGGATTATAAAGCCAGAATATACACATTGTATGGTGTAAAGCAGTACAGCTTAGCTGTGTTTTGCAGTCTTCTTTGTAATGACCTACACTATGAGGATTGAAGTATTTAATGATGTATCCAGAACTGGCTCCTGGAAAAACCCAGAATACAGAGGAGATAATTAGCACATATGGTACATAATCAAATCTACACTAAATGCAGTATTTCAGTAGGAAAACAATACAAAATGGCAAAAATGAGAATTTTCTTCATAAACATCCAAATAACAAAAAGTAGCTTGTCACTGCTCCCTGATTCCGTGTGGCTGGCTGCTGGAGAAGAAGAGGAGTTGCAACATAGAAATTGCAAACTAGTGGCTTAAACAAGAAGACACTTCAGTTTTGCTACATTTATCTGCAGCTTCAATGGGAGTGACCCCATTTGTGCTAGGGTAATTGCCCAGGCTTAAATCATAGCTAAAACTAGCAGCAGTTCCTAAACACAAACAGTGTTTGTGTTTATAATCAGCACGTACAGATAGGGGTATTGTCTGAGATGAAAATCGGTATATCAGACATGCTGTCTCTGTAAACACTGGGCAGTAAAGTCTTTCTGAAAGAGTGAATTGCTGGTAGAGTAAATCAACTCTCAGAATCTTGGGTCTTAGCCTTGAATCAAAATATGTAGATCTCCAGTACCTCAAGAAGCATAACAGAATTTGTTTCAGATAAAAGGTAGAAATTGGTTTGAAATGCATATTTTTGCTAAGAGGCGGCTAATAGCCAAACAATAACCATAATGGCTTTCTGTAACAGATTTGGTTTTTTAATCAGCATGCATTTCATCATATTAAAACATGCAACTCAGGATGAAATTTAATAATTTCCAGAAAAGCTCCTGTAGAGAAGTGGGGGCAGGGAGGGAAGTAAAATTCAGTGCTTTCCTCTGCACTAGACTACAGAAACTGAATTAAACATAGCAAATGGAGCCATACGCATGCATAAGTCATATACATCTTATGTTGTGACCTGCATTTCCTGCCTCAATGTCTGTGTGCTGCCAGACACTCCTTGAATACCAACAGAACAGGGATTTGCATTTTGGTGCATACTGTCCAACAGGCTGTCCAAGGTCCCATTTACAGTTCAGGGAGGAAAATTCAAGTACGTCTTTGAAGAGCAGTGGTTTTATACTGAAAGGGGTTTGATAGAACATTGTTCAAATGTGCACATACTGATTTTTAGAGATACTGAGCATTCAATGAATTCCTTGAGAATGTCAAGGACTTAGGAAATTATTGCTTGTGAACATCTGTACTTTCAGCCAAGCATGTGTGCTTTTGATTACTTTATAGTGGCTAGAATTCAGCACTCATAAAAGGGATGGGGAAGTATTAAGACCACACAGGGACATTAGTCATTGGATACCATTCAGTGAAAGAAGGTGGTAAGGAGAAAAAGGTTAATTTAGGTATTCTGACTCATCATCCTGAGGAGCTGCTCTTTCACTCCACCGATCAGACAAAGCTGCAGTGCACTATATAAGCAAACAGAGCCTTTAGTTGAGTGATGTGATTTTCCTCCATAAACATGTCTGTGGATGACTGTCATAACTGTCATGTAAACTTTTGTAATTCCTGATCTTTGGGTAAGAGAAATGGAAGGGGAGCTTGTTGCCTTGTGTTCAAGAAGTAGACTGCATTTGATTGAATAAAGCACTTACCTGAGCCAGTGTAAGTGTAGAATAGTACCTATAAAATCTTGTAGTTATTTTCTATTGCCTACTAATATTTTGCTTAGGTACACATTGTTCAATGTATTTTCGGCATATTAGGTCACAAAAAAAAAGGCATGAAGGACTTTTCAACTTCATTTTAAAAAACCCCAAAAACCCACCAACAAACCCAACCTTAGGTCTTTGGAAACCTTCTCGTCCACATTTGCTAGTCCAGTTTCAAGCTATGAAAATGAAATCCTACAGCAATGATTTCTACAGGGGAAAAAACCCCACAAAACTAAATGTGAAGGGTTACTGCATGGCCAACAATGTCTACATCTTTTTCTGATGAAGGTTTAAAGATAACTAGAAAAAAGCACATTAAAAATTGTTTCATTTTAAAGAGATCTATGAAAGTGTGGCACATTTTCTATTAGAGTGGGAAATCCTTTTGATCAAGAAAGATTTCTAAGCTCACCTCTTATAAAAAGGGAATATTTTAATAACTACAGCATAAAGTAACTTTCTTAGAATCCTAAAGGATATCCTACTGTGAGATACTTGGTTAATAATAAACTGCTTTTGCTGTTGAATACCTTTACAGAGAGGCTATATGTTGCTCTAGATTTTGTTATTCTTGGTTGCCTTCCTAAAATCCATGTTGCAGGTCCTTCTGTGCTGTTGTTAATTTATCTTCCATAAATGTTTATCTTTTTTCAAAGTGAGATCAGGTTCTTGCTGAGTATAAAATGGTTGTTCTTTCTTTAGTAGTGAAATCTGCACAATTAACCTTCTTAGAGCTTATGACACATATGAATGTACTTGGAGAAATTAAGTGCTGTGCATATGCATGAAAAAATACTTGTGCTTTGTATTAGATAAAATCTATATAGATTTAGACAAAGATATATGTATAATCTTACAGAATGCTGTGAAATACACCCTTTTGTTGTTTAAGAGCCTGTGTTTGTGAACTTGATGACTGAATCATAACAGATTTCAGGTGCCTGGCAGTTGCCTGATTGGCAATTTGGTTTTTGATCAAGTGTTACAGACCATTGAAGTAGAAATCCTTATATTCTAATCAAGACAAAAATGCCTTGGCTTCATGAAATTTTAAAAGTGTCTGGATAGGGTAATACTGAGAACTGAAGATAATGTGTGATTTCTGTCCTAACATGTTAATAATTGTGTACTGGGTTTGAGACGAACAGAAAAGGAAGGGAGTGCATAAATAAACAAGGACTGATATTTTTATGAAAGCAGCAAGATAGGAAAGGACACTCAAAATAACTGAATGTCTTTCAGATGGAACACCTTCAGCAATGTAATGCTTTGCCTTCCTGGTTCTTCTTGGAATGCAAAGACTTCCAGGATACCTTGAAATAAATTGGAATTATTCTAGTCATTTTGTTCACATTAAAGGTGCACATCTCTGCTTTCAGTTGCTGAAGGCTTTCTTTAATTTCGGTCTCAGCTGTCAATTCACTAAGTTTTTAAGAGATTTTTTTATTGCTGATTATCTCAGTTTTATATGATAGCTTTTTCTTTTAAAAAGCCTAAACAGCCAAAGGAAACCACAAACCCCAAAGGAACGTATAACAACAAGAAACCCTACAACAACTGCCGGCAGGAAAACCCCCAAACCTTGGACCATGATACCTCACTGAATGAAGTAATGTTTAGGAAGAGGTATTGGCTTAGTCTCTTCTTTCCTTGTCCCACTTCTTAGCCATTGTACATCCTGGATCAGACGTCAGCGTCTTACTCTGTGTAGTTTGAAGTTGGTGATTCTGTTTGGCTTAGTAGTTAGTGAGTAATGTACAAAAAATCTTATTGGTGTTAGAGTCATAATATGAGCTAGGGCATTTTGAGTTAACCTGCTAGCAAAGAAAACATTTATCAAGAGGGGTGCAGTCCAGTTCACAGTATTTGTGAATAATTTAATTGATTTTCTTTATTTTTTTTACAGGCATTGTTTCAATTATGACTCTCACTGCTCTTGCCTATGAACGCTACATTCGGGTGGTCCATGCAAAAGTGATTGACTTCACTTGGTCTTGGCGGGCTATCACGTACATCTGGCTGTACTCGCTGGCCTGGACTGGAGCACCTCTTTTGGGCTGGAACAGATACACACTGGAAATTCATGGGTTAGGTTGCTCAGTGGATTGGAAGTCAAAAGATCCCAATGATACCTCCTTTGTGCTCCTTTTTTTCCTTGGCTGTCTAGTAGCACCTGTTGGGATCATGGCCTATTGCTATGGCCATATTCTGCATGCAGTAAGGATGGTAAGTTAGTTCAAATAAGACTTCCCTTAATGTAATATTGTCAGTGAAAACTGTTGAAGCTGTATATTCAGGTTGGATCCAAGCCAAATTTGCACTCTTACTTCCCTTTTAAACTTTTGAATATTTGATGTTCATCTATGTCAGGTAGCACTAGATAGGCTGTAGGACTGGGAGAGAGCCAGCCTAGAGCTACTGAGGTCTATTGGTTGTGTGGTTTTACTGGGAGGAAGTAGGGAACGGCTTATGCTTACTAATCCACATCAGATCCTCACCTGAAAATTCAGTCCAAATCCTTAGTATGAGAAATGAACCCACTCAAGTTTATGGTCAACAGTATTGGCAGAATGGATAATCTGTGGAGTATGTTTTTGTGCATGTCCTATGTTTTCCTTATTTTATGACTTAGGTAACATGGGAACCTGCTGTCTAGTATTCTGCTTTAGAGATTTCATGACTGTAGGGTACCATACTATGTGACAAAGCAGTACAGAGAAATCTATGAATTTTTTTTTCTCTAAAGATTTTTTTCACGAATCTACAGGACTGTCCAACTAGTCAGACAAAGGACCACTAATGTAAACTGAATATGCTTATGCCATAGCTGAGGGCAAGTTATTTTTCTAAAGGACTTATAACAGCAGCATGCTTTGTTACATCTCTGGATTTGTTGTTTTCTAGTAGATTAGCTATTCTATTTTTTTCTCAGCTTGTATTTTTACACTTAATGTAGGGAATAAATTTTGAGAAACATGATGTAAGCTTCCAGAAGAATTGTGGTTTAAAAGATAAGGTGTGTAGTGTCTGTGCCTTAAACTAAGAGAGTGAGTCAGTTACTTATAAATAAATGTAGAACTATTCAGGTTCAAGTAAAACATAAAGCTACTTTATTTTACTATTTTTTTTCCTCTACAGCTTCGCTGTGTAGAAGATTTCCAGACAGTTCAAGTGATCAAACTTCTAAGATATGAAAAGAAGGTGGCTAAAATGTGTTTCTTGATGATCTCCACGTTCCTTATTTGTTGGATGCCCTATGCAGTGGTCTCCCTCTTGATAACATATGGCTACAGCAACCTTGTAACTCCAACAGTAGCTATCATCCCATCTTTCTTTGCCAAGTCAAGCACTGCTTATAATCCAGTTATCTATATCTTCATGAGTAGAAAGGTAGGTACATTAAAGGTTTTTTTGTTTGAATTATTAGTAGCCAGTATCACACTTGTGAAGTGTAGGTCTGATATACTTTAATCTGAAAAAAATTTTTAAAATGTCAACGGCTAGAATAAATGGTAACAACCTAGAAGAAATAAAATCCCTGATGGTGCTTAAATGCCATCAGATCATAAATTTAATTTGCTTATATGTGAATTCAAACATTTAACTCACAAAAGGGACAGGAAAGAGTGTCAGAATTTAAATGTCTAGTTTTGACAGTTTACCTGTGAAATGGATTGCTACTAGAAGACCTCATCTGAATCACTCCTTTACCACAGTAGAACTCCATTAGAGGAAGTTTAGAATAATCAGTGTCTAATTTTTAAACCTGACTTCTGTGTTGTAGCAACACAAGGACTGATACTGGAAGCGTACCATGCACATTGTAAACTTCTGAAATCAAGATTGTATAAAGATATCTGGAGTTTAATAGAATCCCTTGACAAAGGGTAAAAACCCATGAGTGATTGCTGGAGGGGTTTTGCTGAGTTTTCCTTACCTTTAAACCCATTATAGAGATGGAATTTTCTGTGATTTCCTACACTGGCTTGCAGTTGCCAGGCAGCAGCCTGGGCCAGCCAGCAGCCTGCAGGGACGAGGAGGCCACGTCAGTGTGTCCGATCAGCCACGCGGGCAGCCAAGCAAAGGCTGAGTGCAGCTCAGGTCAGCACCCAGGATAAGGGGGAGCTTAAATGCTTTCCTGAGTAAAAGCAGGAGGCCTCCAATATGGCATCTTGTTCGTCCCCCACAGCTCATTTCACAGCAGGCTGATCCACAGTTACAAGGCTGCACAATATCAGAGTTATCCTGGATATGGGAAGCTAACAACAGTCACATTCAAAAAGGCTTTTTCAACAGAGTGACTTTTTAAATACACTGGCACTGACTCTGTACCTAGTTGTCAGTATCTAGGTATCAGATACCTAGAGTATCTTTTCTGAAAAACATTTTCTGGGTTCTGACACCCAGCAGCAAATCAAACTTGTACCAGGTATAATGCCAGTGAAGACACAGCCAGGATAAGTATCAATCATCTGAACACGCTTATTGGAGATGCATTGTGAAATTTTTTCTCTTGCCTCTAATTCCAGATTAGGACCAAAATTATAGTATTTTTGATTAATGTTTTTTGATTATTTTACCCTCAGAAGGAATCCTAAAACAAGTTCTCTATAATAGCCTTCCTTTATCTGAACTCATTCTAACATGCTTGTACTTTCTAACTTCTTTGCTGCTCTGCGGTAGACCATTATCTCTGAAGTTGTCAAGGCTTCCACATGACTATTCCTTCTCTGAGATTATCCTTCAACGAGATCTTGTAATTAGCTAGGTTCCTTTCCCAACAGGACAGGCCTATCGCCTTCTCTGTGTCAGGATTAATTTTCCACAACAAAACCTTGTTCTAACTTAGCATGTCAGATTGCTTTCTGCATGATATCTGGGAAAAGAGAGGCACTGGCCATGCAGGATAATACAGAGTAATCCTTAACACAGCTAAACGGAAGGCTGTTAAAAAGAGATGTCCTACCCCCTTTTCAGAGAAAAGGTGCATTGTTTCCCATGTGCTCTCAGCTGTTTGTTGTGTTTGGGATTTTTGTTGTTTTTGTTTTGGGATTTTTTGGTATTTTGATTGGTTGATTGAAGTCTTCTTCATACATTCCAGGCAATTCTTGTTACAGGTTATTGCCCTCTTATTTCTTGTAGAACCAGGGTTCTTCCCCAAAAGATCATGTTTGAGCTTTAAATGTGGACAGACATGGAGCTACGGAATGAATGCATCTTTGACTCTCATACCTGGATCTTTGTTGAAGGGGACACCATAATTAGAGAATTAATATGGTGCTGTCCATTCTGTGTGCTGGTGCTGTGCTCACATTATTTAGTCACACAGTAGAGCAGACTTCCTGTGTCACAGTTAGCTGCTGGTTATCTGAAAGACTTCTGTTCCATCCATATTCAATGGGAACATTTGATTTCTGTGTTACTAACCATTGAAATTTCATTTTACATCTGTGACATTAAATGCTTTTGTTAAAATTCCAGACCCTGGAGTTACTTAAAAGGAAGAAAACATCCCTTTGGATACCCTTCTTCCCCTTGTTCCTTCCCTCTGTATCCTCCTGTGAAGTGTTTGTGAGAATATTCTTTCCCTGCTGGATCTAGTATGTGATTTTTGAATATGGAAACAAAACCTATAGCATACTTTGGAACCTAGTCCTCTTGTCTTTTGCTTGTAGCTGGTAAAATATTCAGTTGCATTTCAGTGCCCTCTGTTGGCTCAGTGATCCTATTCAGATGTAGAGAAAAAAAGTACCCACTACAAAGACAGCACATTTTGTTTCTGAAACTTACTCAGAAGATATGCAAAAGTCTCTTATTTTGAGTAATTTATGGTACTGTGCCCTTCAGTTGCTGGTAGGTGATAGGGAATGCTTAGGAAGCTGAACATAATTCTGTTTATTCTCTCTTGCAGTTTCGACGCTGCCTTTTGCAGCTCCTGTGCTTTCGCCTGATGAAGTTCCAGAGGACAATGAAAGAGCCACCAGCAACAGGGAGTGACAAACCAATACGACCCATAGTTATGTCTCAGAAAGCAGGGGACAGGCCAAAGAAGAAAGTGACTTTCAGCTCTTCCTCTGTCATTTTTATTATCACCAGTGATGACACTGAGCAAATAGATGACAGCAGTAAACACAATGAGACACAAGTAAATGTCATCCAAGTAAAGCCATTGCAGGGATGAGCTGAAGAGACACGAGAATGAGAATTTCAGCCACTGGACTGTTGAGGCTGGAGACTGGTTTCAGCAGCAGTGTCTGTGGGCTGCTAAAGGAAACCACATTCTTAAGCTGTGAAATACTGAAGGGATTCAGCATCTGAAGCTCTCCAAGTAGTTCACTTTTGGTCACAGTATGGAAATCTCTGCTAAAATTGTTGATGGATGTCATTACTCTGAATTTTCTTTTTGAAATTTTGGCAATTTTATGATTGCTATTCAGAACTTTTGGTATTTTAATGTTTTCTGTATATTGAGCCTTCAGTTAATAATTAAATGGATCTTATTTATATAATTTTGTTCTCAGTGAAATATTTTTTCCCCCACCAACTAGGACATGATCTGATATTGTAGCTTGTTGGATACAGCTTGAAGGGAAGTACTAAGACCTGAGAAAACAATAGTATTTCAGTGTTTCAGTTGGCCTGTCTAAAGATCAAGTAGAGAGTTTGTAAAAAGAAATTACCCACTGTTCAGATTTATGAAAGTAAAATTTGAGTAATTAACAATAACAGTGTGTGATTCTTTATTAGTTGATGTACAACATATTTACCACACTGACAATCATGTAAAAATATATGAAAACTGAACACTAGAAGTTGTGGTAAATTTCTTATCATAGGTGCTCTCTTTGAAGTGCAGTGAAATGAGCCAAAACTTCATGAAATGATTTTCACTGAAATGATGAGATTTCATTTCCTTTCATGAAAGGAAGTGAAACAAGAAATCAATGAATGAAGTTAAGGGAGAAGACAAAGAAAGGAAATATAAGGAAGTGAAATGAAATTGAAAAAAATGAAAGTTCTTAGGAGAAGTTAAATTTTTGAAATGAATGGAATGAAGTACAGTGAAATGAACAAAAACTTCATGAAGTGATACTCACTGAATTGGAGAGATTTTATTTCCTTTCGTGAAATGAAGAAATTTCATCATGGGAGGGTACTGAGATTGCTCACTGTACACTTTTGGAATCTGGGCCAGTCACAGTGATGGGGATCACAGGAGCAGTGACAAGTTGCCATTAGGGTTTGGGTTAGGGTTCAGAGAGCTGCAGAGACTACAGCTCCGGGAATACTGGGGCTGGAAAAGGCATGCCAGGGCAATCCTGGCAGGGCACCAACTTTCCTCCTCCTACATCTTTCTAATCTGGACCTCCCATGGTGATCAGAACCTCAGCCCCAGCAACAAGATGCTATTATGCCTAGAGCTGGGGTTAAGAAAGAAAAAAAGCCCAGAGCTCCAGGGACACTGGGGCTGGAAAATGCATGACAAGAGGATTATGGCAGGGGCACAACATTGCTGCCTTCACACCTCGCAGATTAGGGCCATAAATGGGGATGGACATCTCAGCTACAGCCCCATGATTGCTAAAAGGTTAGCGTGAAAAAAAATGAAATTCTGAAGTGAAGTGAAAACAACCTAAGGGAATGGAATGACTGAAACTTCGTGAAATGATACTCACTGAAATTGTGAGATTTCATCTCCTTTCATGAAATGAAGAATTTTCATTAAGAGATTAGAAAGTGTGGAGCTGGCAATGTGGGCACCCTGCTGTGATGCCCTTGCAGTGCCTTTTTGAGTGTCAGTGTCGCTAGAGCTGTAGGCTAAATTAACAACCTTAAACTAAGTTTTTTTTAACTTAGTTGGCGGAAACTTTTTCTTGTAGCCTGTCATGGGCTTTGTAAGTGTGGCTCTGTGAATTTAGTGTGCTGCAGTCCTATTTGCTCATCTTTTAAATATAACTATTTCCTGTACTTACTGAGCACTGTTTCAAAAATCACAGCCTGCTACAGAATTTAAGTGTTGTAACTGTCAGTCTTTGAGTAGCATCAGGTTATTCACAGTTTCATCTTTTTAAAAAATTAAAAATCCATCTTTGGTCTATCCTGGTGTTGTTACAACAGGAAAATTTATTATAGTGTGGATAGAAAGACTGATGTTGGACCTTTCTCTCCTATTACAGGCAATGGACGATGGTTAGAATTAGCATTTGAACAATTAGTTGTTTATTGAGTAACAGAACTGCAGACTAAGAAATAGGAGAAGGAGAAAATGGGAAGGACAAAAGGATAAGAAGGGATAAGCAGGATATATAATTAATGAATTTAATTTTAAATAAACTAGTTGGTAAGAGCGTTCATGATCCTGTCATGCAAAGGGAAGTTATGGGTGTGGTGAGTACCATGATAACCTCAGAGCCAATTAATTTCTCTTAAGGATGTTTCGTTGATTTTGTGCATTAATAGAAGAATACCTATAATGATTTAGCTAAAATACCATTTTTAATCTGCAAATGCAGAAGCCTCAGTTTACTTGTTGCCTCCCAGCACCTGGTGTGTCAGGACAGCTGGGAGGCATTTCAGTATCTCCTTCATGCTGGGGAAGGGATGCCCTCTCTCCCTGTGTTTTGAGGCTGTCATGAATCATGAAGCCATGCCCACTGACTTAGCTGGGGCCTCTGCTGCTGTGCTGGATCCCGTGGAGGCAAGAAACTCTTGGATGGCAACAGATCTGCTCCACAACCATGTGACCTTCCTCCTTTTTCAGCTCCTAGGAGAAACTAGATTTGTGCTGAATGTATCTAACTTCATGCAGAACAGTTGGGCCTTATACTATTTTATGCTACTTTTTTTTTTATCACAGTGATTACGTCAGTCAGGAGATCAGTATTCACAAGTATACCCTTTTTGCTTGTGCCCTGCATAACATTGGTCTCCTGCTGCTGTTTCCTGCTAGAATACTGCATCAGCTAAGTGAAATGGATGTGCAACCACTATACTGTGCTAAACCACCCAGAAAGAGCAGCTTTTAAGAATACATTTATCCTTGGCTTATATAAACAACCTTCAGCTCAAGAACAGAATTTGCCTGTCTAATATCCAGAGGTAAGAGATGAGAAAAATCTGGCTATGATGGTGGAAGATTTCACAAGATCATATTTGATGTACATTCAAACATCTCAGTTTGAAAATATCTGCATTCAGGTATTTTGTCAGTCTATGTCACCACAGTTAAGGAGCGTTGTCGTTTCTCCTGAAGGAAGAAAGGAGGAGGGTGAGGCTGGAACTGTCCCAGAGGATGGGAATACCTGTTCCTGCTGCTACTTAGGATTGGCAGTAGGTGCCCCCTTGGGGTTAGCCTGGTACTTGCGCGTGCCCCTGTCCCTCCCTCTGTGGCAGCAAAAGTGGGAAGAAAAGCAGGAAGCTTTTCCTTCAACTGGTCTCCGTTTTCTTCTGCCGCAGGCAAGCGCTGCAGCCTTTGAGTTCCACTTGCCTGATGCCCAAGGCTGCCTTGCCTGCTGCTCTGACCTGGCTCTGCATTCCATCTGTCCAGCTCAAACATAAAGAATGCTCTTTCTTGCTCTCCCCAGACCAGATTTATATAAAAGGAAAACTTGTAACATGTTAAATCTGAAGAAGAAATTAAATTAATATTTGGTACATGTGAGAAGGAACGTTATTAGCACCAGAATTGGCATTAAGCAGGAAAGGGAATGAAATCTTGCGATTTCAATGAGGGTCAATTGGGCAAGCTTCGAGCTATATTCCTGTGCTTCAGGTCATCCCACTGGCTTTTCTTGTTTTCACCTCGTATCAGGTGGTTTCTTTTTTTTTTCTTTTGCAATTTCGATTGTTCTGTTTCTCTTCTGTCCCTTTGTTTCCCTTTCTTTCCTGATTTTAGGGATTTCAAGGTGAATAATTTGGGCATGATTTGGTCCTTTTCCCTTCACCATGTTTCAAGTCAGTACAATTGGTTGTAGTCACTCTATTTCAAATTTTTGGGATTTTTCAATTTCATTTTTGATTGACCATATCTCATTTCTGGAGTGTTTGTTCAACTCTGTACTCTGATTTCAAGATTTCATTCCCTGTCTTGAAAGGAAGAATCTCTAAAAGACAATGAACAGAAACAGAAATTATGTTGAAGTTTTGAAGTATGATAAAGTTTGATAACCGTGCCTTCCTTTCTTTTTCTAGATATTTATTTTTATTAGAAATAGAATTTTCAGTGTAACTAAGCATTGTTGTTTTTCTGAGTGTTGTCCCTTCCCTATTCTTATTTTTGTTCTGTGTATATTTTTAACCAGTTTTTATATTCTTTCATAAATATTTTGTTCTTTTATGAAAGAAGGCCTCAAATGTGTGGACTCTGCTAAGTATAGAGGGAAGCATACCATATTTGAGACCTCTGCCTTATTGCAAGGAGGTTTATGAGGTCGTCATGGATTTAGCAGTGTGAAAGGGAACAGAACTGGTACATACAAAAATTTTTGAGAGAATGATGTTCAAGTGAGACAGCACTTACTTTCAATCTAATATATCATACATTTATTCTGCACATAACACACAGTTGTATCTGAACACAGGAGATTCACTGATCCTGAGAATTTGTCAGCTTCCATTGGAAACAGCTTGAGATATACATCAGTTATATAGCAAGACCATTTTACATCCAGATGAGACGTGTCACCCTGCAGAGGGAGCCATTGTGTTATCAAGCCAAACAGGACTGTTGTATCTTTATTGCAGGAATTTGACTTTTTTTGCGTGTGTGTTCTTATTAGGTCACTGGTTTTGTTTGTTTGTTTTATAGTGAGCTTGGATGAATGATTACAGATTTCATTTTCTTCAGGCTTTGCTACATTTTGCAGAAACTCATCACTTAAACCATTTGTCCTACCTAGAGATGACAATTACATGCTTAGTGGTTTCTCTACAAAGGAAACAAGATAGGAAAAGAGGTTCATCCTGTTCCAGAGTAGCAAGGACAATGCTTAATTTGTATAAAATGCAGAATATCTCACAAGGGTACAAACTGTCCAAGCGTTATATCTGGGTTTAGACTGCTCTGTGCAGATGGGAGCACAGTTCTGCTGAGGAAAAGAGAACAGAGTTCATTTTTATGGGAAAGAAGACTTATTGTCAGGGACAGTCTGATGTAACATACACAGAAAAGGGATGGTCTTTACTGATCAGAATTTAATTTGTTGCTGATTCTAATTTTAATTATACTGTACCCCACCATTGCTAGACTTCCCCCAAATCAGGAACCTGCATTCCTGGTTGTTCTTTGCCAGTCTCCTAAGGTGACTATGTCTGGCATTGCCTCAGATGTTGGCAGCAGACACATGCTGAATTACAATTATGTCAGACAGTTCCTCTTGGGAAGCTAAAGCTGTTCCATTTGTGTTATATGTGGGCTGAACTGGAAGACATAGAGCTAAGAGATTTTTAATTCCAAATAAGTCATGTTTTATGGTGCAGCACCTTACTATTTGAAAGTTAACATTCTACGTCATACTGTCAGATTTCAGTGTTCAGTTAAAGCAGTTATTTTGCTTTCTTCCTAAGTAAATATGCCACCAAATTAGGAACTCCACCCATTTCAGAAACAATACAAGTCTGAAGAACAGAGCAAGCAATTTTTGCCATGCCTTTGTTTGTGACACTTTTTCCTTTATTTTGGAGCCATTCAGCACCTATGAGCAAAATGTATCTGTGATCTGCAAGACTTTCTGTGTTACAACAGATGTGTCTTTCTTGGAGTCAGTGTATGTCCAAGAGAGCTTCTATTCCTTTTACAAACATTATTTGCTGCAGTAAACTGTAAGGCTGTGTTGCCTAGAAATAGTTTTCCTATATTTTCTGGCTTATCCTTGCTCTTTCCCAGTCCTCCTAAGGTTGTTTTTACAACCTTTTTGGAGTGGTCTCCACTGGCTCTTGTTTAGATAATACTGGATTGTTTAGATAATACCCCTATTTAGATAATAGTGGAGGGTTTTCTCCTCATTGCATTTGTCCCTTCTAAAGAAGAGAGAAGCATGCTTTAATTTTAAAACTCGGTAATTTTTCCCAAACAGGTAGTGTTCTCAGACCAGAGTTTTCAAATGTGTCTAAATTTTGGTCAGGTCACAATGAGACTTACTGACTTATCTTTCCCAGTTATACTTTTCAAATATAATTTGCCTAAAAATTAAGGAGATGGATTTCTTATATTTTCTTACATTGAAGAATATATATTAAACATTTGAGAAATATGCTGGGGGAAGAGGAAATACCAGCAGGATGGGGAGGCCAGGAATCAATATCACTGCTGCAAACTGTTCATCTTATTCCCTTCCTACCCAGTGAAGCACATGCTTCTCCTGGTTCCCCTTCTCCACTCAGTCACTTTCTGGGCCAGCTAAAATTAGTAATTCATAAAGGCAGAATAAAGGGTTTTTTCCACATCCTTCTTGGACTGTACTTCAGTTTACTGTATAAACATGGAAACCTCTTCACAGCAATTTCACATTCCTGTAAAACCCTATGCTAGTACTAAAGTAAGTTTTGGTTTTATTTTCTCCTTAGCCCACAAATGTCTTTGTAGGTCAGTCATCTCAATGCTACTTTAAATGGCTTTGGGAAAATATGACCATGCAAGCAAAACCTCTTGTCTTGAGTGCTTCAAGGTGAGCTCATGATGATGCTTCTTTCCACTGCATGTCTGGAAGTCCTGGAAATAAAGGCAGTATTTTACTGAGAAATCTCATAGATAGAAACTGCCTGCACTGATTTGAATGAAATTACAGTCTTGTTCTGTCAAACCTGTGTGGTAAAGACAATGATTTTACTCAATCCTTTGTTGCCCAAGCAGGATGGCAGGAAGAACTAGCAAACCTCTAGTCTCACCTAGTTACCACAGGGAGGCTTTGGTATCGACCATCTACACAATATTTTTGTAAAGTAGCAGTATTACTAAACAGAAGTATTGGCTCACTTTATCACCACAATTTCATTCTTAAAAAACAACAAACCAACCAACCAAGCACAGCTCCAGAGAGTTGTTCAGCTTATCTTGGAACAGCTACATACATTTGATTAAATACCAGATTCTGAGAATTCCATTGCATGTACTGACTGAAAACTACTGATGGCAATGCTCATCAAAAATGCATGGCCTCAAGCTGTTCCACCAGGGTGCAGGTGTTCTGTAGGTCCTATGTCAAATTTATCATACCTGTGGATGTCTTGAATATCCTAGAGCATCTCAGGTGTCAACAGGCACCTCTATGGGTGCAAAAGTATGGAGAATTAGATCTTCTGCTGACTTCAATGAAAACCTGTATATTTATCTCATACCTGAGCACTTAAATTTAATGTGTCCATATATGGGTGTCTGAATATGGGCTTGAATTTTCCCCCACCTGGCTTTTAAAACAATGAGTCAGTCATATCACTCCATGAGTTTTATTGAGGGCTTCTCTTTCATCCTCTTTCTTTCTTTCTTTCTTGAGCAGAATACTATGAACTTCACCAGGACACTTTGGTTCCCAGGCAGGTAATCACCTACGATCCAGGCTCTCACGTGTAATAATGCTTAATCCAGATGCATTATCTGGCCCAGTTTTTACAATTATCAGGTGGCTACATAGCTTGAGGCAAGCTGTTGTCTGGAATGTGCTCTGTGTGTGTATCATGATTGTTGCTGGTTTCTCCTATAAATTTGACACTAATGAATGCAATTCCACTAAATGGTGTCATTTCCTTGGAATAGTATTCTCTGACTGAAAAGCATTGCATTGAAATATTTTTGGCTAGCACTACTTGAGAAGAATGAGACAGATAGAAGTCTTTCAGTCTTTTTTATAAATAAAAAGTCTTTAAACATGTTTATGCCATCCCAAGTCAGTAGGGATTTTTTTCATTTCAAAGTGAGCAGCTGCTGAAGTATGGTGCGTTCAACAGGAGATATTTAACGCTAAAAGTAGCACGAGAGATGGAGGGAAACTGTTGAGAATATTACTTCTGAAAACTATGTTCTAACTGAAATAGCTTTCCTTAGGAACGTATAATTAACTTGAAAAAAACAATTCTCATTTCTCCACAATGAGTAAAGCACTGTCAATTGAAAAATTTTGTTCCTGAGAATCTTTCAAGTCCAGTGCTGTGTGTTCCTTCATACTTGTGGTAGTGTTCTGAATGTTAAACAGTTTTCAACTTGGTTTTATCAGTTTGTTGGCAACTGGTAAAAAGGAGATGCAGAATGCTGCCAAATCAAAATTGCAGTAATTTGCATGCATTTAGCATTCTGGGGAAACTAACTGCATGAGATGCAAGGCAAAAGGGACCCCAACATAAAGCTTCTCCAGTAGAATCTACTTTGCATCCCAAAACATTGGGTTCTCCATCACTGTACTACCTGATCACTCCAAATTATCCTCACTTTTCTGTACAGCGGGACAGTACAATATCTCATACATGTAACCAAGCTGAAGACAGGCCCCACAGGAAAGTTAGTAGCAGCAGGAGAATATTTCTGTAGTTTAGTGATCTGTTAACCCTCCTACTCATGAAAAGACAATCACTACAATAGAGATCTGAACCACTTCTCTTACCAGGCAAGAAGATATTCTTACTGCTGCTAACAAAGATAAGAAATCAGTTCTTGATCAGAGCACCACAGGGGGGTGATTTTTCTGATGTAGTAAGTTATTGTCTTCCATTAAATAACTTGTAATCCCAAACTTCAACATTGCTTTTCTTAGCAGCTATTTTAGGTTTAAAGAACATTTGAAAGTTACATTTAATTCCAGTGTTTAATTATTTCTTTAGTCTTCATTTTAAAAAGCTGTTGAGATAAAGGTCACAAAATGCTAACTATAAAATTTCCCAGGTCACTGCCTTTCTAGAATTCCTTTGCTGCTACTGGAATGAGCAAAAATATTATGACTGCAAAATGGATTAAATATGCTAAAATATGTTTTTACTCCTACTATCCTAGCAAACATGAAGATCACAAGACATAATGATTTAGCTGACATTTTTCCATGGTTTAATCAACTACTGAGTTAACAAATGAATCCCTTTCAAATACAATGCAATAGGAATGTTGAATATTTCTTCATATCAGCTAATGATTTAGTTTCAGGGGACACTGGTAGACATAATGGCTATCTTTTTTCCACAGTGCAGCACAAAACAAGCCATTATCAAAATTCAAACCTTTAAAATGCTGAACATATAAAAGCTGGCTTTGTCTGTCTTGGAGACAGACATTTCTTTAATTCTGTGAAAACAGAGCACAGGGGTTGAGTGCCTTCCCAGCTTCTTGTCTTAGTCAGACTTCATCATCTGTCAGATTTCCCTACAAGCACCCTTATACTTGGCTTTCAGTATTACACTACACCCCTAACAGCAGCGAGATTTGGCAACTCATTAGTAAGAGGACAAATGTAAGTGCTTTGGGGATGAACGTTTTGGTTTGGTTTTGTATTGCACCCATTAGCCATTGTAACATGGTTAATGTTGACCCTAAGTATTTGACAGCTGACATTACAAACCATGACATCTCCTATGGAAAGGAACAGTATTGGCACACTCATTCATTATGCAAGAAATCTAGCTGAAGGAAATTTTGGCACTTGCAGTCATATCTCCAAATGGAAAAGACAGATCCCCATGGAGACTGCTCACACTGAACTTGGGTAATAAAATACAATATCATATTCATAATATGAATTCATACATATTATTCATGTACATATGAATATAAATTCATACATAAATCCATCATGGAATTGTCTTGCTGGCAGTGCTAGTAGCACTGCTTCAGCTCATGCAGGCTTGATAAGCAGAAATGTTAAGTGGGAAAATAAATGTAGTGTAAAACAATGTGTTGCAAGTACTTGGATGAAGCAACAGCCAGACAAAATCAAATAAGAGAATGAAATCTGTCTGTAGCTGCAAAAAAGATTTTGGCCTGGGCAAGGCCACAGGTGAGCAGTGAATTATGAAGCATCAGAGCCGTAGCTATGGCAGGGCAGACGGCATGTGGCAATAAAGGTGCTACCTAGGAATTAGGGAGGCAGGTCTGTGGCAGAGAGCTGGGCAGGAGGTGAAAGTAGGGCAAGCTTAGAGAATCTGGCAGGAATCTAAACCCACAGAAATAGCTTTCTTTTCCTACCTCAGACTGTCTTTCTGAAAATGGGCTAGCTGCTGATAGTGTAGATCCTTTTCTGATGATATACAGAACCTATGTTTTAGCTGCTAATTTACCAGAGATGACACTCAGAAAACCCTGAAATCTGTACCAAAATTAAATAAGAAACTCTAGTTAACATGAGCTGAATGGTGATTAGTTTCTACAGGTCAGTTGCTGAGTCAGAGGAGAATATATCTCACGGGTCATTTGGTTGATATCAACAGTGCTTGCTCACCACAGAAGAGGTTGAAGTCAGTGGGAGATGGGTGCAGGCAGTGCCTACACAATTATTTAACAGATTAAATTTCTTTGACCATCTTTGGATTTTCTTTTTAAATCCAGTTAAACTTTTCCTCCTCCCTCTCTTTTGCATTGGTTTTGTCAGCTGCTGTTGTTTACAGGAAGCATTAGGAGAGAAGCAAAGCTACAGACCCAGCAGAGTTCCTCAAGGTCAGCTATTACGAGGCTGTTGTCTACAAACAGCATTGTGCACATGCTGTCAAGGTCCAGAGGCTTTTCATTCCCAGCAGCTGCAATTTTCTGTTAGTGGTAACTGGGAGGTAAATCAGGGCCTTATGACATCCAGACACTGAATCTGTGTTTCACTTCTATTCTCTTTGGTTTGCATGAGCACTGAGAAGCAGTTAGTATGATTTTCATATTAGCTCATCTTAATGCTTAAGAGTGCTTGGATATCATAAAGGATCACTGGAATTCAAGGATAGAAAAACTATACCACAGACAAAGAAATGCATGTTTTTGAGGCTTTAAACACAGCAACAATAAAACCAAATAAGAGAAAATTTTATGAAATACTGTGGCTGTTGGTGACCCTTTCAAGAGAACAAATTAACAAAGATTAAACCCAAAGTCACTTGTAATAGCAAGCTCAGACCCATGCTGGTATCATTTTGCAATAACATTATGGAGAAGTAGGTCTGCCCTTTCCTGTACTCTAGAGATGAGCAGAGCTGGCCACAGGGCAACCCCAGGCTTAACCTTTGATGCAACAATCTCACTTGGAAATGCTAAATTGGTGCCTGACTGTGATGACACAGGAGACAGAATAAAAACTACAAGTGTCAACAGTTGTCCATCTGTCTGAGTCTCTAAGCATGCTTAGTGTCTAAGTTACCCACAAAGAAAGCTATGAGTGCTCTGTCTTAGCTTCTGGCTCTGCAGATGGGCCTTTGCTTTTCTTTCACCATCACAGTCCTTTGGCAGTATGTGACCCTGTGACTAGCAATGACAACACTTTGCTGGCATATGCTGTCTGTAACACATGAGATAAAAACACGTGGCTGTTTTTGGCTTTTGGGTGTGATGCTCCCAGCTCATTCCAGTACCTCCATTCCTATCTGCATTTATATTCATGTCAGTGCTTCCTTTTTGACACTAGCAGAAGTGCATACTGTCCTGGATTTCTTTCTCAAACTGCAAAATGTCAGAACAGACTTTACTCTCAAACCATAGTTACTTTGAGCAGAGACAAAGCAACCATGGAAAGTTTAAGTTTTCCTCATAATAAGTGAGGCGTGTCTTCAGTTAAGAAACTTAAATAACTTTTTCCAGTCTTGATTGCCTCTTGTGTTCAAAGCCAGATTTGTGTTCTGGACTCATGCTGGGAGTTCAGCTTGTTAGATATGAGAAGATATTCTTCCAAAAGAATTACATATTTTGCAGAGGTAAAAACTGAGACAGGTTCATACCTGATATAATTCCTTAAATACACACCAATGCTAAACCCAGTGTTTAAAAAGTGCCCGCTGGAAGATCAATTAAAAAATCTGATTTTACATTGCTTTTCATATCACTGTCAACCTATGGGTAGTCTGCATTGTGCCCTGTAGGGTCATCTTCAGCTACAAAAGATTAATGAAGATGCCTGCCTTTAGTTCAGGAAATGCATCTTTCAGCTTCAGTGACAAAGCAGCTAAAAATTTAACCTGTTTCTTCTGTCCTCACTGTGAAAGTATTTTGTGGGAGAGAGCTCCAGGCTTGGGGTTACAGTATTAAGAAACAGTGTTTTTTCCACTTTTTAATATTTTAAATGTGTGGTAGAGTAGTATCCCTCAACTCATTTCTGTCAAGCAGAGGTGGCAGCTAAACCAATAGGAATGGGCTGTCAGCTGTCAGCAGAGAGATGTTATACATAGGGCCTTCACAGGTAGCATTTTGCTGTCAGCTGCACCAGAGGTGTCATGAATTGAAATGGCCTCCAGAGTGAATTTTCCTCCCTAAGCTAACTGGGCTGCTTAGCAGCATGGCTAAAATAAAATTAGCCATGCAGAGACTTACCTGGTTGCTCATGTTGTGAGAAGCAAAGGTGTCAGAAAGGAAAGAAATGGGACCCAGAGCTGGAGGAAGGGTCTGGAGAGACCATTTTGCCTCTCTTGTTACTGCTGAGTAATCAGAAGGCAACTCAACAGCAACTGCTGGGTCTTGGGTTCCCTCTCTCTTCTGTGTTAAAAATAGACTGGTTTTCCAAAATGTCCAATACCTTGCAGTATTTCTTAGGGTAGAACCTCCTCTGCAGCATTTGTGCATCAATTGGTGGGTGATTGCCTTAATGATGCAAAGGTTTAGTCAGAAATGCCACCTTGGAAATACAGTCTTTAAGCCTACTACAATCAGGTCCTACCTTATTTTGTGGGGCTGAGATAACTTAAACCCACCTGAGAGCTGTAGTAAAAGTATCCTGCTTTATTAATTAAATCATAGGTGAAAGAAAAATAGTATATTTTTGAGGACATCGGAAGTTCCTAATGCCATTCTCAGTTTAACAGCATTTGCAAACATGATTTGCAACATGGGTGGCTACTCAGTCACTGCCATACTTTGCTCTCTTCTTTCCTCTGAAACAAAAAAAAAACTCTATAAAAACTGGGTTTATGGCCACTTTTGTGGGCAGTCTTGGTGTGTTAGGAAAGCATGTTCCAGTGAAAAAGGTGGAGAGGTTTTGGGCTTGCACATTTGTCCTCTGTAATTAAATGTGGTGGGAAGCACAGAGCTGTCCAAGGACATGAGAGGCCAATTTCAGTGACAGGTTTTTAAATATGTCTTAGCATTAAAAAATCCACTATCATTATCAAAACAGCCCTGTCTCTTGGAAATACTAAAGTCCATAACAGCTGCAAGCTTACAAGTGCAAGGTTTAGGAAGGGGAGAAAAGGAAATGTTGCTTGAAGGTTTCGTTAATGTGCAGAGCTGTTTAATTAATCAGTGCTGGTGTCTATTTATCAACCTGACAGCTGCTTCCCTCATGTCCATCCCACTGTTTGTTGACACCCCATTTGCTTCTTCATTTTTGGAGAATGGAACATTAGGCAGTAAAAACTGGTGTAAGATGTGACTGGTATGGGGATAGTGTAAATTAAATCTTTCATTGATTTTTCCTGAAAGGGAAGGTGACCCTACTCTGTGTGAAGCTGTAACCATGGCAGCAGATCTAGTCACTGGGAAAAAAATGATGCTGCTTTTACAGTGGGAGGTGGAAATGGACATTCTGAGCTGAATGTTTTCTAGCCCATGATTGGGAGCTGGAGACCATTTAATAGGCTTGACTTTGAAAATAGATTATGCTATTCTGTTTCTTGCAGAAAAGGTGTCAGTGGGAAGAGACCACATTTGGTAATTGGGCTACACCAAAACACAGAACTGAGGGACACTTGCATCAGAAGAAAGCCAAATCCCTGATGATAGTTTCCAGTAACAGGTGTCAGGGACACAACAGTTGATATGTAGGGATCAACTTATACTTAGATAAAGGATCTTTACATCACTGGCTGCATAAAGGCACCTTTAAGCATTGATAAATGACTGTATGGAACCAGGAATTCAGGCCATAGCAGCTATGGGGCCCTGTAAATCTCTGAAGTCCTTTACAAAGAGGTAATTGTCCTTATTTCCTGGGAAAGGAGGCAGCAGGGATACTGAGCCATCAAGGCCAGCTTGCTTGCCTAAAGCTGAAGAGAAAAATCTGTGCCATATCTAGTGCTGGGAAGTATGGTCTTCAAGTCTGTGCTCAGAGCATTCCTGATCCTACACCACTTGCCCTGTAGCTGCCGGAGTGCTGTCCCAAGCTGTGCACTATGTGGTTAATTAGAGACCTCTGTCCCTCTTTCTAGTTACATAAAGAAAAGTTGGCTTGGACTCCAGAAACAGAAACTTGCTGCACAGCAGCATTTTGATTCAAAACTGGTTTTGTAATCCCTGCTGTGCTACAGAACCATGGTAAAATTAAAAATACATGTTCTTCTAATGCCAATTAAGAGAGAGAGATTTACATACAAACTGCTGCTTCTGCTTTTTTTGGATGGCTGTTGCTCCATAGACAAATCCTCTGCAGTAATACACATCCAATTGGAACTCAGAGAAAATAAGAGAAAACAATAAGCAACTTCAAATGTAGCATTGAAAATCTACCAGTATCAGGAATTCTGCCCACTGACAGAGCCGGACATGCTGCATGCTTTACCCAGTATGCTTTTTGTATGCAATATCTAAGCGTTCCCTTGTGAAATCCAAATATCTGATCCCGAACTTCCTTACCAGTTGTACAAAAGGCTGTGGCCTTGTTTGGAGACACAGAGGCCAGTCACATTTCCAGTGGAGCCATTAAGAAATCTGTTCCTCAGGTGGTGACTTTTTTTGCTCCAGTAGAGACATCCCCCGGAGTTGTCTACAGCTCTGTCCCCCTGGCCAAGCTAAGTGGGAAAGCGACTGTAAGCAGGCAATAAGGGGAAAGGGAATTTACTTCAGTAGGCACACAGGAATGTAAGAGTCTTCAAAAAAGATTGGTTTGAGGATTATGATCAAAGGAGAGAAGCAGAGGTCAGGAAAAAAGGCAAGTGTGAAGGCTAGAGAATCAGAGGGTGGGAGAAAAAGGAATTTAAAAATACAGCAAACACTTTAATGATCTTGCTTGAAGATTTCAAAGGAGGAGAAGGATCAGACTTCCTTCAGTGTTGGGTCGTTGCCGAAAGACTTCACTCAGATCCTCAGAAGATGCATTTTCCATCTTGACAGCTAACAAATGATTGTTCAGGCCGACTGGCAAACCTCTTTTTCAATAGACAATTCTGCTGCTGGAAGTTCTCTGACACCTTTTTTTTGAATAGAAATTGGAAGAGAAAGAGACAAAAAACCAGACCTCTCTGCTTCCCTTTCATAGGAATCCCTGCTTTTCCCACCTCATAACTAATTCTGGTGCTGTGTAAGGAATGCATATATATCTCTCTCTCTCTATATATATCTATATATCTCCATAATAGTACATGGGAAAGGGTAAAGGGAGAACTGGCCACAGAAAGACAGGAAAAGAGAAAATAATCGAACAGAACATTCAGTGGCAGGAGAACATCCACACAATACAGCACATTAGAGGACATGAGATAAAAATGAAAATAATGGTTTTTAGAGGAAAATGCTGAAGCAGATGGACAGATTTAGGATAGAAAATAGCAGATACAAATATAAGCAGTTAGTAGATGCATAAGGTGAAGCAAGATTTTATCCCAAACTTCTATTTGGGCAGTAGATAAAACTTCAAATATTGTTTCAGTTTTAGCAAATAGTTTATAAAAACCCCTGTAACAAATACCTTTCAAATAAAAGCTTTAATGAATGTCTGTTGGTTATTTTTGCATAACTTAAGCAAAACTAGCCAAGCATATTTCTAAATAACTAAAGAAAAGATTGTTAAAAGCCTTTGCAACTTTGTGTGACTCAGATTAGCATATTGAAAAGGCATAATCATACTCCCAGCAGGAGATGAAAATGTCCATTTTTGCAGAAATATTTGATTTTTGCTGTATTGTGATCAGTTGCATATTGTAGCCACATTATGTTGGGTGTTTTTTAATTGTGAAGCCACATAATATGAAATACCTTCTAGTGGCATATGGTACCTGCATATTATTTACAAAATCCTCATTTTGCTTGGGAAAGGTGATATTAGCAACACACTGGAGGAGTTGTCTCTCTATTGAGAACTCAGAGAGAGAGAGAGTAGTCCACAAAATGCTCTAATGTGCACTGATGTGGATAACCATACTATTAAAACATTCTTTAGGCTTTGATATGGCTCAGTTTCAACGTGGAAGGTAACTATCAGTGCATATGCACATCTGAATGTGTGTGTATGTGCAGGACAAAAGGAAAAACACAGGTACACATGCAGAAGGCAAAGGCAAACTGCTGGTGTTGGAATATAGGCTTTCATTAAAGAGTTAGCTGTTATTGTATTATTTATATAAAAATTCATGTTTTGGATCCTGAAAATGGTAATTACTGCTTCTGTAAACATACATGTGTTCTTTGGATCAGAAGTGCATTGAACTCCTAAAAGCTCTTAGGAGATGGCTGCAGCTTCCTCCCTGACAGCAGTGTGATCACAAACTGAGCCAACAGGGGATGAACAAACTAATGAGGAAAGCTTTTGATGGAGGTGACAGAGCTGAACATCACATAGGCAGAACCTGAGGCAGGTCCCTGTTAGTCTGAGTTTACAGAAAGCACCTGCTTCAAAGACAAAGCATACCAACAGTGAGAATAACAATTAAGTGCTTCGAAACTGGCCTTTGTTTTCTTTTCCTTTTCTCCTTCCCTTCTTTCTCCTTCTCCTCTCCACCACCCTATGTGTTGTATTTATTTGGATAGGGGATACATGTCAGTGCTTGAGCAGGATTTTTTTTCACCATACTGAGTAAGAAATCAAATCTCAGGGAGCAGAGACTTTTCCTAATGTTAATTAACAGGTACGCTGCTTTCATGTTTGTGATTCATGTTGAAGATCTCAGATGCTAACTTGTAGTACAGAAAACCAAATCCTGCCCTGTCTAAACTAGAGGGTGAAGAATGCCATCAATATGGGTAGGTGCTTGAAGAGACCCATGGGTTCAGCATTTTGGGGGTGTGAGCCGCCTGTTGATTGGTTAGGCTAACTGAATTAAACTAGATTAATATTAAAATACAAGTGTCAGGATAACAAATAAGATTGCATTATCAAAATGGTCACCACCTTGCCTGCATAGATAATGTAATCTGAATGTTGACAATCTTTTCTTGTCATTACCTTTATTCTTCAGAGTAGAAAAGCATGCAAATGTCAGAGACATAAAATCATTTGCAAACAAGAAGCTAAGCAGTGAGCATTGTTCAGGGTCTGCTGGTTTTCTTCAGCAATGTCTTTCACCTCACAGTGAAGTCTCACAGAGGGCTGCTCCTAGAGATATCATGCATAGGAAGAGGAAGGCTTCACTTAGTGATGGGGTAGGGATAAAAGTACCCAACTGACATAATGCAACATGTTTTTCTAAAATGCTGAGGAGGTCTAGTTCATGTTTTTCTCATGCTCGACAGTTCCTGTCTGTTGACACTTTGTTACTTGTACTGTGTTAAATATCACTCTATCACTAGTAAACATACCAAACATTGCATGGGGGTGAGGACTGACACCCTTTGTTTTGTATAATCTTTAAAGGTGAATTGTGCAGTTTTCCAGCATCTCTCTTTTGAGAGAAACATGGCTTCCATGTCACGCTTACAGGCTACATAAGCCATCACATTGTATTGTTTCATGGACTGAAGAAGAGGATGTAATTGAATAAATACTCTCAGACAAAGATTTGTGTCCATCAGCATGTATTTACAATTATATAGTAAGACTGTACCTGTGCAGGGGAGTCCACCAGTGTTGACATCCTGCCTGCTTTTCTGGCCAGCTCTGGCTGTGGGCCAGAGGAACACCTTGGAATAAGGAAGATAGAAAAGCTCAAGAAGAGGGCTGAAGCACAGACTGACAATGATTTTTCATTCTTGCGTCATCTTCAGCAGCCTGATCGATTTATATTTACATGAGTTTACTTTAAATTTTATCCCTGGAGGAACAACCTGCATGAAGAAGCCTACATGAAGAAAGAGCTTCCTCGTGTCCAAGAGTTAACATGATGATAGACTCCCAGTGTAACCCTCCAGGATGTCCCTTGTGCTGGGACTGGGCCCTTCCAGACAGTGACTCCTCCAGTGGAACATGTGGTGTGCTGACATCACCAGCCACTTTTTCCCTCCTCTAGCATCTAATTTAGGGTACCTTGCAGCTCCAACACAGAAACATTGCACTCCCCACTCCTGTATTGACAGAAGGGTAAGATCATGAAAGGTCAAGAAGGCCAATATTAGTTGGAAACATCCTCAGATTTCTCCCTAAATTCAGCTATTCTGGATCTCTGAATCGGTGTGCATAAAAGCCACCCAGCACCTAAGTCAGGAGGCTTACTTGCTGCTTTCCTCGAAAACATTGACACAGCTGAAAATCTGTCCCCTCCTCCCTTAATCCTGCCTTCCCCTTTCTTTTCTGCTTCAGTGTTAGGGTATCAAGATACCAGGCAGAATATTCAGCAGCTAATAGGTGCAAGGATGAGCAAAATAAAATAATTAGAATCACTGGGAGCAAGCTAACCTTATTCTGTCAGGAAAGATGTGAGTAGATGTATTAGTAGACAAAATAATGTTTGGTTTTGGATTAGGTGTACTTCCCCGAACTCACTGCAGTCATTTAGGTGAAAAACAATATACAAGTTAAAAAACAGGCTACTGGCAGAAGGGGGGTTTTGTTTTTCCCCAGGGCAAACTAGAAAATTCACACATACCTTCCTATAACTTATTCTATAGGTTCTATAATTTCCTTTCTGTGACTGGGAGAACATCCAAATGGAAATGTTTTCATGGCAAGTATAATAAAAAGTGGCTACTACCTAAGTTGCATCTGATGCCTCTGGGTACCAGTGGAGATCAAGCAATAAAAATTACTTGTTCAAAGACAAGTCATAAATTAATTAGATCATCCTACTGAATGCCTCTCATCCTTGATTAAAAAAGTACACCCCTCAAGACGTCATAGCTGAAAAGCAGGAACCACCCAAAAATTCCACTATGCAACAAAATACCTTGGGATCCATTCTATGAAGTCAGTAAAAATGACCTCATTAGTCTCCTTCTGAAGCAAATACTTTGAAATATGCTGAAAATTGTATTTCAGCAATTAAACTGATAGACATCTCTAGTTCTGTTGGCTCAGAAAGGATGTTTACTTTCCTACCTGCATCTGGCCTCCTACATCAGACAAGACAGATGACTACAGTGTATAAGCTTTTTCCTGCACAGTCTCTGGAACAGATTGGGATCTCTAGACAGTGATGCACATTGGGAACCAGAGGAGCTGCCCAACAGATGGCTTGGGAGACTTCAAGCTAGTTCAAAAACAGTTTAGGAATTAAGGAGCTGATGGGACTTGTGTTTACTTGAGAAATGGAATTTTAAAATCTCCTGGATTACCACACTGCTTCCAAATGTTGGCCTCAAACCTAGTTCCATCGAGGATACAGGGTGAGCTAAGAATATTCAGTGGAACCGTGTGGGTGTAAAACCATTTCCAGTTTTTACAGCTATTTAGATTACTGGGGAAGGTGCTGTATGTCTGACTATTTGACTTGTACATAGAGCTCATGGATTTCAAGTCAAGTACAGAATTCTGAGGCCAGAGCTGCTGAACCAAATAAGCAGGAGGATTTGGTGACAGACAAAGCCTGTAAAGACATTGCAAAGCAAACTATTTTGGTAAAAATGAAGAGAGGTTTTAGAAGAAAATCTTCAGAAATTTTCAGGAGTTTTCAGATTACTCAGAAAAAGCATTGGCTGGAACTCTGATTACTTTTATTTGGAATTTTATTTCCATGCACAGGAAGACCAGAATACTAGATGAGAAGATTAAAAGGTGAACTCTGAGGGAAAAAAGGTAAGATCCATCTGAACCAAAGCAAAACGTCTAAACAAAAATGCTGACAGCAGTTAGTTGTCTTTGAGCTGGAAACAGAGTAAATGTGACCCACAGCCACTTGACATGAATAAAAAGAATCTTCTAGATAGAGAAACTTTTTAAAAAAGTATCTTTCTGTCGTGGAAAGTATGTAATATTTATCACTAAACAGGAATGGAGTCAGATTAACAACTCAGACAATTTTCAGATAATACTGCAGTGAGGACAGTCCCTTCCTGGTGGAGAGCAGCAGCATGCCAGAGGCATCCATGGAAGCATTACCAAGGTCAACACAGAGACAAATGTGCTCAGAAATGCCACAGGGGCAGCAGCACCACACTGCTGAACATCACATCAGGGCAGTGATGCTGAGGCCACACTGCTGGGGAATTGTGGCTATTCCTCAGAGGAACAGGCAGCTTTGCTAGGCTGTTATTCTGGCGATGTGTGAGGAAGGGATGGTGATGCTGCTGGGGATGGACAGTAAGTCCTGAGTTCATGTGGCAGAAGCTATATAGGTCCAGAATTAGATGGCTCCTTTGTAGAATTATCTGGCTTGTCTTCTCATCCAGGAAATGAAGCACTTTCATTTCCAGAAGAATTTGTGCCTACAGCAAAGAACCTTGCTTAAAAGTTGACCTCACATTAAGCAAAAAAATGTCTGGAAGACACGATAGGTAGCCTGAAGTATTATCAGCAAGAAGCTTCCTTGAATCACAGTAACGTTATCATTCTGTAAATTATTAAGCATTGAAGAAACATAACCCCCTCACTTTATAATTTTATCATTTTTCTACTACTTCAAATCTAAGTAATAAAAATAAGTGCAAGGATTTTCACATGCCATTACTACAGGTGATACTGTATCTGTTTGAAAACAGTTATATCTGTTTCTAATTTACACTTAAGCTCCTTTATACAGTGTAGAGGGGTCTTAAAGGGTGTCATTTATACTCATGCACACTTCAAAGGCCCTTTACATTGCCAGTGTGCCAAACAAAGCCATGGCAGCTTCCATGAAAGAGGAAATTTGGCATGGTTCCTCTAAAAATGAAGTTCATGCCAGATCTGCAGCCAGCATTGAGAGGTGGAAGGGCACCTGGACAGCTGAGG
>VXBC01005095.1:870415-887988 GCA_013399945.1 Ploceus nigricollis | reverse complement strand
CCTCTCCTCTCCTCTCCTCTCCTCTCCTCTCCTCCTCATACATCTGTTGCAGCACAGAGATCTCACAGTAAGTAAAAGAAAGAGAAGAAGGAAAAATGATTTTATCATGATTTCATGTGATCCCCTGGGTAGGTAAAAATAAAGTTGTTAAACTGGTGACCATGCATGAATCTCAGAGAAGTGACAGCACCAGCTCCTCTGTGCTTTTCTTATATAGCAGAGCTAAAAATAGACACTATGATATTGGCATTCTCACTGGCATTCTCATTGGCATTCTCACTAGCATTCTCATTGGCATGAGTTTTCATAAGACTGATGACAAAAAATTACCTGGCACCACCCATCCCAGTGCCAGATCAGGATATGGCATGGAAGAAATTACATTAAGAACAACAAGAAATTATAGGGAGCCTTTCAACAAAATCTTTTGAGGGGATTTCACTGGGGAGAGCAGGAGACTGAGTGGTTAGTGTGAGGCTAGGAGCAGCAGGAGACAGGATGCAATCAGCATTCTATAGTGAGAGCAGGCATGCCCCCTTCTTCCCCCCCTTCTTCCCCTCCACAGATAGAGCCAAGGTATTTTTTTCCAAATCTGAATTCTGAATCTGATATCCAAGAGACTGCTTTGGTTTCAACATCAATGACTGTGCTCAGACAGCACTAACGATCACTCTCATTATCTTGCCTTTCTTCCTGGTCCCCCACAACACTCTAAACATATCTTGAGACATATTTTGCCTTCTGGTTTCACTCTAGAATCAAAATATCTGCATTTGCCATCAAACAGAATCACATTCTGGCCAATGTCAGTGAGAATGAAAATGTGGTGAACAAGATCTGTGTAACCTCAGTGTAAAATTATTTTTCAACAAACACTTCAGTAGTATGAGGACTGAGAAAGGTAGTAAAAATCACTCACAGTCAAGAAAGAATTCTCTTCTCTGAGCAGAATTACATCTCTGCACCCTTTTTGCCTTCAGAAGAGTTTCACAAGATGGGCTGGGAGAAGTTCTGACCCAAGCAGAGTTTCCATAAGTGCTAACAGAATTGTCTAATAGATCGATCATGCAGAAGAACTTCATGATTGCTATTGCTTTTCTAGCCCACAGTCATGAGTAATTTCTCATTTCCTTCCTCCTTTCTTCCACAGGATGTTACAAGGCAGAGCAGATTGCCAAGAGAGCCAATGAAGGGATGGCACCATAAGCAGCTGTCAAGCTTGGATTCTTAGATAAGAACAGTCTGATCACTGGCAAAGCCCACAGAAATATTTGGCTTTGAGTCATTTTCTCAAGCACCATGGGGAACAGAAAAAGGAAGAGGGGTAGTAGTGAAGGAGATTATTTTACTCCCTGTTTAATTTTCCTGTACATGGACATCTTTAATTTGGAGTTGAGTTTTTCATGCCCATAACATAAAGAAGTCTAATATGATAAATATGAATCAGCTATTTCCCAAATGCTCAAAGGATATTGTTCGATTTGAGAAGATCACTGCATCATGACAAAGCTGTATCTATCTTTTGTAGTTTGAATGCACAGTTAACTCAAAAGGAGAGTTATTTCCATGCCAGATTAAGGCATGGGCATACAAAGACTCAAGCACCTTGTTCATTATGGAAATTTTGCTACTTGGGTCAGGACTGCCTTCCTACTTTATTTCTGTGAGCTTCACCTATAAGATTTGTTAATTTCTTTCCGCTTTTACCTTTGATACCTGTTTTGAATTTCCAAAGGGTCTCAAGACATCACTGTGGTCTCATGGTTGCTTTGTTGGTTTACACACAGTCAAGTACAGACAGAAGGCACACTTTCAATGATCTTTCTAACAGCAATATAAGTTATTTCAATGCTGGTATGATACCAAGCATGTGGAGTGGCAACTTTCCAGTTTTTGTAGGAGCTGGCAGCTACTATAGCTCCTTAATAGAACAGCAACATATTTCTCTTTCAGATTTGCTGTTTCTAAATGTCACTCTTGTATTGTTGATTTATAGAGATCTTTTCTCATCAGACTCAACCAGAGCAGTAGATATATATGAAATAGATATTATATACTCCAAAAATAATGCCTTTCCCTTTGATTGAATCAAAAATTATGGGAAAGCCTTGTAAAATTTGTCTCCTTTAGGCTTTTTAATAAAGTAAATCCAATGACTGGATCTCTTTGAAAGACAAGTCTTCTAATTTTATGCAGAACATTGCACAGTGCACTGAAGAATAAGGATGAATGGTTGCTAATTTACAAAAGCTCTTGACCATATATTTAATTCCTGTAAGAGATTGTCATTTCACTGCCTAATTTGATAAATTTGAATGAATAATGCATCTGTACTGTTCACTGAAAGGTATGTTCAGATTTCTCTTCTAATATTTCACTTGAACACTCTAATACCCTCCAAACCTACATAAAGTGGGAAAAAAATCTAATAATAAAAGTACTGCAAATGAGATTTTAATTGGACAGAGCCAGGAAAGATGGTCAGTTGCTCAGCAGTCTTACCTCTGTTATCTCTCATGAAGAAAGAGAGAGAGTTTGGTGGTCATTCTTAAAAAACAGTATTTGAGGGGCAAAGTTCCAACTCAGAGAAAAGCAATATTGTGGTTTCTGCATATTTAACACAGAAGTGGCCCCTAATATTGGTGCAAATGTATAGAGTTTTGGAGTCTTCCCAGGCTCCTGGGCTGTAGGTGAGAAACCTCCAGGGCTGCATAAACCACTGTGGTCAGTGTCACCCAATTTGCACTGGGCTGTGTTATAAATAACTCCCAGTTCTCTGCTTGGCTTGTTCAGTTAAAATAGCTGCCAGTGATGCTCAGCAGATTTGTAGCTTTCATGATCTTTCAGGTCCCAGTTGACCTGACAGCTTCACCTTTGCCCCAACACCATCAAACACCATATTTGTTTGCCCTGCTCACTCGTGGGGTTTCAGCGCCTCAGGTGAACAGAAAGCTGAATTGAAGTTAAGATTTCTGCTGTCTCCTGACTTGACCTACATGGAAAATGGAGGAAAATATATCCCTTAGTGCAGGTGTAAAGACTAAGCCATGGGAATTGCAGCGGCATCTGAACTTTGCTGCCTTGATAGAAACATGCCCAGAAGGGCTGTTAGGACACCTGCTGTGTCTTACAGGCCCAACAGTCCTGCACAAATGTAATTTGGTCATTCACAGACAGATATCATCCTCATGCAATGGACAGATTAGGCTGTAGTTTGAGATTATCTTGTTTGAAATGAACTCATTACAAAGAATTCTTTAGACAAATGTTTTTCTTTTCCCATCAAGGAAAGCTGTTTTTTTTTTTTTTTCTGTATTGAAGAACAGGTTTGAATTTTTCAGAGAAGAATTGTGTGGAAATAGCTGTGAAGTTGCTCAGCTTGGCTCAATTGTCTTGCAATGTTTTGGACATCAGCTATGAGTTTTAGTGCACTGTGTTCCCATTCTGAGCACAGCAACCTTGGGTGCAAGCAGAGAAAATGGCCACTTAGACATTTGTGCCCTCAGACTTTGTTCCACAGACAGAGATCTTGTCCACAGCTGAACCTGGCTCCTTTCCAAACAAAAGGGAGAAGGCAGGGGCTCCTCTCATGATGTAACCCGTCATTTGTGTCCAACAGGTTGAAGAATATTTCTACTTTCTACAGAATATCTACATCAAAAGATTAGAATATGACGCTTTCATTGAATGACTGTATGGTAAATACACCAAATATTTATTGCACTGTATTAAATGGCTTTGTAAGGTCAGAAAAATGTTTGTACAAGAATTACATATTTTAGCTGCAATTCAGACTATTGAACAATTCTTGGATAAAATTCTGTAGGTAGCATGGAAGTTTAGCAATAAGTGATATGATTTAAAGGAAGCAGAATGATTGCTGAGGCCTAAAGATGATTAATTTAGATGCAGAGCTTAGTCCAAGTACAAGGTTGAATTTACAGGTTAATGGCCAGTGTGACATAAACCCATGTAAAATTAATAGATATGATATTTTAAGATGTACTTGTGGGTAATAAGTATGTTTTCAGAAAAGCAGCGATACAGAGCAGCAGTGAATGTCTTTCCACTCTGGTGCACTACAATGCTATTATAATTTCCTGCAGTTTTTTTAATGAAGTTCAACTGCATTATCTACAGTAACTATTTGTGTGTGTTTGATTAACTTTGTAAATAGACCATTAGAAAATAAAATTATGGGATATAAAGGGGAACACAACAAAACTGAAAAGATGGAGGACCTCTTAGAATGACTAAGAATACGTTGTAGTGGATGAAGTAAAAATAAAAGTGAAAACAAGTAATTGGCAAAACTCCTCAGAGGCACTTGATTACTCTTTCTCTTTCTAAATGGCTGCTGAGTAAAAAGGCTCAAATTATGGTTTTGCCATATCACAGGTTTGTTTATTTTTCTCTGTATTCTGGTTAGTTGTAATACTTGTAATCAAATTTATTCTGGCAATAACAATGTATTCAGTGGGCTTTTTCAGATGGGAACCTCTATCCCTTGTTATCTTTTGTAGTTCTGGGGCCAGCTGGCAACAGAAGCAGTGACATGACCACTGTTCCACTGCAATCAGAAAGGGGAGCTAGGGACTAATAAGATGTTGCTCCATCCCCAGTTCTTGTGACAAACTGCTATTTCCTATCTGTGTGCATTTTAGGTAGAACACCCTAATAGGAAGTCACGAAACTTCTCCAATATGTTAATAAAAAGTAACTCTGTAATTAAATTAAATGAAAAGAAATGTAGCATCTTGTCAGAAGATTGTCAGAAGCAGATTGGATCAGATGTTTTTGTTTTAATCCAGAAAAAAAAAGGCTTTGAAAAAGGATTTTATGCTTTTGTTTTCTGTGTTGGATGTTTTTCTTTCTTTTTTTTCTTGCATAATTTTTGCTCATGTCAAGTGGCCAATCCAGGAAAGTCTAATACAAACTGAAATGGAAACATCAGAAAACATATTTTGTTTCAAGAAGGAAAAAAAAGGAATTGAGATTTTTGACTAATGATTGTCAGAATTACTGTGTTCCCTATTGATTTCATGTTTTCTTTGTTTTGTTTTGTTTTGTTTTGTTTTGTTTTAATTGATGAAAATCTCAAGGCTCTGCCATATTTTCTGCCTAATTTTTCTGGTAATAGATATTCAACTGGAAACACAAATTTGTCAAAATATAGCCACTAGAGTTTTCTTGATCCAGTTGCAGTTGGTCTATATTGAATGGCCATGTTTCTGCTACTGGGAGAAATGAAGTTCCCCTTCACATTGAGACACAGAAAAAACATCCTGACAAAGCTCCAGTGTATTTGCACTCCGTGATGCAAACCAGCACACAGTAGAGTGGGGACAGCTGGGAGAACTCACTTCCCTAGTGCTCTGAACTAAACTACAAATGATGGCATGCTTTAACAACTTCACTGGGGTCTGCTCTCACCTTGTCATGGAATTTCTGTTCATGTCAGCTTTTTCTGCAGCCTTCAGTAGGAGACAAACCACAAATACAGCATTTATCATCTGTTTCGGGTGATAACCTATGTTGCTATAAATTCTTTCTCATCTGCTCTAGCAACCTGAAAGGCATTTTAGTGGCTGTAATGCTTTTGGAAGGTGTTTGGTGAGCAGTGCTAGAGTCTGGGTTCTCCCAGGTCTCAGGATGGTTTGCGCACTACACGCGTTACTGGTAAGTCCCTGAAGGTAGAAGGATCACTTCTTGCGAAAAGGCATAGTTCACATTTCTGGTGCATCAAACCGTGACTTGTAAATACTGCACAAAAAACATGTTTAATTTATCACGAGAATCTTACCATATATTTTTGTGTTTGTTTGGGAAGTAAATGCACACATTATTTGTATAAACTACTGAAAAGCTACCATATTAAAATTACCTGCTCTCCCATGCAACTGACTGATACTGATGATCTAGGTGTGACAGCTTCTAGATATCAACCTCTTTGCCACCTGGTCTCCCAGAAAAGAAAAAAAAATTGCATTTTCTTTGAAAACAGTTATGCCATATGGCAGCACAGTACCTATTTAAATTCTGATGGCTGAAGTATATCCTTTTGTTTTCATGAGTGTTCTTGAAACTGCTTTGCAGACACCTGTCATTGGAATAACATCTGGAATACCCATGTAAAAGTGTGTCATATTTTTTTCAATATTCTGATCCTCCTCTAACAGATACCTTTTCCTTATTCATTCACCAAACACACATAAGATTATATGTTCTCATGAATATATTTGACCTTTAAGCTGCTAAACACTATGCAGATTCAGTCACTAATGCATCATGATTCCTTTGTAAAGTGTTTTGATTTGGCCTGCAGTCAGAGCCCTGGAAATAATTCTAGCACCTTAGCTTGATGAGAAGTAATTGTGTTAGTTTTAGTAATTGTGTCAGTTTTTGAAAATACACTTTAATTTAGGTCCAAGTAATGCTCAAATTTCAAGCAGCTAAGTCCCCAGCTGACATCTCCTATTTAGACAGAATGCCAGCTACTAATCAACAGTAAAGATCAACTTTAAATTACTGTAATTTTCCAGACTGCTAAATTAATATGGTTTTAGCCTTGATGAATTGTAACAAAAATATATTTTTGCATGAACTGTAAATTGTCTGTAATGCATCTGTAAGAAAACTTCTCTTTCTGCATAGGCATAGGCAAAGACAAAAGCTTGTGAGTGTGAAGCAAGGAGAAAAAAATGCAGCAAATCTCAGTGTTAACTAGTGGCTTTAAAGAAGGCATTTCGAAACATCTTGTGGCAACACTTTACCTTTGATGTCTCTTGCTGGGCTTCTAACCTCAATGTAAAAAACAGGTCGAGGTGGCTCTCAGAAGTGCTGAACAATCTCTGCTCCTGTTGTGATGAAAGAGTCAAGTGTGGCACGAAGGCTCTGTCAAGAGGTAGCCTGCCCGCAGGCAAATGACAGAAAATGTGCTAGTGTGAGAATAATTAAACAAACAAATCTGGCTTAGACAAAAGCAGAAACTTTCCCAACAGTAATCTATTCCAGATTGCAAGGAAGTGTTCAACAGCTTTCTTTGAATTCTCAGGTGATCACTGTAAAATCAGAACCAACAAATGACAGAGAAATAGAGGGCAATCTTTTGCACTGGGTTAAAATTAGCCACCAGGTTCAAAGACCTCAGGACCACACCTACACGGAGTCACCAAATGTAAGACACAGGATTTAGATGGGAGTTGTGTCACAGCAAAGAATTGCCTTAGTGGCTGTGGTCATGCAGGTGATATATGAGCAGTTTGAGCTATACCACACACAGTGAAGTTTCTTTTAACTGTTACATTCAAAACACTGGGAACACGAGCAAATTCCTTTTGCCCGAAGTCACATTTCAATAGCATGCTTGGCTGCTCTCACAGGGAAGTAATGGGGAGCAGGAGGCTAAAATGTGACTGCTGCTTTCCCTGTGAGACCGGAGATGCCACGCTGAGGTTAGACAGAGGGAAGGAGTACAACAAGGCACATGCACAATACCTGGAGGAAATGTCTCTGAGGAGCCTGGACCTACCAAAAACAGCTGCCACAAGCCCAAGTATGACCAGACCTCCAGTCTCTCCAGCACAACAGCTGTTTTCAGCCTGGCGTGAATTCCTGAGATAAAACAATTTCTCAGCATAGGTCAATCCAGGCCAGGCATCACTGGCTGTGCTTGGAATGCTGCTTTTCCCTCTTTACTTAAATAATGTTTTAGATGGCAAATCTGCCAAACTCTTTAACTGTATGCCTTCTCAACTGCAGTAATCTGTAGAAAGGGTTTACTTTCTGACAAAAAATCACTTATTTTCTTCAGCCAAAATTACAGGCTAAGCTAATCATCCTAGACAGCAGTACATATAATTCCAGAGCTAAAGGTAAACAGAAGACAATTTCAGCTAAGGGTTGGATCTCAATTTTATTTTGCAATTACACAAGTCATCATTAGTACAGGTAGCTGGAGCTGTGCCAATTTATCTGTTTCTCCCTCACACTCCCAAACTTTCTTTTCTCCACATCAAAAACATGTGAAGCCCCATAAAAGCTGTGCTTTCCTTTTGGGAGAGAAGGCAGCCAAGCTCCAGGGGTTTGGTGTGCTTGAATTAACCTGGCCTAATAAGCCGTCTCAATCTACCTGTTTTTTAATTACCTGGCCAGCTAAAAACACCTCTTTTCAATCAAACAGATCTGTTTTGTCAGCTTTGATTTCCATTTTTTCCCCTTCTCACCTATCAATCTGTTACTAGCTGCTAGCTGTCATGTGTGAAATACCAGTAAAACAAGGTGCAGTTCTGGATACTGGCACACTCTGGTAGCATCTGCTCTGGAAGAAAAGAGCAAGCAGATACCCAGGCCCAGAACTGAGGGTCTATCTGACACAGCTTGGTTTGTCAGATAAAGGGCCCAGCCAAGTAATGGAGCACATTTGGTGATGGGAGTGCTCTGCTGGGGACAGTTGTGTGGTTAAGAATCTATGAACAACCATCATGGATCAGACCAGTATCCTTCTCCAAATGTGGCCAGCAACAGAGGAAAACCAGACAGAGGTAAGATTTGCCTAGAAATATTTCCCTAGTTCACCATGATTTGCAGCTTGAATTCCCAAGATGAGAGAACATCGTTTTAGTACTTAATAGCCCCTGAGATATTTTTCTATGTATTTGCATCAATTGTTCCACAGCCATGAAACTTAGTACCCTGTGTCCTGTGTCTCCAACATTAGGAGATTTATTCTACATTTTCCTAAGTAATTAATCAGCAAAGGCCAAATTATCTTTTGGGGAGAGCTAAGAACTTCACCCCTTCCTTCTAGGGGGAGTTCAATCCACACAAATCTACCCCTCCACTCTTAGGCCTGACTGACATGTCCCTGTAAACCAAAAGAGGCCTCTTCCTATATCCTTAGCAGATGTTTACCCAGTCAGGGTGGGCACAAAGTCCCTGAATTTGCTGCTGCAGTACTACATATGAGGATATATGTAGTTATACAGGGTATATATATATCTTTAAGATATGCATAGATTTATGAGGAGATATATACAGTGATATAGTATAGATCAAAGCAATATCTGAGTACCTTAAGACTGCAGAGAAATCACTTCTGGGCATGCTATGGGGAAATTTGCGTTTGTGCATTCCCACCACTGATATGGCCTCCAGCTCTCAGCAAGCACTTGTTCAGGAAGCCTACAAGGCTGATGCAAATGTAGAGCTCCCTGTAACTGCTTCTGGCACAGCACATCTGGTCCAGATTTGGTAGTTTGTGCTTCTTTTAACAAAAGCTTTGGAGAAAGATCCAGGTATATGAATGCAGAATTGTAATTTGTCTTCATAGTGCTGCAAAACCAGTAACTTTCTCTTGGATAACAGCATTATATATATTTTTTATGGATATACAGAAACATTTCCTGAGCCATTATCTGTCACATCTGAGGTAGCTATTTATACCAGCTGCAGAGTTGTCTGCTGTTTCATTTTCCCAATACATTTTCAATATAAATCTCCAATGCAATCTAAGCAGACCAGTAATAATAAAATCTTACTTAATTATGGTATCAGCTCACTATAATTTTTCTAAATTATTTTCCTAAATTGTCTAGCTTTTTACGATGAATTCTATTATCTGCTTCCAGATTTTCATTTAGCTTCAACAGTTATTCACCCTCTCCTAAAAATGCAATGCTGGAATGCACATGAGAGCCTAACATATCCCACAAAAAAAGTTCAAATATATGCAAAAAAAAGAGAGAATATTTTGTAATCAAAATGTCTTCAGTTAAGTGTTTACAGTTTACTGCCAGTCAGACTCATAATTGTTTCAAACAAGACTGCAATCACTTATGGCAGTGTGTTACAGAAATAGATTAGGAGACATTGTGGTTCAAATAAGGTGTCAATTAAATGTATCAAGCCATCACAACTGCCAAAGGCAAACAGCTCAGCAAGCTGCAATCACTTCTTAATGATAAATTAGTGGCAGAGGCAAGACAACAGGCAAGGTCTCTGGGGCCTTACTTTTTGCCCTTGTTTCTTGATCGCTTTGCTCCATCCTGCATATGTAAATGTTGGCCCTGGACATGCAGTATTTCTTTCCAGTGAACAAACAACATTTGGTTAACTTTGAACAACAAACTTTCTTATACTTAATCAGCCAGTTTATTAGAGCATGAAGGAAAATTGGTCATGACTTCAGTTCCTATACTGCTGGAATTAACAAGCTGGCTGATGCCAGCACTAAACTTGGAAGTGCTAATGGTAATTAAAATCTATTTTCAAATACATCTGACAGTTTTAAGGTGAAGTACTTATTATTCATGTGAATTTCCACACTGCGTATAAAAGAAAAGTGCTACTTTCTTCACGAGGGTGTCAGCTGTGGGAACAACATAATTAGTAATTAATTAATTAATTATTAATTCTCTCTGATATAGCATTTGCCACTCTCTTTTAGTGAGTATATGGCTGTATGTGTCCTCCAAAGTCTTTGAGTAAGGAAAGCTTGAAACTAGAATTTACAAGCATTGCTATTTTTAGTTACCCAAAGTTGCATAGATTTATGAGGAGACACGCGTGCACACACACACACACATACACAGACACACACACATATGTCTCAGAAAGATATGACAACATAGTGCTAATATTGAAGCTGACATAAATTATCAGTACCTTTATCATCATTTCACAAAAGTCCACGTAGCCAAACCAATCAATTTTTTCTCAGGTGCATTTGGGTAAAGTACTTCATATTAACAAAGTACTCCAACATCTAGCACAAATGGTTCTTCCAAAAGGTAATCTTAATTATTCAACATATTCACACTATGTGGGGTGGAAAATAAGGGGAGGATAATCCTACTTTGTTTTCCACTTTGTTTTCTAAGCCTGCTTCCTGGCTAATTCAATCTATTGGATCAGTAGGAGGGACATGGGATAGATTAAAAAAATGTTGACTGTCTGATCACCAGGGGATTTGGATTAATATTCTTTTGCACAGAGTGGAAGCATATGGGCCACAGAGTGCAGTCCTCCTTGGAAAATTACTGTCAAAACAGTACTATCTCAATTAACATAGCTGCTGACTTGTGAAGCAGGAATCAGATTTTACTTGAGTTAACCTTCAAAAAGCAGTTTCAGAGTAACTGCTTACTAATAACCTCTTGCTACACCAACAATATTGCCTAATAATAGCTTATGCAAGTCACACCTGTACAACTCCACAAGTGCTACTGTAGCATATAACATTCTATAGACCCTCTTATGACAATGTGAAGGAAGGAAAGATATATTCATCCACCCTGACAATTGCTATCAAGATCCCATTTTCCTCCTGTAAAATGGGAAAATACTTTTGATCTAATACCCTTCATATAAATAATGGGAATTTCACAGTATGGGCTTACTGCTCAATTTGCCTGCATTTCAGCTGATTTCCAAGGCTGAAGTTGTTTCTGTAGCTAATCAGATACAGATATTTCTTTTCAACATTTCTCCCACAGATGTTCTAGCTGGCTTCCCCACCAATTTCCATGAAAAATGGGGAGGATCTCTTATGTGTCATTTCTTTATGTGCAAGCTATGAAATGTTTTATCTGAAGAGATCATTAACATCTGAAAATTAAGCTCTAAGAATGAGAGAGTGCAGCTAAAGCTTTAGCTACACATGAAGCAAGACTGCAGCTCAGTAAATTACCTCTTCTGCAGAAGTCCCTACCCCTCTCAGCATGTACCAGAAAGCAGTCATGAGGAATTCTGCTCAAAGTACTATCAACTTAAAAAATGACAAATTTTGGAATGTCTCTTTTTCTTTAGTATGGTGAAGAAGAGACATTCCAGCTATTAAAAATGCATGCAACAGTTGCATGAATTTATTGTATCGATTTATTAATGTCTTATAAATGTCTTCTATAAAAAGAAACATAATTAAAATAAACCTCAAAACAATGGTACTGCATCAAGAGAAAATGTTATCTGATACTTTCACTATTTTAGTATAAAATGTAGCTCTCTGACCTCATTCATTGTACATAAAGACTGAAACAAGTCTCCTACACAAATGTGAGTAGTGCAGATTTTTATAATGAAGAATATCAGGATACTGGTGGAATGTACACCTTCAAATACATAATTAGTTGGTTCTTTATTGTGTCTATTACATCTCAATATCCCTGCAGCATATGATTTTATTTTCCATATGCATCAAAATGTATGTAATTCATTTTTAGAGACACTAGAGATTCTGAGTGATAAATATAAGAAATATTTAAGGAACCTGCTTTACAGAGGGTAGCTCTGAAAAATGTTATTCAAAGGTGTATTGACCGTGACTTTTCTTTTTGATTCTTGTACGTGCAGGTAAATGTTTGGGCCTGTAAGTATAGTGCACATAAATATGCTCTTGAGAAAGAAAATTGCTTGAGTGGTTGGGTTTCAATCTGAGTAAAGGGTTTGTCCTAAATTCAGGGTAATCCTACTGCATAAAGCTGCTATCACTAGGACATGCATTCTGCAGCTGTCTTTGGCAAATATATGAGGAATACCATATATTTTGAGGTTCCCTGTGTTCGCTATGTATTGCTGCAGCCCTTTTCAAGTGGCTGACATTCTTCTCAGATAAAAAAAGCAAACAATTTGCTCATAATTTACTCTCTTAACATTTACTTTCTCTATACAATGTTATGAAAAATGTTGGCATTTCCCCTTGCTGTTAAATGTAAAAGCCTCGTGGTTTCTCTGAAACAGGTAACAGATGAGCTCAGTATAGCACACCTAATTGTTTTCTTTACTACTACAGGAGTCAATAAAGTGAAAGTAACACACAAAAAAGATACTTAATAAGGACCAAGTACATTGTGTCATAGATGGTAATTCTATGGATTCTCACACTAAAACTGAATGAAATATTTATTATTATATTTTTGCTTACCCTGCTTTTTTAATAATTGCATTTATAAACTTTGAAGCAAATAATTGTTAAATGCTGAGCTTTGCCTGAAGACACCTGAGAATCCAGTCATGAGTCTTTGGACAATAGGCTACAGTGTAATATTCAAGGCAAAAATGTTACTTTTCTTGATTCTTCTTTTCCCTCTTTCACCTCTTGTACTTTGTGCTTAAGGGCTGCTTTCAGCGCAATGTGAAAAAATTCTGCAAATGAGACACTTCAATGGGCATTTCAACCTTTTAAAAGGAAAGCAGTCGGCATTACAGTTTTGCAACCCATGGTAAGGAAGGAACACTAACATTCAGAAACTTCAGTTCCTAATTATCAGAGGATAAATGGACACAAAGTTATCAAACAAAATAATTTGAACAGCATCAAAAGCAATAAATGTTCCATAGGAAATGAATTTGGTAAATTTTAAGGGCATTATAACTATTCACCATAACTTGTTCAAGAACTGTAACTTATTTGGTACTCCATTAAGTTCTTTTAACCCTGTTTTTTTAATGAATAAAGTAATTCAATTCCATTTAACTATGGCATTGTTTTTTGCAAGCAATTTGCAAGACCTAAACTCCAAATACATTTTTGTTTGTCTCCTTCAGTTTATTTCTCTTATCCAGCTTTTTATGAGTCACTTGAATAACTTCTGAATCACAAACACATTTGGGTGATTTAGAAAACAACTGTAAAAAGAGGGACTTATCCTGGATTATTAAAATGATGACCGTAAATCTAGGTTTTTTTAAAAGCCTTCTTATAACTTGTTTATGCGTGGCTTTCTCAAATCATCACTGTAGGACTGGTACTGACCTGCAAAGGGAAGGTATCCTTCAGCTCCTGTTGCTGCTTCAGAATTTGTATTCTGAAAAATGATGCAGGATTGCTGAAAAATTTGCCTTCTCAAAATTATGTACCTATTAAGTCAAGAATGTATTTTTCATAAGGAAATTACTTCTTACCTAAAAAATTACAATTCTGTCATGAATACAGGAACTTAAAATGCTCGTTTTTGTAGAAGGTTTTTGAGGTTAGAAATGCCTTTTGGCTTGCATTCGCTTTCTTTGCCAACAGGGAGGGAAAATAGAGGTGTGGAAATGTCTGCAAACAGCATAAGTAGGTCTGTTAAAGCAATACAGAACATTGCTCTGGGGGAAGAAAACACACTTTTTGCAACAGAAAAATGTGTAATAGATAATGGAAGATCAGCTGAAAAGGAAAATGAGCCATTGCTTGGACATCAGGATGGGGTGAGCAGAAGTACTGCACAGAAGAGCCTCTTCAGTCTTCTGCTGAAGCTGGGTATATCCAACTCTCCCTTGGAGAATAAAGCCACATGGGATGATTTTGCTTCACACACTCACAGCACACACAAAATATCTTGCTGATTAATATAAAACTGCGTGCAAGTGGCTTATGCCACCATTTTTTTGACTGATACACCTCTAGTGGAAGATGGAGACAGGCTGGTGCTACAAAACTTCATCCCAGACAAAGAACGAAATCAGTGCCACATCTGCCCCAAAAATCCAAGACAGTCAAAAGAATATCCATTGCCTTATCCAATTTCTGGATTTACAAAGAGGCTGTCAGGATTTTCACAGCTTGAAGGCAAGTGAGAGGCAGATGGCAGAAAAAAGCTTTGCAGTGAGGGAGCAGAAACACCCCTCAATACTCTGACCTTGGAAATCACAGGGAAATCGTCCTTCTAACACATCAGAATGTCTAAATTGGGCCAGAGTGGTATAAGGACATGGTCACACCTCCTGACAACATGCCCTTTGGCTCTGGGCTGTGGGGGCTCAGGGGTTTCCTCTCCTTTCATGTAACCACCTCAGTGGGGGTGAGAAGCAATGGGAAAAGTTCACAGACCAAAATACTGTAATTCCATCTCAAAAGACAGCACTACAACCAGGAAAGGAAATCCTGTAAGTGAGGTAGCTGGAAGTCAGGGCAGTCCTGAGGAAGAGGGCTGCCTCAGGAGACCACCAGGGTTCAGAGGCAGCAAGTCAAATCGACTTGGCCACACCCTTTCCCAGTGACATCACCGGGAATTCCACCAAGTGGTTGAAGCTATTTTGCCTTGAAGCCCTGCTCTATGTTACACAGTAGGGGGTTTCACTTTCGCATTGGATGTAACTAAAAGGTGAGGCAAATACGAAGATTATTATATTTGGCATATGACTATTTAAACTAGATTTTATTAAAACACATTGTCAGTTTCCACCTCTGTCAAAAGCTGTGTACATCAGACCTCTTATGGGATGTTCTAGAGAGTATTGATTCCAAAATGGCTCTGCTCTTCTCTCACTATCACCTGGCACTCAATTCCAAATCTTCCTGCGTCTCCTATGGGAATAAATGTGTTTTGACAAGTTGTAGAGCTTCCTATTTAAAAACTTCCCTTTTCTTCTGGCAACTGCTCAATTTGCTCAACTCCTTTCATTTTTTCATTTCTTTTTAATAGCAGAGAAACAGAACCACTGAGAAACAACATTTCCAATTACTGTTTTGGTATAAACTCAAGTGCTTTTGGGACACAGGTGCCATTCTAAGTTAACTTTAACTCTGCGTTTGCTACTGTTAACACCCACAGTAACCATATATTAACTGAAATTTAAGGCAGTGGCCTCTTTTCTGGAACCTGGCAGGAAGAAACAAATATATAAGCTTTATACATCTCTGTGATCCAAGACAGGTATATGGGAAAATCTTCCTCCATGGCAAGGGAAATAAATCTATTCAAAAATTCAAACAGAACAGAATATGCAAAAATAAGTGAGTAGCATATCTGAATTCTAAAATAAATTAAAAGTCTCAAAGAGTTAATGACATAAAGACCAGGTACATGCCACAAACAGTGCATAGCTAAAATGTTACTGTGGAAACAAAAGAAAAAATAAACCCCACTGTAAACGTCGAGTGATTGCCTTGCCAAACACCCCACTGACCTTCTGGAATGTACACAACTGTCAAACTCCAATTTTACAACCAAATTCCACCTTTATTATATTCTGTCTTATTCTAGATAAAGGCCAAGGTCCTCAATAGACTAACTGAGAATAAGAAAAAAGGTGCCAGGGCTACTCCATAAGGGAGTATGAGCCAGAACTGAGCATGGCCCCAGCAGAGGGGTCAAAGAGCAGGGCACAGCCCCGCTGCCTCTGGAGGTGGCAGGTGAAGACAGTCAGTGCAGATGGGTGGAGCCCATTCATCAGAGCCCCAGAGATGGTCAAGTGGTGAACTGGTCCAGGGTACTTCCAGGGATTCTAGTCAGGAGCGGGAGGACAGAGCTGGAGGCAGTGCCAGAGAGAGAGCTGCAATGCAGTTTCAAGACCCACAAAGGAGAGAGGTACACCAGCTGACACTGCTCAGGGCAGGACTGTGGCTGCTCAGGGTAACTTGAGGCCAATCAGTGCTCTCACGGCCCTGAAACAGTAACATCTACACACAATGTGCTTTAGTACAACTTATGTGCACTTTTGTTAGGTGAAGTGCTGGTGATATGTGATGCCTTACCAAAGACAGTAGGGCTCTTTCTGGATTTGGTCAGTTTATTACTGTTGCTTCAGTTTTTTTGCAACTTGTGCTTCTTTTTGATAATGTACAATAATCTGAACAATTATGAGGCTATTAATTAAAAGGAAAAGCAAGCCTGCCAACCATATAAATAAGTAAGTGTTATATCCTTTGAACTCCAGAAAGAATGCAGGGGTAAGCCACAGGCCTTGTCCGATGAACCACAGAGAGAGAAGCAGCACGCCCCTTTGCCAGGACATCTTAATACTAGGCATTACAAGGGGCAAAAGGCAGAGATACCAGACAAAGTACTGGGATGTGCATACTTTGTTAAAAGTCACAAAAATAGCGGTGTGTAGGAAACAACTGAAGGCAAGGTCTCTGTAGAACGCTATGGAAACAACCAGGAGCAAAAGTAGCTGGGGCAGGAAAGCTGCGAGCCCAAGGGCAAAACTCCATTTGCTCTCTGCTGTCAAGTACAACATGTAGAAATAGGGAGAGAAGTTATGACGGATATCCCTCCTAGTCAGGTGATAGAGGTAGGCGTGCTCCAAAAACTCCCAGCCATAGAGGTGATAAAATGCCACAGTCAAGGCAGCCAGCACTGATCCGGCAACTGTTCCAAAGAGTAGCACGTCGCGGTTCAGCACCTTTACAAAAAGGTGCCAGAGGCGCACCATAAACGTGAACTTTGCCGTTTTGTCACCCCGCGCATCCAGCGCCCCTTCCCCGAGGCCCGGCCCGGTGCGCAGGCGGAGCGCTATGGGCAGCACGTAGGTCAGGGGATATATTTTCATGTGCACGGCCAGCCCGTAGCACACGGCGGCCTTGCCCACGCTGCCCGCCTCCACCCAGTACAGGGTGGCGAGCACCAGCAGCGCCACCAGCGCCTCCGCGTTGCCCCGGCTGGACACGGCCATGGGCAGGGGGTTGAGGAGCCAGGCGGCGGCGCAGCACGCACAGGCGCGGCCGGCGGCGGCCCCCCGGCGCCGCAGGGCCCGGTAAGCGACGACAGCCGCCGCCAGGTCCCCGGCCACGAAAAGCAGCTTCCCGAAGGCCTCGGCGAGGAACACGTTGGGCGTCAGCAGCCAGGCCAGGAGCGGCGTGTAGCGGT
>VXBC01005095.1:798747-870409 GCA_013399945.1 Ploceus nigricollis | reverse complement strand
GGGGCCCGCCGGTAGGGCGAGCGCCCCTCGGTCACCAGCCGCGCCGCGTCCGTGAACACCCGGTAGTCGACGTCGGTGTAGCGCACCCGCATGGTGCGGTCCTGGTGCAGCCCGTACAGCANCCCATTGCCCCCTCACCCTGCCGGGAGCTGTGGGGCTCCACGGGTAGAGAGGCGGCAGATGCAGTAGTAGTTAAGTAAGAAGGAAAAACAACATCTGTTATTTACCTTCCGCGGGTGGCTGTGTTTTGCCTAGACGTATGAGCTCTCTCTAGAGCACTTAGGTGAGCTTCCTGCCGCAGCAGATTTCTCATTTAATTAGATCAGAAACAGTATCGTGAAAATCGGAGCTTAGAGAGAGTCACTTACAACAGAGGAATTAATTCCGCTCTATTTTGAGGGCCTATTATGTTATGTTTTTCAGATAGTTTTCCTGTCTGGATATTTGCCATCTCACATTTGAATTGGGGCTGATTGAAAAACAGGCATTTATTACTTATTACTATTGCGAGTTTCATATTAGAACTTAGATTTTCTTAGAGATGCTTTATTAATCAAAAATATGAATTTGCTTGTTTAGTAGTTAATTGCAACCTCACTCTTTTTGCTGAGTGGTTTCATTTGGGAATATTTTGGGACTTGTAGCATTGCTGGCTCACATCACTTACAGAAAATAATCTGCTTTTTCTCAGTTCTGGGGACACCCATCAAAGAACTGGGAACAGATCTTTTGCATTTGGCAGAAGCATCTTGGAGGGTGGCCTAACTGGTAGGATATTCAGGGGACAAAAGATAATTTTTGTTTGTGTGCACACAGTTACTAATTTTTATCTGTTAAGGCTGTTGTTCTGTGTATTCTGTGTAGTTCTGTACAATGAGATATAGTCTGAGATATCCAATGGGAGAAGCATAGTAACTAACTAACCTGGAGAGTCAGTTTTTCCTCTGTCAGATACTTGCATATTTTTTACTAAGCTGGACATCATCAATAGGAAATATCAAGGAAATTCTCTATTAACTCACCATATGATATCATGAAGTCCTGAAACTGATTGTTAGGATGTTTCTGGGAAAGGGAATGAGGGTGGTTGTTGATCCTTGGTAAATAATTGCTTACTCACTACTGACACAGTACTTTAGAACAGGAAATATGTAAAAATGGTAACATTTTTTTTTTTTCCCCTCTTTTATGTATCTTGTACTATGATGGTTGGGGTACTTTTAAAAACGCTTCCATCACCATATCCATTGTTGTGCCCAAGCTTTTATCTGGAAAATCTAGGAGATCGATACTGAATAAAATCACTGGGACTGAAATAACTTGGAAGTAGATATATGTAGATACTACTAATTTTTTGGTTTGGAAAAGTTTGCAAAGAACTATTCTTGCTATCTGCCAGTGTTCTCCCAGGATTGTTTGTTATTTTGATGCCTTCATGGATGCAACATGTTTTATTATTTCAGACCCTTTGAGGAAGCTGCTTATGGTCAGATTGCAGTTTATTTGCTCAAGTGTCCAGGTTTAATGATATTGGTGGAATAATATGAGTTTAATAAATAAACTTAGGAGTATGCTGGAGTCTCATGGTTTTCTTGTCTGTTTCTGACAGTCTGTTTTCAGACAAATCTTTTATTCTCATCTGAAATTAACAGAAGTTGTTAAGCTGTCGGTAGTGACTGTTTATCAGGATTCTAAAGAGGAAAAAAGTAGGTAATTTAATTCTAAAGGGTCATGAAGTAAATAAAAGGGAAAATCTGCCTTAGCTACTGCATATACTGTGACTGTATGACATTGCCTGAGCTGAAAAAATAACTGATTTTCCTTATCAATAATTTAACATCTTCAAAATATGCTTGAAGCTCTTCAGAGAATTAAGATTTGGCTCAAAAATGCATTTGGCTTCAGATTTGATATCAGCTTACTTAACCTGATTTGTCATGTACTGTAGACTTTAATGCAGGAAGGAGGACAGTCTTATTAAAGTTATAAATCTGTTGTTCCTGTAAAAAGCTGCTTTTATTTATATCAGTCACCATGAGCCACTTTTAGAAAATGCTGGGAGATAAAAACTAATAGAACTGCTGGGACTGAAGCTGATTGATTCCAGTGCACATGAAGGTACAAACAGTATGAAGAAAAGTGTGGAGTCGCCATAACATAAATAGGAATACATATATATGTGTATATTTACGTGGGCATAAAGGTTTTATTTCACTACCTGCCAGGCATTTTGTTTACATGGTCTCAAAGATGGACCATCTTATAAACTGAGATCACTTCCAAATGTGCTGCTGTTGCCTACTTGTGATGGGGGATTATAAACCTGAACTCAAATATTAACTTCTCGCTTCACCTTCTGTAATAGAGACTACTTGAGCAGCACCAGGACATATATTCCATAAACTATCTTGTACAAGCTGCCACTACTTAAGATTTACATGGCAGTGGTAGCATTAAAAGGACAATGAACTCGGGGCCTTGTTGTGCCAAGCATTCTAAAGCCGAATGGAATTTTTAACCATCTGAAAACCATGGTACAACTGGAGGGTGGCAGCTGGAGTGAAGGAGACTGTGCTATGCTGGTTCCTGCTCAGCCAAGAACCAGCATTTGGTCATGTTTTTGCCTTTCAGGGGTTTCCTATCCTCACATTTGGTCAGGTTCTTGCCTTTCAGGGGTTTACTATCCACACTTAGGTGGAAAGCTACGTTTTGAGAAAGGTTAAGCTGAGGCTACTGCCATCAACAAAGATGAACATGTGGCCGAAACCTAGATCTGGTAAGTACGGTAGGGCTAAATATTGGAGGGACTAACAGATTAAATGTGAGAACTTTGAGGAGAATAAAGAGGCTAGTGAAGGTTGACAATTAGAAGATGATTCTGTTGAAGTAACATAAGGGAGATGTTGTAACTGGTAGCAGTGCAAGGACAAAAGAACAGGTGCTGAGTTGTGGTGGTGAGAACCTTACTAAGATTCAGGTGACCTAGGGGGCTAGACAAGCTGGAATATGTGAAAAATTATGGAAGAAAGAGCAGTAAAAGGCTTTTTAGGAGGAAGGCAGTTGGAGGATGCTTCCATGTGCTGTATTTTAGGTCATTCTACAGAGATGTCAGGGTGAGGTATTTCTCATGCATCTCTCTCCTCTGATAAACTAATTGTTAATGGCTAGCTATCCTTTGTTGTTATGAGATAAAATTTGATCATAAGGGTTGTATGTTTTTCTATAAGTTGTCATACTGTATGTATGCAGTGACAAGTCTATATGTATAAAAGGTGGTAGGAAAGTTGAGCATTTAAGGAAGGAAGGGAGATACTGGGCAATAGCTGGTATTAGGTCTTCAGACTTCTGAAAGGGGAGACTGCTGTGCTGAAATGTATTAGAGTTCCCTTTTAACTCTCTTAAGTTTTGAACTCAGAATGTTTCCTTGCATGAGAAGTACTCCTGCCTAATATGTTTGTAAACTGACAGTAAGTTTTTGATAATATGATAAATACAATCTGTTTCTTGCAGCACATGAAATTCTGTAGGAAAAGTGACTAACACTTTCCTTAGATATTTTGAGCGTGATAAAATCAATTGGCTTTGCAAATAGGATTGATGCCTTTCAAATATTTGTAGTGTGTTGAATTTTAGATATTATTAGCAAAAGAGAAATATAATTAAGATTATGTAAGGAAATGTTCATTTCTGCTTTAATACTGGAATGAGTAATACAGGAGGGTTTGCAAAAATTAGCTGAAATACACATTAGAACTCTTCACAGAAGAAAATCACCGTTATATATAAAAAGCCACCACTCTCCTTTAAGCTTTTTCTGTTAATGTGTTCTCTTAAAACTGCCTGATAAATCTATACCTTTATTCACACATTGTGCTATAAATATGGCTATTTGGAAAATGTGATTGGAGTTGTAAAGGAATTATTTTTTTCACCACATTGTGATTTTGCACAGTATGCTTTCAAGTGGTGTTGGCAGAGTTCTGCTTGCAGTGGTTATGCTGATTTTATGTCAGTGTATTAGGTACAATTCCAGCCCTTCAGGGAAAAGAAGTACTGGATAAAAATTAGTCTGTAGGGTAACCTGTTAAATTTACCATTAAAAAGAAAAGCAAAGATTATATCTGAGAAAACACACGTGATGGCAAGAATAAGTCCACTGAAGTATGATGCTGGCCTAGGGGGCAACTGCAAAAATACGGCCTGTTTTGCTTTAAGGCCATGGAGAATCTAAGGTGTGATATGGTAAACAGGAGTTGCCTGCATCTAGGATGGAGAGTGTCCGACTCTTACTGCTGGACTTGCAATACCTAAACAAAGCACTTTCCCCCTTTGTACACTGCTTCTATAGCTTTAGCTAATGGTGCAGGCAGCCCAGTGGATTAGGACTCCAGAAGTGGGAGCATACAATCGAGGATTGTGTTGAATTTCCTTTACTTTAAATTTTTTTTCCTATTCACTTCTGCTAATAAAAGAGTGCAGAGAGATAATTGATGAACCCAGGCAAAAGAGAAACTGGAGCCAAATGACAAATTATGGATTTAGGAGACTGAGGGTTCCTGGCACCAGACTGCTGGTTTCTGACCATTGTGCAGAATGACACCTCCAGTGACACCTCCAGAAAGCACCTGTGAAAGGCTAAATCTAACTGTATTAAACATCGCTTCTTACCAGCTTTTGCACGTGTAAGGGAAACATTTTGTGCATTCTTAGTTTATAACTGCCTAAATTTTTTCCAATTCTTTGGAAGGGGAAAAGAGACAAAACTTGAAACCTAACTTTGCTGTTCTCAGGCTGTGTTGTGTTTGCAGTTACTCACTGAGATAAGAACAAGTAACTTTAATTACAGATAAAGTCTCAAACTAAATCTTGCAGAGTTGGCTGATAGGAACACTAGGTACTGTTCTCATCACCTCTGTTTCTTATGCTTTTGTGCATCAAATGGATTTCTAAGGTGCTTTATTTACAATAGATACAAATATGAGTTCCAAGTCTTTAGCGCAGATGGAGCAGTTATTTTATTTTATATAGCACTAAAAGGTTTATAAATTTACACAATAAAATCAATGATGCAGTTTCCTGCTTTTGACTTCTTGGTCAAAACTGATCAGTTGATCAGGGAAGTCAATATCTTAATTTCTTTTATACTTTGTGACCAAAAAATGGCTTATGAAGTGCTGCCTTTCCTTCTCACAATAAACATCTTACTGTTTCTTCTATCTGTAATCCTGATGACCGTGTTGCGTGTACTTTGAATACCAGGTGCAAACATTGAATATCATAAAGAAAAGGTCTCTTAACTTTCTCACTTCTTGATGGCATTTTGATCCGGTCACAATGAAAAGAAAGGGAGGAGAGTTGGATAGGGATATAGTTGAAAGTGGTTGTGGGGATCAGTGGGAGCACATGCTTCCCATTGGATGATTTTCAGTTTCACTGGGGAAATCTCACATGGTTGGGCAAGGGATTGTTGTCCTACCACCTGCTTTATTTGTGCTGACAGAATGCCTTAGCTGTTCACACAGACCGAAGACTGAAGCAGTATGCTATGAGAGATTCAGACCTGCAAGCGGTGTATTGGACAATAAATAAATATAAAAGTAGATGCCTTTTGGATTATTATTTCTTTTACTTCTCGATAATATGGTTCAGCCTAACTATTTTTCCAGCAGTGGCTGTGCAGCAGTTTAGAAGCAGCTGTTAGAAAAGGCAGAGCTCAGCCGCTAGGGCTGACTGTGCTGGAAGGGCTCCAGAGATGCTGTTTTTGAGGAGCTACAGCATGTGTGTATGTATAGAGACACTGGGACCCCTCCTGTGGGAGTGGTGGAAGAGAGGAGGGAATAACTTGCTGTTGTTTAGTTTCCTGTTCTTGACTGAGATGTCTAGAAGGAGGAAAACCACACCTGCACTATCTCCCTTGGGTGGAATGAAGGAACATCCTGTAGGAGCAAGGAGCAGCTGTTGGGGAGCTCTAGTCTGTAGAGACATGAGTAGTCCTCTGGTCTACCCAAAGCTGATTTTGTCTTTTGCTTCCAAGTGTGTTTAAGATCTATCTACCAAAATAGATGTCTGGATTAAAAAAAAAGCCCCAAACAAACAAAGAAAAACAACAACCAAAACAAAACGTTAGCTTTTCTCACAAAAGAGTGCTCTGAGTAATGGTTGGTACTGCTAGCAGGTATACAGTGTGTGTGTAAAAATGAGAATGAAGATTATCTGGGTTTCTGCATCCTCCAAAAGTTTTGAAAAACCCAGTTCTTCTCGGTTACATTAAGCTTCAAATACTCCCTCTGGAAAGGGAAGGAAACATTCTTTTAGCTGGCTTTGATGCTTTTCGCCTTAACCAATAAACGGCTTCCCTGTCTTCTCTCATGAATTATTTACAGCTGGTTAAATAACTGTTTAACAACAGTAAGAATTGAAAGGATATTTAAACTTTTCCCCTTCACTATTTTCTAGAGGATGGCATGGTCTTCTAAATATTTTTTGGGAAAGGATCCTCGATTTTTCTAAAACCTTTTAAGTGCATTTATGGGAAAATGAGGATCTATCTTATTAATGCCATTGCCTTCCTCTCTTTGATAGCTTGTCAGAGAGATCATCTTGAAAAGTGTCCCTGAGTAATAATTCTACCTTTTTATTCCTTTTGCAGTATCCTGTTGTATTCTGCATAGTGGTTAAGATGCCATTGTACTTTGCACTACAGAATGATAACCTAAAGGGAGATGTCCTAGAGACTCAGCTGTACAGGATGTATCCTTCACTAGCTAGGTGGAAATTCACCTTTTTTCTTCACAGTACCTAGGGTTTTTTATCTCCTAAATATTTAGCTGCTCTTCATTCAATCTCTGGCAGATACTTGGCCAGATCAGTTGCTTATGCACTGTCTGTCTGAGCTCTGCCTCTTGCTGTGTTAATGATCACAGGTGCTGGTGCTTCTGCAGAGTATAATTGCCTGGTAGCCAAGTTCATACTGTCTTTGGCGCTGTCTTTGGCAGTCACAGTTCTGTCCCTTCTTTTAGTATTGAATGATACTATCCCCTAAGCTTATGTACGTGTGTCTCTTAACTCAGACTTCAGAGCTTATTCATTCTCTGCTGATTCAAAGTGACAGCTGTGCCATCAATCTGTTTGTCAGTTTTCCCCCCATTTGGTGTGTTGGAGATGCTCTGCTTCACACACAGGTTCAGGAATGCTGTCTGGCCCTTCGTGCTCTGCAGGTCTGCTGCACCTGAATCAGAAGTTGGAGTCAGACTCCATTGGTGTGAGCACTCATGGTTTCAGTGGCAGAACTCCTATCATAGGAGGGAAAATCCAAGGAAGATGACTCAGGCAAGCCATGTTTGCAGACTTGGGACAATTCATACATAGTGTTCTGTATTTGCAGTGCAACTGGCAACAGATATGTCACTTGTTTCAGTATTGCTTGTCTTTCTTCATTCTGGTTGCTGTTGAATTTCAATATTTGTCCTTGCTGACTGGCACATTGCTGAGTTTGACAGGTTGTTGCCAAAATTTGAGTCTGCTGACATAAACTTTGCATATATTTAAGTAGAGATTCAACCAGTGGTTATCCTGTGTCAGAGTAGATCCTGCTGTGTTTGTGTATAGTAGAAGATAAGGAGAGGGTGTGTTTTGAGAGAAAAAGGACAGCTATATCTCATATTTATTTGATGAACTTTTCAAAGAGTTGATTGTGCCAAAAAATACGGTATGAAAATATCCCCTGGATAAGATGTATGTTGGGTTGAATACCAATGCAATGAAAAGTAACCATAGTTTTTCCTTATTTTGATTACTGTGTTTTGGTACAAATTGTAAGGTAATTGTTTCTGTAAAAAGAACAGATTAGTCAGAACTTGATAGTTACCAAGAAGTCATGCTATTTAAGGGTGATAGAAATTGTCAGAGTTCCTTGAACAACCAAGACTGGAATAATGCAAAATTAACATTATGTTGAACTGTATGGCATGCTTCTACAGAATGCATAAATTACTTGCGGTGAATCTTACTACTCAAGTGGCTTCCGGGGTAACTGTGTTATTCCTGAAAATTAGATTAAAAGATACATTTTCTATTCCCAGTAAAAATCCTGCTGTAGTAATTTTTAGCTAGGATAATCCAGAGACAGTTGAAAAGTGAAATTTCTGCATCAGTGAACCTGTGAGTTTCTTCAGGAGGACTGCTCTGTCTTTTAATTCTTGTTAAAGTAATTTGAATTTTTAAAAGATGGAACAGTTCTTCGTACAAAATGACTAGAAAAGTACTTTTTTTGTCTTGTTCTGTATTGTTTTGATTGCGTTAATGTAGAAAGACAATTTTCCTTTCTGAGAGCCAGGCTATTTATAGAATTGCATAGGAAAAAATTGAGCAGATCTTGCCCAAGGGAATATTGCTACACTCCTCCCTTAGTGCCATCAACACCAGAAAGATTCATTTATTCAGTGTCCCTTTTGATTTTCCTCTGATTTTCAGAGTTCAGACTTCAATGAAGTAAAAGTATCTCAAGCAGAAAGAGATACTATACTGAGATTTGAGTTCCCCATATTCTTTGATTTCCTAGTGCAAAATTTGGTGTATATTTACCATTTGAAATAAATGGACATATCTACCTCATTCCTTGGAGAATTCTTAAAAACTAAAAAAGTTCATAATGGGAATTTATCTCTAAGCCTAAGTCTAAAATGTTGCATCTGTTCTTCCTTGCACCACACAGACTTGGCATGGCTGTGGCTTTTTGTGTGACCATAGGGGCACCACGCATTTTTGTTTGAATGGATTTAAAAAGAAAATGAAGAAAGTTTTCACATAAAGTGGGGAAAGTTCTAACAGATAATTCTAACCTAGGTTGGTTTTTTTTAATTTTTAGGCAAATATTAACACATTCTCTGTACTGTTTCTCCAGCCCTAACAACTTACAAATGAACACTGATGAAACAAATGGTATAAAACATTTTTATTACCAGAGTAATTGACAGTTTTATTTTGTGGATCTTTAGGGTCTCTCTCCAATTTTGGAGATCTATTTTTAAAATAAAAGAAATTTTTTGTTCCTCTATTTGGAGAGGGGAGAAAACAAAGGAAGTTTTCGTGGATATTCTTCAAACCAGGAAACATCTACTTGTGTTGTAATCTTTGCTGCATTTTCTGTGGGTTGAACAAAACTCTGTCACCAAAATTTGACTTCTGTGGAGATATTTGAAAATATCTGATATTTCAAATATCTGTGGAGATATTTGAAAAACTTCAGATACTGCCATCAGTCTGGGAGTTGTGAAACCAGTGGGTAAACAGGTACCTAGAGTGCTTTCAGCACTCTTCTGCTCTTCTTAGAACACTCATAGTTGACATGGTAGGGATGGTGTAATCACAGAAGCATTTAGTTTGGAAAAAACACTGAAGGTCAGATCTAACTGTAATGGTACAGGTTCATTTCCTTCCTGCCTTTTGTAGACCTGGGATATCTGCTCTTGCTGTAGATGCCACTATTCTGATGAGAGAAGTGGGTAAGAAATATATCTACTAAGAAGAGCTTCCTGCAGGTAGTGGTGCTGGTGAAGTCAAGTATTTTCCAGGTGTATGTTTCATGCTAAGTACCAAGAGGATCAGACACCGTATGGATTTGTCAGGTTATTTAAGAGAAACCATCACACTATGTATAGAAATGGGAATATGCTTTTGGTAGCATCTGGAAAAGATCGATATGTGTCTTCTCACTTGGTCTTCAGGATGCTGCTTTAGGGGTTACTAAAAAGCAGTGGAGAAGGTGACAGAATAAGCCATTTCCTATAAAATGGACAAATAAGTTCAGAACAGAAGCATATTCTGTTTCTTGAAATAAATAAAGTAAAAAAAAATAACCTAAATGTGAATTAAGCCAAATATGAGGTATTCCTGTGATAGATTTGTTCCCTGTAGCATTCTTGTCCACTTTTGATTTTCTGGATATGAAGAAGTTTCCTGGCAGGTTAGGGGTGGCAAGTGATGTCTGGCTTTGATTGCCACGTAATCCTTGTAGAGGTAGCAGCAAATGGGCCTGAATGCTTGGACAAATCATAAAGCAGAAGTGCACAGTCAGTACATTTGTGTGAGGTGTTTACTTTGAGGTAATATTTACTTATACAGTGAATCATGCTCCTATTGTATGATGAAAGTACAGCCAATAATGCTGCTCTGAAGAGTTCCTTGTTTTCTGAAGGTAAATATATTGTTGTACATGGGGGAAGGAGAAAAAAGGATTAATATCTAGGAAACACATATGTGCAACAGTTCAAGGCTCTTGATTATCAATCTTCCCAATGAGTTCTGATTGCATTGATTTTTTTTTTATCTACTCCAGGTACATCATAATTTATTATATATCAGGGTATGTGGTGATGTTGCTGCTGTAATTCTCTGGCAATCCAATGAACAATTATGACAAGAATTACTAATTTTTTTCCATTTTTTTTTTTGCTTAAATGCAGAGGCATATACAATTGAAGGTAATCAAATTAAACTTGGCAGACTGTTGCTAGTTTGAGTTGTTTCAAAGAAAATGACTGGGGAGAAGATGAAAAAACCAGCAAAATCAGAAGTTTTTTTTTCCCAAGTTCTCATTAAAAGACTTTGGCTTGGCATTAACTATTCCGTGTGACAGTCAGTTTGATTTAAATGTCACTGAAGACTGTCTCCAGCTTCTGTTCCCCAAGGGTCTAAATGTATCTTTTTGGAGGTGTACTGAATTAAAGATTAATAGCAATAGAGAAGGGAATATGGAAGGGTTAACTCTAAGGCATTATAGGCTTGACTTAATACCTTTCAGAGATTACTTTGTAACAAAGATCTTTATGAAGTATTGAATTTCATGAACTACTTAAGTCTGTTCCCACGTAAACTTAAGCCTTCCTTCTTTCAACCTACATTTAAAAGTTTGAATATGTATAAGTGAAGAAACACTAAACCCAGACTTTGGGTCATTATCACAAAATACTACTCACCTCAGTCATTCTCCTATTATTTTCTTTGAATGAGATAGTGCAATATATCAAGTTTTTGTGTGTGTGTATGGTCTGTAGTGGTATCCAAGTCAAAAGTGCAGAATTGTACTAGTTGACCTTAGGAGGATTTAAGAACTGAGTATTCAGTATTTATTCAGTATTTAAGTACTGACTTCCAGTATATTTTTTGCTTTAGGAAGGTGTTAGACACTCTTATGTAGTATAGAACTAAATGGAAGTAACCTAGGGTTATGTTAGAGCCTTTGCAGTCTGAAAGTTCAATGTCTAGCCTATGCTAGCTCTCTACCTTCCCTCAATGATTAATGTAAAGAAGTAGATACCCCAGAGAGCTGGAGCAGGTGAGTCCGCCAAAGTGATTTACAGAGAAAGGTAGACAAGAAAAATACTTTGTTTCTTTGTGTCTTTCATATATTCTTACAGTAAACATTAGGTGTGAAAATATGAGATAAGGTAATAAGCTAAATTTAGTCCTTTATAATTAGTAAAAATGAAGGTTTAAAAGGGGGAAAAATAGATCTTAACACAATATTACATTCTGTTTCAAATTTTTGCTGACTGAAGGGCCTGCATTTAAAGTTTGTACTTAAGGAGGAAAAAGTGTTGGTTTGTGTAGTAATAAAGTTTATGCTATTGTAGTTCAGACTGCCAATCCACACATAAAACCCCATACTTTTTCCCCCATAGTACCAATCAATTTTTTTTCCACGTGACCAGTTCTGAATATATATATAGAAGAGATAAAGGAACACTAACCGGTAAATCATTTGTTATTAGTTCACAGCAATGTCTATCTGATATATTTGATTGTCCATATAAGTAGCTCTAAGACTTTTGTGAGTCTTAAATTTTTGCTTCAATTATATGGGTTATATAATAAAGCAGCTCTTCCTGTTTAAAGAGGGAAGACAGTCTTTAGACTTTGCCTTTTGTTTTGAGGAAGAAAGTATTTCTACTTCAGATAAATTGTTCTGTTTATTTTCTTAGATTACATTTTTTTCATCTCCCGTCCTCTTCAGCTTGTGAGCTGAGAGCTTGCTGGGAAATGTAAGATACTATCTTTCACCAAAATACCCTAGAAGAGCAGTGGGAATCTGCAACAGGTTGATGAGTTCGCTTCTTAACCCAGGAAGTCCAAGCATGTAAAAATCATCCCTCAATCTTACTTGTTCTTAGACTTGTCATAATTTGTCCATATGCCTAAACTGATTGTACAGCTGAGAAAGGTACCTTTGTGGACAAGTGACTCCAGGATTACTCAGCACTGTAAAGCAGTATCTGTCCTCCTTCAGATTCCTGTACAATCTGTCTCCGCCTACGCACCAGCTCTCACTTGTAGCTTCTTTCCCTGTTCCAGTATCTACTGGCTCGTATTCTCAGTTCATGTCCTTTTGTCAAACCAGTATTGCTTTCTCCTGGTGTTTTTGAGGTGACCTTTCCAGGAGCAAAATTCTTTGCTCATCATCCAAATCTATTCCTCTCCATTTCTTGTGGAACCTTCATATGAAATACACAACTTGCTTCTCCCTAAAGAGTAGTGGTTGACAATGTAAGATCTCTAACCTCCAGCTTGGCTGATAACAGTCCAAAAGAGCAAGGACAAGGAAATGCCCAATCACTGCAGCCTTCACCACCTTCTTGAAGTCTTCAGGAAAATTCAGGCTAGGACCAACACCTTTTGTAGGAATAAATTTAGCCCAAGTGTTTTTGGTAGATTTCTGAGCAATTTCAACACTTTTAAGAGAAGTGCTAGACAGTAGACAGCTTTAATAGATGACTTGCTGATATGGCCAGCCTTTTGTATGCTTGCTTATTCATTCCCTTACCATTGTGTGTTTTAGCTTGGCAAGTGAATCTTGTCAGCACAATTACATCATGCTGTATAAGTGAGGAGCTTTGCTCACACATTAAAATTTGTCCAAAACACAACTGAGCCTTGGTTAACGGAAAGGAGAAATTAATAGTCTGAAACAAGTAATTATTACAGCAAGAACAACCAAGAACTATTTTTAGAAGATGTTGAGCATGTACATTTCTAGAGAGCCAAGGACTGCTCAACATGACAGCACTTGTCATAAAATTGGTAGGAGGGATACCTGCTTAAATTTGGAAATGAGAAAGAGTATCTGTATTATACTGAAAAGGTTATTTTAAGGGTGTAGCTCTTGCCTGTATGATTTTTTTCAGTATTAGATGTGTTATTTTCACATCTAATACTGTGATTAGTTCAGCTTCTTTCTCCCTCTCTCCCCTCCCATCTTTTTTTGAAGTAGTGGGAAGGAGTCACACATCTTTAGTGCATCTTTAATGTGATAGTCTGAAAATAATTCTAAGTATAATACTCACAGTAACTGTGATGAATAAAGAAGCTGTTATCTTAAACCTTGTTACTTTTGCACTGCACTATCACAAATATGATATCACTATCAGAAAAATTTGAGAGGTCAGTCTTTTTAAAAAGACATTGATTGCAGCTCCACCAGCCAATTGTTTGACAATCTGCATGATGCAATTGTATTTCTTCTTGTGCACTAACTGAAATATGGGTGGGTGAGGGAGAAATAGTCAGTTTGGGCCTTAAGACTGTCTCTGTTGGGAAACTTAGCAGGGCTAGGGATTGTGCTTCAGCACTGCCCTGTATATTGTATATTCAGTGAATTTCCTGGTGTGATTTTCACCTGAGGCAATAGCTTTTTTTTTTTCCTGACAATACCTTGTGGTGGATATCATGGACTAGCAACCATTTGCAATGAGGAAGAAACCCCCCCTTGTTTTGAGGGAGTACAGATTAGCCATATGGATGCAAACTGTTGTGTCACACTTCCCAAAAGTAAGTGAATGGAGAGTAGCCTCTTTCATTTCCCATAGAATTGCAGTTCTATGGCCCAGTAAGACAAGGACTTAGTGATAGGACTGAGGTCTTAAAGGATGCAATTATGAAAAGAATTGGAGTTATTTTCAGTAATTGAAGTGATAGAAGTATCCTAGAGGAGATGGTTGTTAACTTGAGTCTGTAGTAGTATGCAAATATTGAAGGTAACAAATGTGGCTAAAGTTTGAGTTCTCCAAGAATAATAATGTCTGTATTTTTAAAAAGAAATCTGAATTTTTTATTTTATTTTATAAATAAAAGCTAAACCATCTGCAAATAGAGAATGGAATGTTGTCTGTAGGTTTTGAACCCAGAAACCTGAGCAAATTTAGGAAACTTTGCCTGAAGTTGCTGAAACAACTTGAAAAGCAGCTGTATGTATAATATCACCTTTACTTAGCACTGATGAATTCAAGTACTGATCATTGTTAAGAAGTAACAGAAAATAACTGATTCCTTAGCCTTCTAGTTTCCCCCACAAAGTAGACTAATTATCTGTACTTGAATTTAGTTAGAGCATCGGGATCTACCTTTGATTCTTAGTTAAATCCAAAATTAAATTATGAAGGTGCTTGTTAATTAAAATACCAAGCATCCTTTCCCTAAGCACTCTCCTTTTACTGAAACTGTACTCACAAATCCTATGATAGGGTTTGTATTGAATACTGATTTTTGAAAAGCTAATACCATTTTCCTGTAGGAACAGTATTTTCCTAAAAGCTTACAGAAAATCCAGGTCTGCATAATTTGTGGAATGTATGAAAGTCCTTGCCTTACGTGCTACATGTCTCAAAATACAAAGCAAATGCAATTTTTTGCTTCCCAAATAATGCATCTTCTGCTTGAAATTTCAAGGTTTCCCTGTATTTTGGGTCTTTTACAAGCCATTCTTTCTAGGCTCTTTCCCTCAAGTAAAACATACTGCTATGATCCTAGGAATATCACACCTAGATTTTTTGAAAGATGAATTCTTCAGGGGGAAATGCCTGTCTGCATGCTAAAAATGTTTTTTTCTTTCTCTTACTGTGTTCCCACCTCCATCTTTGACAATAAAATCCTATTTTATGTCCTTTTATTCTGTTTTTTACCTAACTGTACTTGACCTACTATGGGCCAGAAAGGTTTTGTACTATTGTCTCTTTCCTTTAAATTCATAGCCCTAGCTTTGTCTCTCATTGTTCATCTGCTTGCTTCATACCTGCAAATTTTTCAGTTTTATTTTGCTCCCTGTGCCAGAGTGGCTGTCTTAGTGCTGTTTGCCAAGTTACACATTTCAAATGACTTGCTCCCATTTGTGACCTGGTGTAATTGCACTCTCCTCTCTCATAGTTATCTCCTGTTGTGCTATGTGTCAGAAACAAGCTCACTGGCTCCTTAGGATGCCGCTGGAATGAGGTTTCAAAGAAGCCTTCTCAGGTGGGATTCCACGGGGTCTGGAGACCAAAACCCCTTTTCTTATTGTATCTCAGGGAGCTGTGGTTTCTCAGGTAATTGCCATGAAATGGGATTTTGAAAGCTGTGGAATTACTAAGCTAAGGAATTACTAACCTATGGGGGCTTGCTGTTCAAATCGGGAAGTTGCGGTTGTCCTGAGAAACACTTCTGGATTTTTCTGCGCTTTGGGAAGGTGTGCCTTGCTTGGAGCCCTGTGCTGATACTCAGAGTGCTCCTGAGCTCCTGCCTGCCTGGGTAGCTTGAAAAGTCAGTATACCAATACAGAAGATATTAAAAACTAAAAAGTTCAGGACTGAGAGAAAGAAAACTGGGCAGAGGAAGGAAAGGGGATGGTTGCCATCTCTGCACCAGTCACTCAATCTCAGCACTGTAGCTGTAGGGTGAAATTCAGGCCCCAGTGAGCAAGTTGGACTTTGAGTTCCCTACACAAGAAATGAGTTTTTCAGGTCAGTTAGCACTTGCTTTGTGAAGTCAGTGTGTTTTTAATGAGGGAAACAACACAGGAAAGGAAGAAGGTAGTTTCTCAGCAACCCATAACTGACTTATGCTGTCAGCAGCATAACTAGGAGTTAGAGCCCTCCAATGGTCTGTAATGGAGGTATTTCTCTGATAATCATACTTTCAATCTCTTCCCCATCTCTTTGACAAATAAATTGGGAGGATTCTACAGTTTATATGCTAGTCTTGGATATAACTTAATTTGCAGAAAGTGAAATTCTTTGTTTTGAACAAGAGACAGCCAAACAAGACCCTGGACCCAAACCTTTGTATTACATCCCACTGCTATAGGTAGCAAGAACTATGTAGATTGGTACCTAAAGGTGGGTGCAGTAAATGTTTGCTTACAAAGTGAATGGTGAAAATTCTCGATTTTTTTTCCAAGCCCTCTAATTTAATTTTCAGAGGCAGTTAAAACTGTTAATAATTACAAATCACAAAGCGTTTGGTGACCTGAGCTACATTAATCTGCATGAGTAATGCAAATATATTTCTTTTAATTAAACACATTTTTAAAAAGTTAAAGATCTGACAAAAAATTAATCATACATTGTGTCCCACTTTTGATGCCCTAGAAAACTCCCTTTTCCATTCCCTTTTTTGCTGCTTCACATGTTTAATTGTAATGTTCTAGATACTGTTCCAAGAAAATCTTCAGAAATATTTTGTCAGTGTTCAGTGAAGCCAGTTGAACTTTACCATTTGGACCGGTTTCTTTGTTGGTAGGGATGCTTTATTTGGCTCAGACATCAGTGTTGCATTTGTTTAAGTGATTATTTATTTTTAAAGGAAGAGATACCACACTTTAAATGACCTATTGGAACTTTTGAAGGTCAAACCTGATTTCTTGCCTCTTAATCGTGGTGCTTTTTTTCCCTAGACATGAATTCTGCTAGGCTGCTTTAAACAGGTTTTAGAGCTACTTGGCTTCCACTGTGAGAACAATAATGTCTTTTTTGGCAAGAGAGGTGGGCAAAGAAGGATCTTGGAATACTGCAGAAAAGTTAGTATGTTGAAATAGCAAAACTCCTCACCTCCTTGTGCTGATGCATGAAGCTATGAATATTTGGTATCAGTAAAAACTGTGACAGCATTTTCACTTTTAGGAAGGAGGACAACAGTGGTATGAGAAGGAAGGAAGGGCCTGTGAGGTGGGGATGCCTCTGTTACAGTCTGTAGCAAAAGCTGAATAAAGCACCTCATTTCTCTGGAGTTGTAGGACTTACTCTTAGAGGATTTTTGTCCCAGAATGAAAACTGCAGTGTAAGTTTGGCTGCTTAGACATGCAGTCATTGTCTCAAAGCACTCTCCTCTCTTCATCCACAGACTGCCCTACTAACTGTAGAGCAGCAGTTCCTTGCTTTTCTGCAGACTGCAGGAGTCAGGAATCAGCAGTGTGGAGGAGGAGGAGGTGTGACTTCTGTCGTGTTCATTTCCCTCTGAATTGCTGGCATGGAGAGGTTATCCAGGTAGCATTGCCCAAGTTCTGGGTAGTGAAATGAAGAGAGGCCAGAGTGAAGAGAATGGAACTGGTGCAGCACTTGTACCCTGTGATGATGCCATTATTACCTGGTGATATTTAGAATTGAAACATTTTCACATTACTGTTAATCTTCATCCATTTGAGTTCATGACTTTATTCTCTTTCTACTCTAATTAACAATTACTGACCTTCCATTGTCACAGATGCCTGCATACAAATTATTGGGATATTGTGTTTAGCCTTGCAGATGAGGCTGGGAAGGACAATCAAAAGCTGTGTTGTGACTGGCAAAGCACTCTTACAATATTTAGAACATCAGAACAATATACTGGAACATGCTTCTCCAAACCAAAGTGATATTTAGTTGGCTAAAAATGTGGTTAGGTTGGCATGTGTACTTACATTTCTATATCTGCTGTTTGCTTCCTGTATGTGAGTTTCATGTCTGATGAAGCTTGCTGTGAAAGTGATTGTGGAAAGTGGTTGCTGCTTTGCAAGGTATTGTCAGTCCAAATTGTAGGATTGGTATTGGTTTCTTGGTCCCATGTTGGGCCCCTCTCTGGGGGTTCCCCTGTCAGGAGGAAACCCTCCTGGAGCAGTTCTGTGTCAGGAAAAGGAGACACACAGGACTTTTTCGGTCTTCAGCTTCTTATTTATTATTATCTTGTCTAAAGTTTTGCACACCGTCTATACCAGACTCTGTGCACTGGAAAAGCACCGCAAAAATGGCTAACAATCTCCTGTTACAAGGTCTTTTAAGACCAAGCTATCCAATTAAGAAATGACACCTAGATTATTTTCCCTTTTAACCCAATAACTGATCCCTCAAAGCCTGCAATGCAGACTTTTCTGGCCAATTACAAGACATCACCCAAACTCATGAAGAAGGAAGAAGAAGGCGAAGAAGAACAACCTGCCTCCACCCTAAAACCTCCATCTTGTTCCCATCTACAACATACTAAAAATCCCAAAACCTAAATTTCTCACCTAAGTGACATGCCATACTACTCTCTATAATCTATTTCACACTTTTGTGAGCTCTAGTCTATCTTGAAGTCTTGGAAGCTTTCTCAATGAATGAGGGTCAAAGTCAGTGCTTCTCTGGGGGTCAGGTCCCCTCAGAGCAGACAGAGAAATATTCCCTGTGCCCTGGGTTCCCACAGGTTGTTCTATATTTCAAGGTCCTCCCTCTTACATGTTTGCAAATTTTGACGTTTTAGGAGAATGAAATATATTCCCGATGATGAGAACTGAAATGCTAATACGGCCATAGAAATAATTTCCAAACAACTCAGAAAGGTAACATGAAATCAGCTGGGAAGAGCTGTGGCTGAATCTGTGGACCTAATCATTGGCCCCCCTGAATGTCTGCTGTCTGCCAGGAAGTGCCTTGATTACTGCTTTTTGCTTGGTGAGCTTTTGGTCTGGGTGAACCGAGCTGAAGCCAGATTTCACTTCTGTTTATTCTTCTGTTGTCAAATATGACACCACTTTCTGTGATGAATTTATGCTAGACATAAGTGCATTATAATGACATAAAATGATATCTATTACAATACTGTGTATCCAGACTGGTGAATGTAGAACAAATAGTATTATGAGGTCAAATGCACAGGGTAGAACCCTTGCATTGCCATCCTGTGGCACTATCAGGTGACAAGGTGCTGTATAAGAGAGGGAGTGTGAAAGAGCTATGAACAGTGCTTTGAGTTTGTGACTGTAAATTTCAGTTCCCTCTGACACATAAAAGCCATTTACTTAGGTGTTTAGCCACCCTATTGTGGCTTTTTCTGCCTTTAGAGAACTCCCTGAAATCCCTTGTGGCTTAGACTAATAAATTAGCTTTTCATATTTTGCAACCACTTTTGTTCCTTACTAGCTAAATTTATTCCTATATACAAAGCCATGCTGTCCTCATCTGGAAGTTGCTCAGAACTTGTTCCCTTATTATTTTAGTCAGGAAATAGATGTTATCAATAAAATTTGAAGACTGGTTGTCGTTGTCCAGTAACAGTAGACTCTTTCTGCTCTGTACCTATATTGCTCTTTGTTTTCTTTTTTGTCCAATCTCAAAGTATTTTGGTTTCCTGTGACTCCCTGAGTCTTACCTTCATTCTCTTTTCTTTGTTGAGGTGAATAGGTAGGTGCATTCTTCTTTTCCATAGCGTTCAATTTTTTTCAGTATTATTGGATTAAGTTTTAGTTTTTTCATTAATTTTATCCTGAAAATCTAACCAACTTGCAGAGAAAGTGGGATCAATGCTTGCTTTTTGAATTGTCTTCCTTGCTTCCTCTCGTTTGTCTTAGTCCATTCTCTTACTTTACCACTGGAAGCTGCATAAGTTTCATTTGGCATGCAGTCATTGAGATAGTGAAATCTGGTTTCTACTTTTTAAATAAGTAGTACTGTCCTTCCCCACTGAGGATCATTTTCCAGTCTGGATGTATTCATGCTACCTTCCTGCCTTCAATATTATGACCTCTTTATTAATTTTCCCCTATCTCTCTCTTTTTTGTTATCCACAGGCTAAATATCCATGACTAAATATCTTTCTTTCCTCCCATACAAGACAAGCCTTTATACTGTAAAAATCTCGTGCTGGACACCTGATAGCCTTGCATAAAATTTTAGTTCCCAATCTAGCACAGCGAAGCTCTGCTTTCTTTAGTACCAGAATATTTTCCTGCTCCTGTCTGTCTCTGTTCTCCTGCAAAAAATAAAGTTTAAACCATTGCTGTATTGGAGGGAAAGTAATTCTTTCATGCTAAGAATTTTATCTGTCACATACCTTATCAGGCTTCAGTATCCGCTTCTTGTGCTTGAAGAAAAACCTAGTGACAAAGCCAAATGCATATATCCTTGTGCTAAGCAGTTCTTTAACTAGAGAGTGGTACTGTGCACAGTACCAAAATTCAGACATTTTGGAAAGAGAGTACACAAAATAAGATTTCTTTTCCTACATGTCTTGCTCTTTTAATTTCCTTCTTGTTTTTCCTCACTGTCTGGGTATTTCAGGCCATAATGTCAAGGCTGCTTTGTTTTCCTTGCTTGCAGAGTGGCTTGATATTATATTATAGTATAGTTTAGTAAAGATGCATTTTTTACTCACTGACTCTCAAATATTGAAAGCTGAGGCAAGTATTATGATACAGGGTTTTTGTGAGACTTTTCTTGACTGTCTAAACTATTCTGACTGACTACTTTGAGCTGCTAAATCTATAGCCATTTTAGATATACTGTTTTTCAAAAATAAATAGCTTGTTACGATTTTAGATAATGCAGCCAAGGGTTTGGCACTTTTCTAAAAATAAATATAATTTGTTTTTTCAGCCAACTGTTTTGAACTATCCATCTATACTTTGAAATTTAAGGGAGTTTCCTTTAATATTGGAGAAATAGTACAGAAGCTGAATGTTTGCTAATAATCTTGCAGGGTGAAGTAAAACAATCTTGTGGTAAGGAGTGCTTTCTGGGAAGGACTTGAGTTTATACTGTGGTTTGAAAAAAAACCAGCAAACCCACATCCCTATTTTGTGATTCTATTACTTCTTTGTTTTATTTTTTGTTAAATGGTACTATTTAGCCATCATAGACACCTGCTTATTTCCTTTTTGTAATTTTTAGTCCTTTGCGTTTCTGGAGAATATGATTTAAAAAATAAAGCTCTCCTTTTAGTCTGAATGCTATGTAGAGTTTAAAAGAATGAAAACTCCATTCATGTCCTGTGAGAGAATGACTATATTTATTGTGTGTACTTGGATATAAATGGATGTAGATTGGTTCAGTTTGTGATGCACAATCAGCAAATTGATTCTGGCTGATTTAAGCCTTTAGAAAAACAAAGCAACCTTGGGGGAAAAAAGCTGTTTTATTCTGTTGTCTGTGGATATGAGGCAGGGAATTCATGAATGATAGAGGTAACTTCAAAATGAAAGGTAGGGGAAGGAAAAAAAAAAAGATGAACGAAGCCTGTTAAACTGCTGAGCTCTCTTTTTCTCCAGTGCATTCAGTTCAGTGAATTAATGAGATTAAGCCACATCAACTCTGATTGCTGGAGGGAATGAGCAAAGTGGGCAATTTCAGTAGTAGCTTGCATAGGCAAGTTTGGTATTTGCAGGCTACCTATGATGGCGTGCTGCTAACATTTGAAGCTATTTCCTGATTTCATAGCTGCCACAGTTTTTATTATTTTTGTGGTATGTGCAAGCTTTTCTTGCAGTCTAAAAAGTATGTTGTAGAAAAATTGTTTCTTAGTAAGATAAAACACCTGTGAGAACTGACAAAAACTTGCAGAAGTCAGCCAGTAGTCTGTATTTTTGGCATTTACCTATTTAACAGGAGTTTCTAGAAATTATATCTCTGTGCATAGAGGATAAGATCAGATACAATAAGGGACAACTTTTACTTTTCAAAATTTCTCAGTTGCTCCCTCATCTCTCCCTCTGAGCACTTTCACTGTATCCTCCCCAGAAACCATTTCAACAGCTTGCAAGAACCACGCCCTGCTGTGACCAGTGTGAGGGTTTCTGGATTTTGTTTGTTTTCTCTTTGTTTTCTTCTGTTGCATTATTCTTATTTATCAGCTCAGTTCTTTGCCACAAAAATTATTGCTCCAGCTAGTTCTCAGTGTTTCCCGTTAATTCTGCTAGGAGGTCTTTTGACAATTAATCTGTTCTGGTCTGTAACCGTGGCATTCTTACACATGGTGCTCTTTCTTCCCTCTCTTCATAGGGCTTCTGAGTCCTCCTTTCTCCGGTCTTTTCGTGCCAAAGGATCCCCAATCAATGTCTTCCTAACTCATCCTTAATAAGTGGCTTATTCTATTTTGATCTGAGGAAGTGCTGTTGTATGAATCAGGCCTGTCTGAGAGATTTTCTAGAGGAATGAAGGGGAAGAGCCTGTTCCTTGGTTTATTGGAGTTTTTAATTGGTTTAGTCACAAAAAAACCAGTATGGGTATTTTTTTTAACCTGAGACTGCTGTCAGATTGAATTAAGCTAATTTTTTTGGCTAAAAGCATTGTAGCTAAATTTACAAAACCACAATCACTGTGTTTTCTTTCCTTACTTTGTATGAAGTTGCTCAGTAATTGGACACTCCTATATGAAGTATGAGGCATCTGAAGATGCAGATATTAATCTATAAACTGCTCATCTTTGCCTCTGGGGAGAGTGTTGTAAATACCAAGTGATAAGAGATGCTGAGAGCAACACACCCTTATTTTAATTATTTTATCTGAAACAGAGACAAAATGTCCCATTTTCTGAACTCAGGGTTTGTTCTGTGCCAATAACAATTTCTTTATGCAAAATGGAAAACATCCCCAAGAGCTATTTTGGAAGTTAGGACACCAGGATTCAGAACTGTGCTTGCATTAAGGCTGTTAGTATGATGAGATCCAAATTTGACTGAAACCACAATCTTTTTGTTTTATTTTTTTTTTCTTCCCTGCAGATTTGTTCTATCCCTCCGTGCTTGATTGATTTCTCCAGCTTGTAACTTATTGTAAGATCAGGGCTTATTAATCACAGGTCTTCCAGGCAGTTTTAAAGGAACGTGGTGTGATGTTTCATTTCTGTAAACACTCTCACTTTTTGATGAAATGATGGTGTGTAGCCGGTTGTGGTAACTCTTTTAGGAGGGGAAAAAAATCCTAGTGGTGTGTCAGCCAGCTAGCGTAGCTTCTCTCTCTTTGCCTGAGAAAGCCTGCCCTCTTCTGGGTGAAGTTTCAACTGGATAAATTGTCAAGATTGAACTGGAACTGCTTGAGGTTGTTCTGCTTTGTGCGGAGAAGCTGTTGACTTTCCATGGATAGCTTTAGTGGGCCACTATATTGATACAAAATTCTATGTAGCTGAGGAATTTCTGTTACAATAAGAGTAAGGGATAAAATTTGTTGCATTAAGGTTTCAAATATATGCAATTTGTACTGTGTTCTCTGTGGAGGTGTGTGTATATCTATCTATCTATCTATCTATCTATCTATCTCTTAAAAAAATTATGAAAATATGGGCTTTCCATATTTCTAATAATTTTGCATTCCTGTGAAATTATGTCTGTCCACGACTCATTTTTTTCCTATCAGATCAGAATTCTTTTTGTTAAATCCAGATTTCTTTTTAGTTACCTCCTTCTTTTATGTTCTAAAAATATCTTTTTGTTGTTTTTTAACTCCTTCCCTAACTGACAAAATACCAACAGCTTTGTTTGTCAGCATCATAAATTTACAAAGGTAATTAACATTTCAATAGGGTTGTATGATAGGTGACAAACCAAATTCCTAGAGTGTAAAAAAAATGAAGAAAGTGGTGAAGTCTTTGTCAGTCCTGGGTTCAGTTCTAGAAAATATATACTGTGCCCTGTAATCATCGTGATGACATTTGAAGACCTACATTAAACAGATTGATTGCAATTCACTCCTGAAGGAGCAGGTGTTCAGATCTCATCAAAAAGGCCAAAGGCTGGCCTGGAATCACTAGATACCTGCTCAGAGCCTGGCAGTGAAACACTTGTGGTTTGGTAGGGTCACAAATACAAAAGTTCGATTAAAGTAGGCAGGTTGTCTCTGTGCTTAACCGGCTAGCAAAAAAAAATCTGGGTCTTATACTTTTAGGAAGCAGAGTATTAACTCATGTCAGTGTTTGGAGTTCAGTTAGCATGTTTACATTATTTTAGTAAATTTGAATGTGGTTATTTATAATGCTCTAAAGCTTTAAAAACTTGGCCATAGAGCAAGATCATGCTGTGCTAAGAGCTTGCACAGCATGTATTTACTCCAAGGAACATTTAGTCTAGGCATAAGACAAGATAAATTGATGGATATAGGCGGCATACTGACATAATGCTACATTGGCCAGGAGGACAGACAGCAAAATTTCTGATCATATCCAGATAGACTGTTGTACACATCCTGGCATAGTATTTTTACTTAAAAATGCCACATGCGTGTGATGTTACTGGAATACTTGAGTTGTACTGACAGTGAAAGCTAAACACAGAAAATGTAGTCACCACCTTGCTCAATCATGTGTACTTTATTGCCTTGTTAGATAAAGCTGCCCCTTGGCAGCCTTTCCCCATCATCTTTGTTTTATTAATGAGTAGTTTTGCCTTGCATTTTGAAAAGGCCTTTCCTCTTCTGGCAGACCGTGCTTTCTGGGGAGGCTAATGCTGGTTGTATATGAGATAAGTGATGACTTTCAACATGGGAAAGATGTGTAAGTAATTTATGAATTAAAGCTTTTTATAGGCTATTGAACAAACACACCCAAGTACAATAGAATGAGACTATCAGGTTACATATTTTTTAAATAAATTGTTTTCTTTCTACGTGCATTTATGAAAGTAGTCCAGCCCAGGGTCTCTTTCACCACAAAGTGATGGGAAAAAGCAAATTCTGTTGGGTTGTTTCTAGTCTTCTGTTTAACCCCATTAGGGTTTAGAGTTCTACTTCACTTAGACAGTGGACATGCTGGTGAAAAAATTTTGGTTTGCTTCAGTGTAGCAGGTCTTTAATTGTGAGATACGTGACTGAGATGTTTAAGGTATTCCTCTGGCTCTGAGGGCAAGATTAAAAACTATGGAATACAGTTCCTTTTGATGTTACCTATTAACTTCCATGGGCCCAAGTAATTGGTCTGCTTTAGAACTGCATTTATGTTATTAAAATTTGATTATTTTCAAAGAAAATATATAAACCTTGCCTATTAGTATAAGATTTTATATTTTAGTTTACTTGTAAAATAATCAGAATGGTTAAAACAAAGTTAAAGCAAAGGCAAAATTGGAAGCAGCATAGCCAAAATCTAACTCAGTTTCGTATGCTTCTGCCCTTAGTTTTAAGGACATTCTCAGAGAATAAAAACTTGGAAAATGTTGCTGCCAGTATTAGTCAGCTTTGTTGGGGAGCTTTCCAAAGACACAAAACTGCTACCAAAATCTATTCGCAGAATACCTTATAGAAAGTAGGTAGTTTGAAGTCAGCTTTTAAGTAACTTCATGTAGGTAGTCCAAGAATTGTAGTACAAAATGGTTTCATTTTATGTAGGTTTTTTTGTCCCTTACATGAACAACAAAATGAGGCAGAATAAGAAAACAAATATTTGATCTCATTGGAAACTTGCTAATGTTTGATTTTTATGCTCTTTAACACAATTACTATGTTTAGTGGCTGGCAGAACAAGTGGAAAGAATATGTGTCTTATCAATATTTTTAAAGATTTTCCTCCTATCCCTCTTTAAGGGTAAAATTATATTTGAATTATATTTTGTGTAGTTCCCATTTTTACTCTGAAAAGGAAATTTAAACACCAGTTTGATAAATAAGATTTTGAGTTTATTTTGATGCCATACAACCACAAGGACACCACTTGTGTTCTTAGCAGATCTTGGGAGGCATTTCCCTTGTCTTCTAATGCACCTGTCAGACTTACAAAGTCAAATCACTGAGCTCTGAGCACTGCAGTGCTGCTCATCTGGGATGTCTGTGTGAAATTACACTGAGATCTTTATTGCTGGTTCCCATTTCTCAACAGTGAACTGGGCTGAATCAGAGAATCTATTGGAAGATTAAGATTTTGATCCTGACTTTATTAGCCTCACTGAGATGCTATTGTATGTGAAGTGAATTTTAGTGGGAAACAGGTCTTAGTTCTTTGTTTAATCTTTGGTTTAATAAATTCTGCTGCCAACTACTTTCAACATTGATACTTCTTCAATTTATGCTTGTGCTGTTGAATTCTTTCCCTTGTTCTCTTCCACCTCAAAACTCCAGACTTTCTTTTCTAACACTATTTGTTTTCACATTTCCTTTTCCTTGTGACATGATAAATTATTCTCCTCTGTCAAAGTTGAGACACACAATGTCTGTCTGCTACAGAGCTCCTTTTCTTTGCAGCCAGAGTATCTCACTGAACAGAGCTGATGATTCTTATTGTGTCATTTCACCTTTTACAACTTCTGTCTCTGAAAAACATTGCTATTTGTGATGGAGATCATCTTTCTTTACTCTGGTGTTCATTCTAGGACTGTTATCAAACTTATGTCTTTCGTTCCTCAGCTCTCCAAGAAGTCTAGATCGGTTCTGTTCTTTTTCCTTCATTTTGTTGTTGCCACTGTGACTCCCTATCATCGCCTGAGCTAATTTACCATATCCTCTGTTAAAGTCTTTATCTCAAGACATCTGCAAAGTTTGGAAGAGTAGTTAAAAGTAGTTGCAGTAGATGATAATAACAAGCTTCTTACAGGATAGTGTCAGTTTGAGGCTCTCTGAGATGTGAGAAAGGTAGAATGAGTAAGGGTGAAGGTGACCCAGTATGCATGGAAACTTCTGCCTGAATTGCATGATTTACGAGCACACACTCCACAAGGTGCAGTGCACAGTAAAGGATTATTTTGCAAGATCATTCTTTTAATAAGAGCTACTGTTTCCAGAAAAGACACTTGTAAATCAAAATATACCAAAGCGTACCCACTTAAGTACCTTGTGTTCTTGTGGATGTTGAGTTCTGGGCATTTCAACCCCCTTGCAAAAGCAGTATTGCAAAAGTATTCTTGTCTGCATGTGTTGGGGAAGTAAGACTGAGAGACCTGATCTTTTTCTTTTATTGTAGCCAATGTGAGGCCTTCACAAATTAGGCAGTTGCCTAGGACATGGCAAAACAGTCCCGAGGGTGTCTTGGGGTGTCCTCAGGGTTTCTTCCTATCTGCCTGAAACAGGTTCACTCTCTGCTCTCTCTGTTCCATTGCTCAGGGAAGTCTGCAGCGCCAACAGAGCACAGGCTCTCCTTAGTTTTCACTGAAAAATGTACATGAGGTGTCCAGCATAAGACAGAGGAAGAGGCAGATTCCCTGTTGCTGTTGGTAAAGAAATATGAAGGAGGTGACACAGTTTCCCCAACAACTCCCCTTTTCCTTCCCTATCCCATTAGCCCACATTCTCTTCCTGCCCAGCCCACCGGTGATGCCTAATCTCATTTACAGGGGCTGCTGCCAGATCTGCTGGCAGCTGCAGTTTCTTGGCCGCTGTTTTCAGTGAGGGAGCCTAGAGCACCGAGGAAGAGGAGGAGAAGGAAGGAGGAGGAGTAGGAGGAAGGCTGCTGCTGTGTGGCAGAGAGGCGGCAGCGGCAGCACCTTTGACGTGCCCGTTCCCCACGTGACGGCCGCTCCATTGCGGGGAGGGAGCTGAGCTGCCGCCGCTCCGGCAGAGCACGGGAGAGCCGCAGCCTCGGCGGCGGCAGCGGCAGCAGCGCCTCCGCCCGCAGTGCGTGTGTGTGCGNTCGGGAGGTTAGTGCTTGGGGTAGGGCTCGGCGGCTCTCCGGGCTCTCCGAATCCGCCGGTGTGGTCTGTAGATGGAGCACATTCTTACACCTGCGTGCAAAGCCGGAGCTACGGCATGATCCGAGCTCTTGCTTAGTGCAGCTCCCGTGTGACCCGGGGGAGGGCGGGGAGGAGACGGGGCTGGCAGGGAGCCGGTGTTTGGCGGTAAAGTGCGATGAAAGTAGGTGAAAGCAACCGGAACAGTGTTCTGGCTTATTTCTTCATTTTCCCTCGTCACCTGCTCCCCTGCCCCGGCGTATGTACGAGCACAGATGTGCTGGTGAATTACAGGGAGGTTCAAAGCGTCTGGTTTGCTTTTCGTGCGTTTGAATGTTGTGAAAGTTGCTACGACCCGAGCTGCGAGCGGAGGGCACTGCTGAATACACGTCACGGGCCGAGTCAGTCCTCCCAAAACTGGCCTGGAAGGTGCAGAGCGTCCCTCGGTGAACCCCGTGCAGGGGAGGAAGAAGCGCTCTGTGAGGAGGCGTCTGTGTGATGTGGTGGTTAGCGGTGTGTCAGGGAGCTGTTCCCAGTGACAATTCATTAACGTTTAAATTAGATCAACACGTTATATCCATAATTTACCGGCAAAAGAGAGTAATGACAGTAAATGGCGAATTAGCAGCTTCACTCCCATGTAAATATCTATTGGAGCGAGAGCATACACTGATTTTGATAACATGTTGGTAGAAAGTTAGGTCCATTAATCATCAGGGAAGCAAGGAGACCTGAGGCGATGCCCTATTGAAACCACTTTTACCTTTTACAGTGCAACATCCAAAAGCGGATCAAATTTGTGGGACATGGCACAAGGAAATAATTATGGGCAAAGCAGCAATGGGGTGGCTGATGAGTCCCCAAACATGCTGGTGTACAGAAAGGTAAGCCTTTGTATTTTTCAGAAGCTGAGGAAGGTGAAGTCCTGGACTTTTTTGCCCAGCAAGTGAAGCCATTATTTTTGCTGTTTCTCTCCAATTTCTTGAATAGAGACATGACTGTATCTGTTCAATGGCTTGAAATGGTAAAATCTGCACATGTCAACTTTGCATCTTGTTCAGAAGCAGGTGCTTTTCAATTTGAGATACTTGAGGTATTTCAGTCACTTTCTGCATTGATACATATGATATGTGATGGTGGCGATGTGCCAGAGACTGGACCATGTTTTGAGGTCAAGTGTTCACTTTTAAAGTTTATTTGTAAAATGACTTCATATGTATTAAAGCCAAATATCAACTGTACAATACAGTATTTCTGTCTTGTGCAGAGAAGTCAGATCCATTAAATTATTTCATATGAGGGGGAAAACTGATTAAAGATCTCACTTATCTGTGCTTGCCACAAGTCAAAAAGCCCCCCCAAAAAATACACTTTAGAATTTTTCTCTGGGAAGACTTCTAGTGTAGTTATTCTAAGAACATCAATACACTAAATTTCCAGGTATTGAACTCTAACAGTGAGGCTTTTTAGTGACTATGCTTTAATTTAAATGAGAGTAAATGCTTGGAGATTTTGAGATGCCTTTATGCATACATATTTTTAAAAAAGCCTTAATTGCATCTATGAAAAAAGAATATCAAAATAAATGCTAATAATAATGGAGAAAAAAATTATTTTGCTGTTGCAAACTGAAATAAGTAATTATACAACTGCTTGTTTAATCTTAGAACACAGTGCTTCTTAACTTGTTTGTGGTTGTTTTTACCAGGTGGAAAAAAATCAATACTTTACTTTGTTAGAGGCATTGACTTTTCCCCTTACAAGTTAACTGTAATAGAAAACATCTGATATATAATCAGTTTAGTCTTTGAGGTGAACTGAAGTATAAACAGTAACTGTGGTAAGTGTTCTTTTCCCAGAAATTAAAAAATAGTCCCAAATTGAAGTCTGATGCATGCTTTTTTCTCTTCCTGTTGTCAGACACGATGCTGATTTCACTTAGTTGGTTGTATCGGCTATTTTGTGAAATTAACCTCCTTTTACATAAGTGAATGAATTTATAAACCAGACTGTGGTTATCCTTCTACAAATGCACATCTAGAAAAATACAGGATTACCTTGCCATCAACACCACAAGTGTGTTTCAAAAGGCAATTGTATACATGAAAATATGCTGCACATATGAAAAGCAATATACCAGATCTTATATTATTCATTATAGGTTTTTGATCTTTCTAAACAGAATCTTTCCACATTTGCCATTTACTTCAATGCTGGCAAAAAGGTCTTTTCTCAGCTTATTTAGGAGACAAAGGGACAACACAGAGAAACTGTTTCTCTCTTTGGTGAGTTTGATAAAATTTGTGGTAAAATTTGTGACCTATGGTGTTTAGTATGACCTCATACCAAAATTTATCATGGCCTCCGGGCAGCTTCACCTCCGAGCAGCATCCGGACTGAATGGAACAGCTGGGGCAAGTGACGAGAGTCCTGGTGATGCACAGGAGATTTGAAAATGAGGAATGGGAATAGGACACACCACCTCAGGTGTATGCTCAGCAAATCAAGACATCAAACACCTCTTTTGTTCTCTGCGATACATCTGTAAAGGGATGATATGAATTTGTGTCCTTCGGTGCAGCAGTGGTCCTTCCCTTGTTGTCACTAAGTCAGTAAGAGCAGAAGTTGTGCTCTGAGTATTAAACTTGAAAAAATACCGACCTTCTACAGCATTACCTGCCCTATTTGGGGTTTTTTTTCCTACTTATTTTTCTAGCATGGTGAATTGAAGAGCATTTCAGATTATGCACACTGTGTTAGAGTACAGAGAGAAAACTAAGTAGCCATTCCTTTGGCCATACTCAAGAAACAGGCAACAAAATAATAGATAACTTTTCAAGAAGTCGTCTGCCTTTTCTTGAAATAGAAGCAAGCATGCTCTAAATTTTGGGTCTGGAACAAAAAAGAAAGATATTCAAGTGGAAATCATGTCACTTTAGAGTATATCATCTCTGAGTATAATTTTTTAATAGGAACAGCTAAATCACAGAATTTCTTGTAATACATTTGAAAACACAATACTTCTCTCTCTGTCTGTCATTGTGTTGGGAATGAAAGCACTGTATGAACAAAGAACTAGATCTGACAGTTTTGTGAAGGACTCTCTTTTTTTGGCCAACTGGAAACGTATTAACAGTTTTTAGAAAAAAATATAAACATGCTACTGGCTGAGTTCAGTCCGAACTGAATTTGGAGTCTGATATTTTGAATAATGTTGCCAAAATGCACAAAGGTGGAAATGCTTTCTTCCAGTAGTTTATACATCAACAGATGGAAAATCACACATTTTGTGATATCTGTACCGGCAAAGAGTAGATGGGATATCTCTTACTTACGTTAATGGAGAGTTGAAATTTGGCTGTGCTGTGAAGACTGTTATTTTGGCTATAAACCATAGTTTTGTAACCTGGTAATTCTTCCAGTCTGTCTAACTTCCAGACACAATCTGAACTAAATAGGTTCTGAACTACATGGAGTTACAGCCCTGTATTGCCTAAATCTTGATTCTGTCAGGAGTGTTTTATAAAAAATTTTATGCAGAATGAAGCCCTAGTGTTTTCTAATTTGATTTTTAAGGCTTAATTGTTTCAAACTCTTGACAAAAAAAGGCCAGCTTTCTATTTTTTAAAATGTACTTGTTTTTTGATTAGTTGCTTATTTGAAGTATTGAACAATTGATAATTAAATTGTAATCTCAAGTAATATAGAGTGTAGATAGTCTCTTATTCTCATAGTAGCTTTTATTCCTAGCTGAACAACGGTTTCACTACATTTTGCTTTCAAAAAAGAATTTAAAAAAAAAATCTGCATAGTATAATTCAATATTCAATACACACATAACTAAGAAAAACTTATTTGAATCTGGAAAAGACAGCAGCGCAGATAAATAGTTCCCTATATAATTTTTACTCTGCCTTTTAAGATGCTCGTGTCAGTGTTTTTATGCCTTGGGGAATAATTTTTATTTTAATAGAATGTCAGCTGCATTATTCTTTTTGTCTATCAGCCTAATTATAAAGTAATGACATGTGACACATCATTGGCACTGACATACCTTAGAAAAAGTCCTGAATTTTTCTGCTGGTAGCCTGAGGCAAATATGAAAAATGTAAAACCCCTCCTTTCATTTTGTCTCTGACGGAGTCCATTCCAGTCAGCTATTAGAAGAGATAAGAGACTGAAATCCATAGTATTTTAATATCACAAATTGCTCATGCAGAAATCTCATATTTTGGCAGCACTAACTTGCTGCTGCAAGCTAGGTGTTAGGGAAGAAACTTGAGATGTAGTAGTGTAGTAGAGGGCCCATACTGTGAAGTTTTTCTAAGTTTCAGAGCCTGACCAGCCTTTTTCGATTTTATTTTATTTTAGTTTTTTTTAGTTTTAAAACTCTGCACACAATTAAAAGAATAAGAATTTTCTGTATAGGAACTTCTATTTTAGACCTACTGCTGGTCTTGGTAAACGTTTCTTTATCTTTCTGGTGTGTGCTTTGCTTACTTTTTCAGTCAAACATATGCTGCAACTATTAGGAGTTCTGATTTGCAAGTTTAATGGTTATTGTATTGCTGCCTGAACTAATTTCATTTGAGAGCTGATAGCTTTATTTTGTAGCAATAAGATTATCCTTGTTTGAAAGGTAATATTCTTGTGACTGAGATTTTGGCTCTCTACCTTCCTCACTGCCCCAAGTATTAAAATAGCTTTTGCCAAGTCTGATTAAAATCACTGACAGTGGGGCTTTTAGTATCTAATAAAGATAATGAGGTGCTTGTTCTATTTCTGTGACAGTGGTGGAAGGTCATATATGTCAGTACTCAGGTATAACAAGGGCTGACTTTGTAATCTCAAACTCCTTAGTTTATCATGATTCTCCACAGAAACCATGCCTCCAAAGCGTGATACTTTCCAATGTTGTTGTAAAGGAGCAGTAGCTGCAGGGACAACATCTGAGGAAACAGTGACACCATCTTCTAATAACCATTCTCCATCTCTGCTTCCCCCAGAGGTTACTTCCAGTGTTGACTGCAGATAGAGCAGTGTTCTCCTGTGGCCTTTATCAACTGATCCCTAAAAGGATTGTTGGAAGAAGATGGTATCATGGATAACTGTGTTCCTTAGAGCCTGTAAGACTAAGGAAGGACATTTTAGGTGGATTTTTCTGAGTGCCATCACTCACTTTGAAAAGGGAAGAATCATTCTGATACTGCATGTTTCTGAATATGCCATGACATTTTATGAAGGCATCTTGTTTGTTACTACTTTGGAAAAGTCAGGGTGCTCTAAGATACTAGAGATAAATTGTGTGCTTTTTTTTTTTGTGTGTGTAGTTTTTCCTAGTGTGTTTATAAATTTTTTAAAAAAATTACTAAATTACACTATACCTCTAGATTATGCTGTTTCTTCTTCTGAGAAGGAGAGTGGCACTGGTGTGAGTCTGGTTGATGGTCTTGGTATTATTCCAACACTCATCATTATGGAATTGATGGGGAAGGATCTACATTTGTGAACCTTGGTAATTCCTGCTGTAGGAAGAAAAGAATTTACGTTCCTATCCAATAAGTTATGAGGAAGTTGTATGAAGAACCTGGAGTAGCTGGTTGTTAGTGAAGTAAGCTTTTGCATAGGGAAATTTAGGGAGCAGGAACTTAATAAAGATGGATAGAATAGTTGCTAGATGCTGTGGAGTGCCTTTTGTTTTCCTGTATGCTTTCACCCTAATGTTTTGTATCTATCCTCTGTGCAGATTCACTTTGCTCTTTCCTCTCCTGGAATGGTTATAGTTAGTACTAGGTGTAGCATGTACCTAAATTCTGTCATCATTTGTGATGAAAGCAGTATAAAGGATTTGATTTTCTTCACAACTGCATAGAATGACTGAAAATTCCAAGGAAACTTGATTAAAAAAAATGTGTCTGAGTCTGCAGGTGGCTAGACTGGCGAGAGGGACACTTGCTCTGTTTTGGTGATTCCTGCTGGTATTTTCCATCCTTTCTGTTCTTCTCTTCCTTCCACTAGGTGTAGAAATACATCAAGTGATACTGCAGTGAGAGGTTTACTGCTGCTTACTGTTCTGAGCTTGATGTGCTCACACTACTGGCATTACTGTCAAATGCAAAAACCCCACAGCATTCTGTGCCACCATGTTAATTCCTTTCTCCATCCCACATGTGCTGTCTGAAAAATGTATCTGCCTGTTTTGATTGTGCATTGTCATTTTCAGTTTCTCTGCTTCTTTCCTTTGAAGCAGTCTACATTTGTAGCTATGGAAACAATGATGCTATTGAGAGTGATGTGCAATATCGAGGCAGAAATTGTTTGTTTTGGAGTTTTGTTTTCTTTCAGTTCAGGCTTAAAACATTCTTTGTGGACTGCAGGAGTTTTTATAGTAATCTCTATCATATCGTAATATTTGTCAGGTCCCCACCAAAGCTGATATGAACTATACTGGTGAATACAATAAAATACCTCCATGTACATACAACTTTTTAAAATACGCTGTTTTCCCAATTCAGGAATCTCAAATCAATTGAAGCATAGTTGCAACTTTTAGTATAGGAGTCACTACACCCACTTCTTCAAATCAGTTTGTGAAAGCTGCTAAAAGAGAAGAAATTTGGCTTAATTTCCATGGTAAAATGGTCAGCTGAGAATTTTGACTTTCTGGTCTTGATTGCCACTAGCTATTAAAAAAAAAAAAGGTCTAGGTCCAGCCTAGAAAGAACAAAGTAAACAGCCAAATATATTTATTTTTTTAAATATGCTTTAAAATTTTTCTGACAGGGTTGTGGAAAGGTAAACAGTGCAGGTATATAGTAATACAGACTGTGAACAATAGCCGGTTTTCAACTATGACTCTAAAAAACAAAGCTGTTGTGAAAGAGATGCATAGAATTATTCTCTGTTTTGCAGATGGGTAAACTGAGATTCAATAGTGACATGCCAGAGCAGAGGAAAAGCTAAAAATCCTTTTATTTTTGATAAAAAAAGCAGCAAACTATTTTCTACAGAAGAGGGAGCATACAGCTAAGACTGCAAAATACCTGGAATAGCATCCATTATTCCTGCTTTTTTTTTTCCCATCTGTTTTTAATTTTTTTTTCTTTTTGTGGAAATAGATTGCAGTAGTAGGGTAAGAAAAGTCTGAATTTTAATAGTGTTAATATGAACCTTACTAAAATACATAAGGAAGGAAAACTTTGAGGGTGGGCTTAGTACTAGTAGAGCTGGACCACTTCAGAGAAACGTCTTCAGCTGAAACTTTGAGATGATGATGCATTGAAGAAAAAGTACGCATGCAATTTCCCATGGTGAAGGGATCAGCTGAGAATTTTGATTTTTGGCGAGAGATTGCCACCAGCTACAGCTAAAAGCTGAAGATAAAAAAGGTTTAGCTAGTTTTTAAAATATGTGTTGGTTGTAAGAGTAACTGGAATAGATACAGTGGGAATGAGGCTGGCTGGGAAGCCACGGGGGACATTGGAGCTGAACTGTCTGAGAAGCAGAGTTGGGAACTGCAGTTTCATTTGGCACGTGAGAACAGCCTAGGTTAGTGCAGAGGGCAACAGGGTGAAGAAATAGAGCTGTAGGAACAGGTATTGGAGCATCTCATAAATTCATTGCAACTGTCAGGGGAAGCTTTTGCTAGATAACTTATGGCATTCTTAACTGACAGGAATGGGACCATGGCATTTGGACCGTTTAGCCTCCAAAAATTTGGGTCTGGTTTTGTGCTTGTGTGTGTATTTATCTGTATTTGAAAGCTTCCTTTTTCAGATGCTGCTGTGGATCTTTCTCAGCTTGTAATGCTCAGTGTGTCTTTCAGAAGACAGTTTTATGGGCTTAGTTTCAGAGAGGCTGCCTTGTCTGTGAAGGTGGTCAGGGCATCAAAAAAACAGTGACATCACTCTTACTTTCTCTTACTCTTATTGCCTTCTTACTGTTATTCCCTCAAATATACTTCTGGCTGAAAGTTTATTGCTGATGATTAGAAACTGGAAAGATTACACAGCAATGTATATTTTATCCACATTTTTCCAATGAAGAGTCCTATTTTTCAAGATTTTTATAGTTCTACTATTTTTACTCAATTGAGGACATCTCGATAGCTGTTAAATGAAACTGAAGTCTATTAGATCCGTAGTGTCATACAAACAAGACATCCTTTTGGGGAAGGCTCTAAGAATTTATCATGTAATATTCATATCAAACATGTGCTGGTTTGAATCTGAAAAACCTCAATCAAGAGCCAAATAAGCACCAAGAACCATCTGGATGGAAATTTATCCATTGCAGTGAAATGATCATTCTCCTGACATTCATGTACTGAAACTGAGTAAATGGGAATTTTGAAGCTGTATTAGCTCTTCTGCGTCACTTCTGCTGGAGTTGTGTGTTTGCTTTCTTTCTCTGACCTGTGCTGAATCCTGTTGACTAATGGAGTGTGAAGTTCTAGGGAGACTGTGCCACAGAGAAAGAGGTAGCAAACACAGAGCATCTTTTCACGACGCAGTTTGGATGTACAAGGATTATCTAGCTGAAAGTGAAAACTGCTCCCTGTAACATCAAAGGAATTTTTTTTCTCTTCCACTTATTCTTAATGATGATGGTTGTATAATGTGAATGTACATGTGTGTATATGCATATCCTCCCAGCCATGCAGAGTCCTGCTGCCCTCAGACCTATTAATTATTGATTCATAATTGAATAGAGATGACCAAATGGTTGTATTAAAAATATATAGTATTTGTATTTAAATATATGATAGTTTTTTTACAATGTCTCATGTATGTGATGTAACACTATTGTACACTGTCTTCCATGTTATGAAAATGAATTGCATTGAAATATTTCAATTAGCTCTTTAAAAGCACCCTTAATTCTGATGGAAAACTACAGTTTTTCTGATTTCCTTTTGTATCAGGATGAATAAGCAGTTTACTGAATGCCTTTTGAAAGACATATTAATGCTTCTTAACACCTACACTTCTCTGAAGCAGAAACTGCAAGAAGTATTAATCTTCTGTGAGCTAGATTCTGCCCTCAGATGTAGATTCATGGCATCTCTTTATATCAGCAGGAGCCATACAATTGTATTTGATGTGGAATCAATATCAAAAAGAAGAATGACAAAGCTTAATAATAACCCTCAAAATTACAGAAACTTTAGTCAAGTATTTACAGTAAGAATTCTTTTTATGTTGTATACTTCTGTCTGTATAGAGGAGAAAATACAAAACATTTTGTGGCTGTACTGCAAACCCACTGAAATTAGCATATTTAGTGCTGCAGGCATAAGTTCAAAATTGTGAAACAGGATGGCTTCTTAGTAGCAAATGCAAAACTTAATGTATGAATAATGAATGCTATTGTATAGGGTTATACTAAAGTTTCTGTATGTCATGACTAGTTTATTTTAGCTGTGTCATCTGCGAAATAGGTGGTCTGTGGTATAATTAAACAAGTCTTAGTGAAATTCTGTAAAGGTCTGTTTACTCTGTGCAGAGTACCTTAAGTTCATCTAAGTGCTACATTACATGCTAAAGTGCTACAGTTACAGGTATGTACAATAGTTTTAGACAATCAGAATACTATAAACAAGAGTTCTGTACAGCTGCTCACAGCATTACTAGTTTTCAAATGTCTCAGTTTCTTTAAGAGTTACTAAGCAACAAAAATTCTCATTCAAGTCACTAGGAGCTAAAGGTTTTTAGTGCCCTTTCATAAATCATGTCTGTGACTTGGTGGAGTCATCACACTACCTGCCTGAAATACTTAGATTCTGGCTCCTGTGATCTGGAGGGCATATCAGTGTCCATCACAGTATAGGAGCCATACTAATGCCCAGTAAAGTTAATGCATTGGTTTGGTTTCCAAAAGTGAGAAGAAATACCTTTGGCTTGTTTAAAAGATTAATAGTTGATACAGTGTTTTATCTGTACTCATTTCTTAAAAATCTGTACCACAAGAATAGTTCCTCTGCTATAGGAAAATCTTTTCTGGAGTTTAAGCAATGTATTGCTCTACAGACAGTTGTGCCCTGAAGCACTTAAGTTTGTTTGGAATGGAAAAAATTAGTTCTGATCTCGCTTTTTCTTTACCATCAACTCCACTTCTATAGCATTATCTTTGGATGTTGACGTTCATGTTCAGCAGTTTACTGAACACACTGTCCTGTTCTTTTATCGAGGTAGTGTTTGTATCTGGTTTTGAGGTACATTAAGAAGAAAAGCCTGTGGAAATATTCTATTTATGTAGCTGTATTTGAATTTATCTGTGATGTATCTGTGGCTATCATGCCATTAGCCTTTCAACAGACACGGTGGTGCACAGCTGGTGACGCATACCATAGCCAATGCTTGTTGTCTCTGGGATTCTTTTGCTTTACATTTGTTTTGCTCCAGAAATTGAGGGCTAACTTTGATTCCAAGACATTGGACTTAACAATCATTTCTAGTTCTGTATTCCAAAGTTTAGGAACTCTCAACTATAAATTACAGAAAATAAGACATGCTGTTGTGCAGGGCAAAGCTCAGGGCTTTCACTTGCCTTCTTTATATAATACGTATATAAATTTAATTTAAATGTATTGAAGATTTATACTTCCCCTTCAAACAGGAATTCTACCTTTATGTTCTGTGAAATAATTTATTTCAATAGATCATTATATGGGGTTTATTCTTGGTCTCTTTTGGCAGTTTAAAAGGATATGGAGTATGGTCAAGGACAGAATGCCAAGTGTGAGGCACGGAGAGAAAAATGTTAACATTGCATCATTCTGTCACTTGCAATACACTGTATTCATGTGAGCTGTATCACCAATTGCTCTGGCTGGTGAATATGGTGAGACAATCAGGGATGACTGGGACCACCAGAATTCTGCTGGTGCTTCAAGAAGGCGTGCTGGAGCTTCACTAGGTGGTGCTCTTCGTCCTGGGTAGGGAACACACCTCCAGGGATGCCGAGAAGGATTCTCTTGAGGAAACAATGAATGCTGGTCTCATAAAGAGGTCTTCCATGCTAGATGTTGATCTTGGTGCCACTGCCCTGTTCAAATTGTTGATCAAGTCTTTTGACAGTGGTTTTAATTCATTGATCCTTGTTCTGCAGTTTCCAGGGTGGGAAGTCTCCACTGTCACCATGTGTTTGTCAGTCAGTCTAAACACTGCTGTTAATTGTCTGCACTCGTGTTACACACGGGAGGCTGCTGGGCTTAGCATTCTGTTGGCAAACTGAAAGGATAATTTTTGTGCATAAGATTTTCAATCTAAGTATAAAATAAGAGGTGTCAGTGATTTGGGGAGACCAGTCAGGAAAGGCTGGGACTAGGTAATTTTTATTTTTTCCCTCAATGCATGGAATGGTCTTTGTATCACCTTCTAAACAGTATTTGAGGATCACCAAAATAGAACTGAAATTTGCCACAGATTCAGTCATTCACATGATTTGGTCCAAATGTCAGTGATTTTATTTTTTATCTTGACAGGTCGTAGCAAGAAGAAATATGTTTCTGTATGTTCTCACTTTTCTACCATATCCCACCTTTTTGACCTTTGCATATAATCCAAATGGATTTTAGTTGAGTAGGCCATGGCTGATAGGAATATATTAGCATCAGTTTAAGTTATAGCTATATTGATATATTTTGCATTGATATAATTTTGTCCTATTCTTTTTCCAAGCCATCTTGATTAGTATTTACAAGATTGACTGTTTCTGTCCCTGTGTATTAGCCACTTAGATTTCAGAATGTTACTAGAAATGCATTGTTACTTAGCCTGGGGACATCTTTAAATGTCTCAAACCTGTAGTAGATGCAGTTGAGGGTAAAGATGCCTCCTCTGTGGTTCTGTGGTTTTTTTTTTTTTTTTTAAGCTAAGTTCTTTCCTATTTACCTTGTAGAAGTAGAGGTGAAATTTTGCCTTATTTATGTGGCACTAAGTGCAGAGTAACTGCTGTTCTCACTAAAGTTATTAAGGTTAATTCCTTAAAAACTAGAACCACAAGCTTTGTCTGTGGGTGAAGTGCTACTACAGATGTTGTTACACACTGGGGCTGTGGTGGTGGTGTACTAGAGGTGTGAATTCCAGCTTTTCTTTTTTTCTGCTGAAGTAGGCTACATTGTAGAATGAATTAGATGAAACATTGAAAAAATCTAATGTTTTCCATTTTCCCTTCAAAGAAAATAAATTTAATGATCACTTTTGAATGACTTGGTCCTTCTCCAGGCTAAATAAGTTCTTACAATTGATATATCAATTGTAACATGGACTACTAATGTAGTGAATGATATCTGACAAGTGAGAATAAAGGACATAATAGTCAGTATTTTGACTTCTTCTTTTTCCTGGAGATGGATGGTGTGTTGAGGACATAATCTGCATTAGAACACAGTGACAAAACAGTGACAGAGAGCATATTATACTAGAATTCAACAGTAGCCATACTCTCTGCCAAGGCTAGGATGATTTGTGATCAGTGCTGTGTTACATCACTGTCCTAATGTCAGATCTCAGCTGATTGCCTCCCTATAGGGCTGAAAGTGATCATGCAGGAGGAGACTGAAAGTGTGAGAAGAGTTGTCTGGGTTCTGCTACTGAGTGGTTTTGAATAAACCACTCCATATCAAGTGAGCTGAAAGACACAGAAGCACTTTGTGCTTAACTCTAGATACAGATAAGAAAAAGGTCGGTATTATTTTAAATAATATGTGAAACAGCATCTTTCTTGAAAGTAAATGACCCCTTTCCACTTCTCCAAGAAGGAAGATTGGAACAACAGAAATTCTTGATTTGTACAGTGCTTTAAAAACCGTAAACTCCTCATGGCTGCAAAATTCTTGTAATGCTACCAGAATGCCATTTGCTTAAGAGCAAGGAGTTAGTTTAAAAATTGGGTAGTGGAAACATGGAATAAATAATTGTTCTTCTGTCATGTTTGAAAAAATGCTGGTTATTCTCTGCGTCTCTCATTTTCAATTTGGAGATAATTCAGGTGGATTATGAAGGCACACTGATGATAAGATTGTGGTTTTGAACATTGTAGAGTATAGTGATGGCAGTTTTGCGATAACCACTATTTTCTTATTTTTCTGACACACCTTTTTTCAGTTGTTTTGCACAATATCACTGTGATTCATTAGGGATCCAAACTTTGCCTTTGGTGAAGTGATTTTTTTTCCCTTTTGAGTTAGGTTTCATCAGTCTGGAAAACTTTGTCTGTCTCCCAATATGAGTCTGTGGTTCTGTGGTTTGGCTAAGTGGAGACACAGTGGCTAAATCTCCACATGGTGTGCTGATAATATACTTTCTAGAGTCATTGCTTCTGTTCCTTTACCTACTTCTAATTCTTCAGTAAGTGATGACAGAGGAAAGGAGATGTACATGACCTATGGTACAGGCCCATCTGTGAAGACCAGATGGCATATTTAACAAATTTTCCAATGATTTGGTTATTTTTCCCTTCCATTTCCTATAAATTGTCTAGGGGAAACTCGTGTGCTGAAAGAAGCAAGAATGATGGAAGTGCTGACCTTTATTGACGGAATAAGGTTTTTTTGCTTTATAACCACTGCATCCTAATCTCACTCTGTAATGCTTCTAAGTGCTGTGTTCAAGTGCCTCTATGGAAGTCAAGTACATGGGCGTTGGGGTTTTTTGTTTGTTGGGTTTTTTTGTTTGTTTGTTTGTTTTTAATTCATGCTACTCAAAAAGAGTACTCCCAGAGGATACCTGTAATTGATGTGTGGAGCCATGTTTGTGAGATTTTGCTTTTCAGGAATTTAAAGCTAGTCAGAGCATTGAATAGGTGTCATGGTGAGTGACTCAAGGAACACTAATCCATGCTCTATTTACCCCAAGGTTTCGTTTTTGTAACATATGCTTTAATTGCATCTTTCAGCAGTATATTGAAACATCCATGATGCTGAAGCAGGCTTTCAATTTACATTTATGGGGAAAGAGTGAATCTAATATGGATAGTGATGATTTGAATGAACCTATTCAGCTTCATACACAGTGTTCCCATGAAACATTATTATACCTGCAAATCAAGTGTCTTGTTTGTTTCTTTTGCTTGGCAGTTGCGGTTGGTTTGTGGATTTTTGGTGGTGTATTTTTGTTTGCTTGTTTGTTTTCTCCCATAAAGTTGATATTATTGACTTCTGTGCCGTTGACAGTAGGATGCAATTCCCCAAAACGTGTGTGTGCATGTCTACCCATGTAGGGTATTCTGGTATTCTAGTTTTGCCTAAGCTGTGCTTTGGAATGATTAGCTTTGCCAATGATATAAAATATTTTCCTTGCTTTGGATTAGTGTCCAGTTTCTTTTTCACTTTTCATAAACTTTTATAAAATAACATTAAGAACACCTTACTATGTCACTTCTAAAATCCGTGATGGTAAACCAATGTATTTGTCAAAAACATCTTTACCTCTCAGAAGCTGTGGTTTTTTTGATTATAAGTGGCAACTTATAGTCATAACACTAAAATCAATATCCCTTTAAATAGTTTTTTTAGAATGTTGCTACATTTTAAAAAACCTATTCTAACCTCATGCTAATGAGGTTGAATTGTGGTCCTAGACACTGCATGATTTTGAGTCTGATGCTACGTTGGGTTTAGTGTAGTTTCTAGCTGTGTCCGAGAGACATACATGACAAATTACAGTTTGAGGCTAACCAAGATTTTCCTTCTGTAGTCACAAAAACTTTTATGAGCCACCGGACATCCATTTTTGCAACTTTAGTTCTATTTTAAGTGCTTCAGTTCAGTATGGAAATAAATCTAATAAATCTAATAAATCCTTTAATTTGCGTGATTTTATTGCACTGAAATTTAAATAATGTTCCCTGAGTAAGGGACCAAATTAAACATCACATACTGTTGATATGGACTAAAAAGAATGCAGCTTATATACAGAAGCAAGATTTATTTCTTAGTCTAATTAAAGTATTAGCATCCTAATTAGAGTTTTTATTTGTCCCATTATAATATTTTTCACAGATAGACTCTCAAATCTCTATCCCTAATTATCCTATTATTCTTAATTTCAAAAAGTTTTAGAGCTAAAACTCAAACATGAGGTGTTTAGTATCCATTTCTTTCTCTGGTGCTAGGCTCTTTAGGGCCCTAGGGTAAATAAGTTATCTTCTGGAAGGATGATGAAGGATCTGCATCCTGATAGAAACAGTAGAAGTTTGATGTTAAGTATTTCTTTGTCATAGCTCTTGGATCTGTTTGTATTTCTTGTTTTGTGTTTGCTAACATGATCGTATTGCTTGCTCTTTATTTGTTGTTTCCCAAGCTCTATTTTATATCTGAATTTTACTATATAGGTTTTGTTTTACCCAGCTACTAAGTCTGCATTCCTTCACCAGGAATTTGACAATGTATGATTTGTCCTGGAGCCCAGGTGTCAGCCTATACCAATACCAGCAAAAATGTCTGCTATCCTCTGCTGCTTGAACTTTTGGGGATTTCTGTAATAAGACTCCTACATTTCTTTAGCAACATTCAAGCTTCTTTAACATAAGTAATAGTTTATTAGGACATCCATGTCATCCCCTTGCATTAGGGTGACTGAATTGTTCACTGTACAAAAACAATGATCCATTAGAAAATCTGTGTATTTACTGATACATGTAGATATAATGTTTTGGTAATTGCTCACTGTAAATTTAGTCGATGTATTACCAAAAGTCCCCTATAACAGTTTTCACAAAAGAAGACAAGTTAGAATGGTTGCAAATACAATGGCCTTTAAAGCATCTAAATTTTTGCCTTTTCTGAAGTAATGAGTGAGCCACAGGATTTGTCTTCTAAATCTTATGTAGTCTACAATCTGTGGACAAGAACACACCCTTTACACATTACCAGTAAAACTGAGGTAAATATAACAGGTCAAATCCATTGCTGTTATCCAAAAATAGTCACTTGTGCAGACTTAGACTCTCGGTGAGTGTAATCTAAGAGGCCCTATTGAAAACCATGACCTTTAGCAAGCAACTGATTATTACCCCTGTTTCCACTCAAGTCTTATAACTGATGTCTGACTTTGCAGCAGTTTGAATTTTGCAATCATCTTAAATGAATGCAGGAGAAAGACCTTATTAAATAAAAAGCAGAAGCAGAATGATTTTGGACATAATTTGAACATCTTCTCAGATTAATGACGTTTACAGTGTTAATCAGAGACCCTGAAAATCAGAGTTGTTGATGCCCAGAATAATTGAAGCATCTCAGCTGACAATGTTTATGCTCTTGAATTTGATATACATGAAAGGCAGTTTATTTGCATATAACTTTTCTTGTTTCCAAGTGCACTCTGTCATCATTGACTATTTTTAAGAAAGGCTAAGAATTCAATTTCCATTGTGAGGGTACAAAAATATGTATTTTTTTTTATATTAATCAAGCAATATTGCTGTGAAAGCTACAACTCAGTAAATCAACTAACAATTGCAAGTGATATTTATAGAAGCTCTGTTGGAACCATATGTCTTCTTAACCACTGCAGCCAATGACTTCTGTTTGTTACTTTTGAAGCAAGAAAATCTCTCTGAGCTTATTTTAATAATAGTCTGCAAGGGCCTTTTTCAGTTTTGGCTGTTCATATTTTTTCCTATCTTGAAGTGCTCACCAGACGTCGTAGTTCAGATGAACAGAGTCTTTGATTGTCAGTGCTTCACTAATATGGCAAGAGAAAAATGCCTTTTATCTCACAGCCTGACAAATTGATTTTTTCCTGCAGGGTACTGTTGGATCTTACAGTTTAAAAGTGCTCCAGTAATGTCCCAGATATATTTCCATTTACTGTTCCTTAAATGGGATTTGCAGTTTCTGAATTTTGCCTTTTTTGGAGACTCTTTGAAAGAAATGAGACTTTTTTCATACACAAAAAGGTGAGGAGAATGTTCTATACATTATTTCACTACTAACTTCAACCATACTCCCTCAAAGGAAGTGTATTTATTTTCTTTCACTTTTTAAATACTTTGAATTCCAGTTTTAAAATGAAGTTCCAAGGTTGCACAAAGTTTTGAAATTGTTTTTATTATGTTAGTTCATTTTTCAAATGTTTTTATTTTAGAGGAATGATTGGGTAATTGAAAACTAAGCTGTACACTTGTAATTTTGCTTTGAAATACATACTCTTATCAGTGCAGGTGTCCTAAAAATGATGTGATTTTTTGCAAGCACTAATTGAATGAATTGATGATAAACAACATAAAAAAAAAGCTGGGTAATATTATAATCTCATTTTATTACATGGAATTAATGTGCTTGGAGAAGGACATGTTTAGGGAAATAAATTGCCAAGAGAGCACTGGCTTTTATTACTCTGATTTGATTGATCAAAGATATGAGATTGTTACTCTTTTTTTCAGTTGCTGTACAGATCTTAACTATTATTCTGTTTGAGAGGCTCTTAAGTTTCAAGCTTGTATTTTGTCTCATGTGTCTCTCTATGACCACTTGCACTCAGCATTTCAATCCTTGATCATCATAAACTTTGAAATGCTGAAATACTACCTGTAGATTCTTGTTGGAACGAGTATTCCTGTAGCTCTGTTGGTGATTGATCACTTAATGGACAGCCTAGAGTATGCTTTTGAAAGACATCCACTATTTTAGTATCCCAGTTGCAGAATAAAAAAAAAAATTAGTAATGGCAGCATAAACTACAAGATCCTGATTGAATGGTCAGATTTTAAAGCTGCCAGAAAATGGCACTGTACTTAACCACTATTCTTAACCACAGTTAGTAGAAAATAATAAAACATTTTTCTGACTGCATACCCATGACTATCTGAAATTTGACAAATATGAATAACATTGCATAGGTCACAGTAAGTTAGGTGACCTTTAAATGTCCCTTCCAACCTAAACTATTATTGTATTCCATGAAGTCATCTGAAAGTGGATTTCTTTGTAAGGGATTGGAGTGGTGTATTTTCAGTGTGGTTTTTTTGGTTGGTTATTTTTTGTGGTTTGTTTGGGTTTTTTGCTGTTTTTTTAGTATCAACACTGGTTCTCTAAGTCTTAGCAGGAGACAGACTGTTGCTGAGCATTTATGTTGCCAAAATGGTAACACAGATCCATTCATTAGTAGGACTACATGGCTATGTATTTTTAGAACCTTCCTTTAGTTCAATTAAGGTAAACTGTGTGATTTGTCTTTGACACAACAACTAACAGATACAATTTACCATGCTGCTGAGCTTACTTTCAGCATGATCTGGTTTTATACCTCCTCTTGCACTGCAGAATGTTTGGCTTAGAAGCAAAACACTTGGCAAGGTTTTCTAGTTGAAGAATGCAGGCCTTTCTGCTGGTGGGTACAACAGCTAGAGGTATGAACTTGGAGGTTCCTTAGTTTCTTTCTGAAACAATTTCCATATTCAAGGAGAGGCAGATTTTTTTTTGTTGTTGTTTTGGTTGTTTGTTTCCCTGCAGAGGGTCCGTCATCCAACTGCCTAACTATAATAAAATCTCTTCCTGTCTTTTTGAAATGTTAGTTGTCTATGTTTTATACAGTAGATGATGCACATTTTAACCTAACTACTATTTTAAAATAGACTTTTTAAAGGAATTTTAGTTAAATTGTGCTTTGTTTATTGGATACCAATCCAATTTTGTTGATAATGAGTTTCATTAATGTTGCTTTGCATATGGAACCATTTGTTGTTTGATGACTTTCTTGCAGGTGTACTAACTGACATTAAATTAGTGGTTGATATCATTGTAGTTTATCCGTGTTCTCATCTTAGGCTGTGTTGTATTTATATTTAACTACCTGCTTTACCACTGATAAGTATCTATTGGCTCACCTACTTACCTGCACATTACTGTATTGATCTCTCCTCTTATCTTGCATTTTGTACTCTTGTACTTGAGTCAATTTATTCCAAGGACACAGAGTACTTTTCAAGTCATTTAAACACACAGCAGGAAGATTATCCAGGTGATAGTTTTATCATTGATTTTTATAAAAAGGACTGTTGTTCTTCATTCTGAGCTGGCACCTAAGCCCCACACAGCTGCTCACTCTCTCTTCTCGCTTATGGGACTGGGGAGAGAATCAAAAGACTGGGGAGAGAATCAAAAACTGAGAAAACTATTGGGTTGATATAAAGACAGTTTAACAGGGAGAGCAAAAGCTGTGTGCACAAGCAAAGCAAACCAAGTAATTTATTCACTACTTCCCCTCGTTCAGCCATTCCCAGGAAAGCAGAGCTCCATTATGTGCAATGGTGACTTGGGAAGACTGATGCCATCACTCTGAATATCCCCTGCTCCTTTTCCACGGCTTTCCATTCTGAGCATGATGCTGCATGGTCTAGACTGTCCCTTGGGTCAGCTGTCCTGGCTCTGTCCCCTTCCAATTTCTCGTGCACTCCCAGCACACTTGTTGGTGGGCTGGGGTGAGAAACAATAAAGGCCTTGATGCTGTGCTTGTGCTGCTTGGCAGTAAATAAAACTTCCTTGTGTTATCAACATTGTTATCATCACAAATCTAAAACATAGCTCCATACTAGCTGCTTTGAATTGCAGTTTAGTGTATAGTGGTTCCCATGTGCTTCCAGGGTTCCACAGCTATGAAGTGTGGGTTTTATTGCTGTAGGACTGATGGTATTGTTTTGCAAGCTTGAAAAACAGTTCTTCATCAAACCTGCCTACATTGCACCAGGAGGCAAGAAGAGCATAAAATGCCTTTTAATTGGATGATTTAATGAGCAGGCCCAGAGATAACTTATAGCTGAAATTTTTGTGATGTTACTGAAAAAGTTTTGTGTAGCGGTAAGTGGCTAAATTTTTGTCATCTCATCACCTTCCTGTGAAATGTAAAGCCCATAACATCACTGGTGTCTTGGTGCCTCTTAACATCCAAAACATAATGTTCTTGTCGTTGGTTCTGCTATTCTTCCCAGTGCTTAATTTTCCTGTTTTTTTAAATCTTGCTCTGTCTTACCATATTCTGAATAGGTAAACTCTGAATTTCTTAGTATGTGAGTGGGGTCCTTCTAAATAGACTGCTATGCAAAAATAACATACTGTAAAACTGTTGGAAGTAGATTTTCATCAGGACTATATTCTCTCCTTGTGTGTATTTGCAGAATTGGGAAACAGATCACCTTTTTAAAAAGTGAAAGTGGCTGCAGCCACAAAGAGGCTAATTTTAGTTACTGTTGAAGGTTTTGTGTGTCTATGTGTGTCTCCACATAACTGTAAATTAGTACAAATTTGATGACTCTTTCTTTCCCTGCTTAGCATTTTCTCAAACAGGCTGTGTTTAACAGCTTCCTTTTTCAGGTTATTCATGAGAGTGGATTAAGTGACTGGTTAAGCATCTGTACCCTGCAAATTTGGTGTTTGAATAAATGTGTAACAGTCTTGTCTGCTTGGTGAAGTGAGACACTCCAGCCAAAGTTTGTTTTCAGCCAACAGGGTTGCATGTGCACAAACTGGTGGAAGATTAAGAACAGCTTCTTTTACCAATTATTTCCTCATCAGTTCCTGGTTAACACAAGAAAAATCTTCCAGGGCTCCACAACAATTGTTTGTCCACTGTCATAGCAAAAGATTTATTGTATGGAACCTTCTCTTTTCTAAAATATTAAGCTGTTTTCAAGTGTATTGAAGTAACAGACCTCCCACACTCTCTCTCTAAATATACGTTATATCCAAAACATGCCAAGATGATAGGAAAAGCTGTGACCAGTTATTTTCTTATAAAATGAAACTATTCTGTAGATAACTCTCCTAATCGATGTTCTCTTAAAGAAGGCAAACATTAATTTATTGTCTATTTGATTAGTTAATATTCTCTTGCAGAATATCTCATGATTATCTTTGTCTTGTGGAGCCCATTTGTGTCTGCTCCAGCTGACAGAACTGTTCCTGGTACCCACCCTGTTGAATACACTTTAAAGAGTGCTGCAGCACTCTCTATAATGGAGATTATTCATTGTTGTTTATCTTTTGGTACATTTTCTACTTTGCACTAAAATGGTGGAAAATTTTGGTTGGCTTACTCCCCGGATGTTTTATATTGGTGAAATGATATTTGGGCAAAATAATGCCAGCTCTTTCATAGGCTGAGAAGTTTTCTGCTGTGTCCCCTGTTTTGTACAAAGAAGTATGAGGTTGCTGTGCTGTCACAGTGCTTCTGATGAGTCAGCTTCCAGCATTGCTGTTAGGAGCCATCCGTGGAATTCAGGCCTAAGGTGTGTGCATCTCTTTTTAATCTATGCTCTAATTACAGAAGCTGTGTGGATGTGATGCTAAAACTTTTCACTTGCAACACCGCCTGTATTTCCCCCTTATTCAGTAAAGGTACTCTGCAAAACACCCCAGAGTCGACACTTTTTAAGTCCAAGCTTTTTGTGATTGGAGTTCTCCTATCACCATGGCACCTTTGCTTTAGAGGTACAGTCACTGTTCTAAGTTGATAATGAATGCTCTTATTAGTTGGTAAGAAAAAAAACACGTTTTCTGAATTTATATAGATATGCCACAGAGCACTGAATTTTTTAAAAAATCCAAATGAGATTCTATAAACAGCTTTGAAATATAATCTCGTGGCCAAGTCATATGTAGTACACTAAATACTTATTAAGGATAAGCTGTTTCTACTTTTAGAACAAACATTAAATGGCAGATGCCCATAATTCTAATACCAGATGCCCCCAGTGGAAAGGATTTGTGACCTAAATACTCCTGAGCAATTTCTTCCCTAAATGCACATTCATAGCAGCACATGACTTAACTGATCTAGGTAACTGGAGAAGCCTTTATCTCTGCTCATGTTAGGAAACATACATTGGCAAGGTGCCCTTGATACCATTCTGTTTGCATAGAATGGAGAAGATAAAAGTACAGAAGGTATGGAGTTACTCTGTTTAGTGAAATCAGTTAAAACACTCTGACTCTAACATGGAAGCCTGTGAACCAATGTTTTAATTGGAACCTGAGAGTGCTAGAGAGAAATATATTGCTCACCTTCTCCTGAAGAGGAACTTTTGGGTATTTTTGAGTTACTTCCTATTGTACACAAAAAGGGCTCATAACAGTGCTGATGGATGTTAAAAGATAAGATTGTTTGGAGGAGAGAAATGTTTGTGAAGACAGAGTGGATGCAAGAGGCCTGTTTGTTTTCCTTTACAAGCCATTTAGAAGTCTTAGGCTTGCTGCAGAATTAATTAGAGGAAGTCCTTTTGTACTTTGTTACATACAAGGTCAGATTAGATTGCCATTATGGTCTCTTGGAGCTTTGTATTAAAACAGAGTCACAGTTTAACCCCGGCTAGCAACTAAATAGCAGACAGCTGCTTGCTCACTCCTCTGCCTTCTGGGTGGGGAGGAGAATCTGATTAACAAAAACTAAAATTTGTGAGTTAAGAACAGTTTAGTCATTGAGCCAAACAAAAATATACTAATGATAATAATAAAAACAACAACAACAATAATAGTAATGATAGTAATGAAGAGGAGAGAGAAAGGGAGGAATAAAACCCAAGACAGACAAATTATGCACATGCAATTGCTCACCACCCGCTGACCAATGCTCAGCCCCCCAAACAGCAATCAGGTCCTTTTGACCAACTCCCCTAGTTTCTATACTGAACGTGGTGTTCCATGGTATGGAATATCCCTTTGGCCAGGTCAAGTCAGCCGTCCTCAGGATGCTCCCTCTCAGCTTCTTGTGCACCTGCTCCCTGGCAGAACATGGGAAACTGGAAAGTCCTTCCCTTAAGGGTAAGGGCTGCTCCACAACACCGAAAGCATCAGTGTCTTACCAACAGTATTCTCATGCTAAATGCAAACCACAGCACTGCACCAGCTACTAGGAAGAAAGTGAAATCTATTGCAGACAAAAACAAGACAAACAGTCAAAGGAAATTACACTGTCTTATGAAATTCTAAGATCAAGGTTACCTAAGCTAGAGAAGTTTTGTTTCAGAATGACTTGGCAGCTTTGCCAGTAAAATATCCAAATTTTTATTCATATATTTATTTATTAAACAGAATTTATTATTTTCTGGAAGTCCTTTCTTTTCCCTGTCTGGGGCTATATGTGCCTGCAAATGTCACTTTGAGACAAGATCCAAGGGATCTCAATCTGTGATGGATTCTTGCATTGTTTTAAATCTCAGTGATAATCAGCTTTAGCTGGTGGCTGTGTGCTTGTCACTGGCTATTGTGCCCCAAACTTTGGGTGAAGAGGTACTTATCTACTTTCCACTGCTGGTTGCCCTTGAAATTTTTTTAAATGAACAAAATATGCAGTAAACTAACTCTTGACTTGAAAAAAGTTAATATCCACCCATTCATCTGGATCCTAGCTGTCAGGGAAACTTTTGTGTGCATCTATAGCCTCCTTTAACGTGAATGAAAAAAGACTTGTTTTCCCTTATATAAATATTTCTCCTGGGCTGGTGGTTGGTTGACTATTTTGTCACAGATATCGTCCAGTCTAACGTTTCAACATTGAGAACAATTTTAAATATTTATCCTAATAATCTCCCTCCCCTTTTTTTTTTTTAATTCTCCCAGGAATAATATGTTTGCATTTTGTCCAAAAAATAAAAAGTAAACCAAATTGGTTAAACATAGACTGAGCCATGGCCTTGCTATATGGTTAATGTCTCTCTGTGTTTATTTTGTATTTTGAGGTTAAAATTGGTCCTTGAATCTAAATGTGTCTAATGGTCTCTTTTTTTTTAATCTTCCTAAACAATTGTTTTCTGATTTCATGTTTCTCTTACCTTCTTTCAGGTGTTTTCATCTTTTCTGTGTTGTTTTTTTTTTTCTTTTCCCATCAATTCTATTTGTCCCATTCATACTGCCAGGCCATTCAGGAATGATGTGTGGTAATGCTTTCTTGGAAATGTTCTGATTTTGCCCATGGATTAACCTAGAAATACTAAACTGTGATGCTTTGCTTAAAATTTGTTTACAGTGCCTTTCAACAGATCAAATGGAAATTTGATCTGTAATTATTAAACCTTGTCTCCTGATTCTAGTTATTTACTAGATGTTCATGTGAAAAATTGGTGTTCACAGAAGAGAGAAACTACTGATATTCAATGTTGAATCAGAGTTGTACTGGAAGTTCTAACCAAAAGCAGATTTTTTTTTAAAAGAATATGAACTGTAGAAGGAAATCATGATGAATAAGTAACCTTTTCATATGAGTTGATGTTATCACTGAACATGTTCTGTACTCTTAAATTATGTGATATTTGAATTTATGTGTCATTTCTAGAGAATAAGAATGCAATGTAGATGAAGCTGCAGTTGGTGGAACTTGAGCAGAAATTTCTACATTTATTTATTGACAGCAAAATTAAATTACTTTCTAAAGGGAAGGTAACAAATGTGACTGAAGCATATTAATTTGAAACATCTGTTAATTTGTGGGAAGTATTTTCCTTCTTTTTGCCTTCCTCTTCTTGCATATTCTGAACCAAACAATTCTAGAATGCCAAAAACAACAGCTGCTGTGGTGGAAAAGAAGAAAATACTGGGAAATCTCAGTGTGAAATAACAATAAAACATGGTGTTCTGGTCTAGTAACAAGGTAAATTAACTCCCTTCTCTTTGTAGCTTGTAATGGTACAGATGGAAAAAATACTTTAGAGATGTAGAAAGCAATAAATATGGACAGTCTGTATTGCAGTCTGTAGACAATCAAATAGTTCTGTTGCTAAAACCTTGGTCATTAGAATAATTTTGTTACTAAAACTGTAAACTAAGTTATTTCTGTGACTCAGAAGGCAATGATGCCTCATAGTGTGAAGCAAAAATTCTCCTTCATCTTTGATACTAGTATGTAACCGCAAATTTTGACTGCATTACTTGGAGAATATTCTTTTGAACAGAAATGCAAATAATTGTTTGGACAATATGCTTGTTTTGTTTGTTTTTTTCCTTTTAGGTGAGGGTAGGGATATATAGTAAATTTTGTTACTATACAGGAGAAGTTACAACAGGAGAAGTTAACTCATCCCCCAACACATGCTTTAGTAAAGTCAGGGACCAATGGCAATGTTTCTTGTAGAAACAGTGAATCTTCAGAGAATTTAATCAAGGTGGAAAACAAGGGTTGGAGGTATCCAGTTCCTCTATCAGATACTCAGTGGGACAAGAAATTTCCAGTATGTTTACTTTGAGTTTTAGTGAAGTAGCACCTATCCTCAAAAGCACTGCAATGTAGTTTTCAGCATAAATATCCTTTAGAAAAAGGTCCCTATGAAAGCTTTATCATTCAGGCACAGACCTCTGTCTGATTATGATAAACTGGTCTTCATGATATTGCATGTCAACACCTACGTCTGCAAGGTAGAGAGTACTTATTGCACACTATGAGATTTGAATTGCCTATCAGCTGCCCATGGCACATTCTTATGTACAACAATACCTCTGTTATGAACTCATCTTTTTACAAGTTCAGGATACAAATTTTTTACAAAGATCGATGAGCAAACAGAAAGAGGTGTATGATGCATGCATCCTTTCAGAACATCCTTCTGTGTACAACAGAGCTGATACAGAATATTCTACAGTATGTGAAAGAACAGAATTTTGCCGTGAAAGATGGGTTTGGCTTGCACAGTATTTTTAAGAATGAGTTTATACAGTTCATTACTTGTTAAGACGGAAAGGTGAGACACGTGGCTAACTCTTTCATTGCATTTCTAGCTAACCCAGGAGAGTATTGTCAAGACTATCCTGGACAATAGGATATTTTTCAATAGTGTAGGTTTACACTAGTGCTACAGCAGGTGAGCACACACTGATATGGCTGGTTTTGTAGTCATGTGTACATACACAAATATTACTTTAAAATATATATAAAAGGCTGAGTGATGTAATAATAGATTTGAGAGCTCTTGTTATTATTGCAGACATGCCTCGAGAGAAATGCAGAATATCTTTTACAGAAAACATGATGATGAGCAGGCAAATAAGTCCCTATTCACTTGTGTGGCTGTAGATGCCATAATCATGTCTAGGAAACAAGTTCTGTTACTCATTTATCTACATGAAGTACAGGGGATGGAATAAGAGCAATGGAGGCATGCATATGGAAATTCAGTTCCTATTAGTGTAGCAAACAGGGAAGAATTTAGAATTATGATATGCTGTAACTGACATTGCTTGTGAGAATCTGTTAAATTTACTCGGTGTTCACCGTTGAAGTATTTGTACTTATAATAACACATTTCTCATCCTTCCTATAATTCTCGTTTCCAGTGAGTATTCCATGAATGAGACTATATTTTATATGTGAGGGGAAAAAAAAAAGAGAAAAGCTTTATGCTGGAAGCTAGCTGTAGAATCTGGAGAGATTGCAGCCAGACTCTTCTGGTGGGATTTCATTCCAACCTATACAGCCTCCTTGAGCTCAGTGGGGCTTGCAGCTAGTGAAAAAGTGCTCACTTCACACAAAAGTTTTTGTCTTCAAAACACCCCAAGAAAATTTCCTCTCTTCTCTAATGGTAATTGGAATACTTATTTTGGTCTCCACTTCAAGTATTAATGTTTTGTCTTTGAAGATTGTAAAGGTCGAAACCTTTTTCTGTTTGTTCTGCATTCTATGGTGAGTCAAACGGATTTGTGCTTCATAGAGATATTATTTCTTTATATGAATATGCTGTAGTTTGCCCATTTTGTTTTCTGTCATGTTCTTGATTAGACGCTAATATTCACATTTTATTTAGAGATGTATTTTGCTTTCTTGCTGTTTGTTTGGTAATAAGCTAGGAGTGTTGTAAATGAATTAAATAATCCTCACCTTTCCCCTTTGGAAGTTAGTTTCTCTGCAATTGTGTAAACTTCTTAGAAGGAGTGTATGAATGAATGAGACTTTTAGCAAGTAGCAGCTTCCCAAGCTCAATGACCAAGGAGACAGTGAAAAATGTACTGCTGGATCTCCCACAGACAAGTAAGGGCTCATTGAGAATGTGAATGGCTGCAGCGACTATGACAGAGTTCAGGATTCTGAGATGAGGGAGCAGGGCAAAAAGCAAGATCACAGTGATGTCACTTTAGGAGAGCAGTCTTTGGCTCTCTGACTTCAGAGATCTGCTCAGTGGAGTCCCACAGGATAAGGCACTGAAGCAAAGAGGGACCCAAAAAAGCTGACTAATATGCGAGTATCACCTTGTCCAAGCTCAAGAGCAGTCCATCTTAAAGAGTAGGAAGTCAGGAAAAAAATGCCAGGAGGTTTACATGGAGTTCCTGTCAAAACTGACTCACAAAAACAAAGCATATAGAAGGTGGAAGCAGGGATAGGCATCCTGGGAAGAACACAGAGACACTGTTTGAGCATGCAGATATGGAGTTAGGAAAGCCAAATCCCAAAGGCAATGAGACAGACTTCTGTAAGTACAAAAGTGACAAAAAGACCAGTAGTGAAAATGTGGACCTGCTGCTGAATGGGGCAAGGTAGGAAAGGCTGAAATACTCAGTTCCTTCTTTGCCTCAGTCTTCTAGTAAAGACTGTCCTTGAGGAAACCCAGGCCCCAGAGACTAGGGGGAAGATCTGGAACAAGGAAAATGTGCCCTTGGTGAAAGATGATCAAGTTTTAGCAAACTGGACATACACGAGTCTGTGGATCCTGAGGTGGGAGGCACCTACAAGTGCTTAGGGAGCTGGCTGGTGTTGTTGAGTTGTAATTGAGTGTGAGGCCACTCAATTATCTTTGAATGATTGTGGTGACTGGGGAAGGCACTTGAAAACTGCAAGAAAGCAAGTGTCACTGCTATCTTCAAATAAAATAATGGGGACTCAGGGGACTACAGGCAAGTCAACCCTGAACTCCAGAAAAGTGAAAGAACAACTAATACTGGAAAACCTTTCCAGGTACTTGGAAGGCTAGAAGGTCATCAGGAGTAGTCAACATGGATTCAGCAAGGGGAAGTCCTGCTTGACCAACTTGATAAACTTCTATACTGAGTTGACTGGGTTCCTAAACTAGGGTGGAGCAGTGGTATTGTCCACCTTAACTTCAGTAATGCTTTTGATGGTGTCTCCCATAAGATCCTCATAGAGAAGCTGATGTAGGATGAGCACACAGTGAGGTTGACTGACTCATTGAATGGCCAGAACCAGAAGGTGTTGATCAGTAGTACAAAACCTAGTTGGTGGTGTGCCAGGGAGATTTTTAAAGAGTCCTAAATTTAACATCTTCATTAATGATCTGAATGATGGGGCAGAGTACCTCCTCAGCAAATTTGTTGATAACACAAAACTGGGGGGATTGTCTGATACACCAGAAGGTTGTGCTGCCATCTAAGGGGACCTCAGCAGGATGGAGAAATGGCCTGACAAGGACCTCATGTAGCTGTAGCTGTAAAGTTGTTCCTGTGTGTTGGTTGATTTTATAACAAAAATGCAATGAAAGTGCTAGCATTATGCAAAGATACCATTTCCTATACATTAGTAAACATCAGAAACATACAAACTCATTTGTCAGTCAAAAGCCCTAGACCTTATATATCTCCTTCCACTTCCCATCCTCCTGCCACGTCTGCTTTCTTTCATGAGAGGCTGAATATGATGTGGTACTCACTTTAAATTATTTCCTAAATAACTCTGTTGCTATGGCAGCAACTGCTGCTGCTGCTGGAATTTACATGCAGAGCACTCCAGTCAGGAGATTTACAGAAAAGTAATTTAAAATGGTCAAGTTTGTCAGCATTTTTGTAGCCCACCCACAAAGCAGTTCATTATGCATCTCGTTGCTGGAAACCAGATGATCTCTTATGACAGGCACAGTTAGCAATATAATAAAAGAGAAAGAAAGGCCCAAACTATCTAGTGTAGGGTCTTAAGTAATTTTTTTAGTTCTTGCAGAATGTAATTTGCTATTGTGTAGGAATAAGACCTCAGTATGATCAAATGATTAAGTGCAATGGCATTTTGTGATTTTGCTTACAAAATAAGGCTGAACTCTTTGAAAAAAAAGCTTTTTGATTTATTTTTTTCAAATGGAGACTATATCACTATGCTACTTTTTGAAACATTCTGACATTGCTTTTGAAAGTGTTGTAGGACTTCTAACCTTGTACCCTGACACCTGCTTTCAGAGGTGAAGCCTAAGCATTGCCACATTCACTTGATTTGCAGGAATAGTTTTATATATAGACTGACGAAAATATGAGTAGCTGAAAGGCCTGGGCTTGTATTCCTCCTTAAACTTTGTGGTGAGATTTTAGCTTTTTCCTGAGTAGTAGTAGTGAATGTTGTAATTTTGACTCTATGAGAATTAAAAATAAGAAAATTTTTGCTATTTCACAAGCCTTGGAATAAAAATCAACTTTAAAAGCCAACTGATTTTCTTTTGACATTTGATTACAGGTATTACATTGGGGTGATTTGAAATTAAATTTGGCTTAAAATGGAAACTCAAAGTACATATGACAAATATCTCCTGGTTTAGGTGTATTCTGGAAAATAAAAATCACCTAATTTAAACAGCTTTGCGAAATTGCATGGCATATACTAAGTTTCCTAAGAGGGTTCAGCCTTCCTTCCTTCCTTCCTTCCTTCCTTCCTTCCTTCCTTCCTTCCTNCCTCCCTTCCCTTACTTCCTCCCTCCCTTCCTTCCTTCCTTCCTCTCACTATTCTTTTAAGGATGGGATTAAGGTGTGTTTTATATGTTTCTGGAAATAAATGTGACCAGTGATAACACTGCATTTACACTGGCTGTCAAGAAAGCTAGTTGTGAATATTTGATCTAACAAAACAATGTTACTTGACCTTGTCATACTCAAAATCAAGCATAACACAAATTTATGCTCTCAGAAAAAAACCCAGTAATTACATCCTTAGTTCTGTGTTATAGTATGTAAAACAGAGAACTATTAAAATACAAATGGAAGACGTGCAGCTTTAATTGGAGAATTTGACGCAGGATTTGAATTTTAAAAATGCATTTGCCTGTGAAATCATTTGCAACAAACAGCAGTCTATCCATGAGGCTAAATGGAAAATGGAAGTGAAAAATAAATGCATTCATAAACTATTTTTTTTCGACCACTATGTACAAACTACTTCCCCAAAGTGAGGTGAAGCCTCAAAAAATATGCTTTAAAAAATTTCAGGGCTTTGATTGCCACAAAGAATTTTCCTTGTATGATGACTTGTTATGCCATAAAAAACACAGCAAGCTCAGAGTTTCAATAATATCTCTATTAAGTCTGGAATAAAGCAAGTCATATTCTCACTTAATTAAGGAGTACCTGAAATTTGCTAAACTTCTATATAAACTGTTACAGATTGAGAAACTCTTTGTTATGTAAAAGTAATGAGGTAACATACAAAGCTGACATGCCTTTACAGAAAATGTCTTAATTTATTTCAATTCACAAGCACTTATTTATGAGGTAATGAATTGCTGAATGAAGTAAATATAGTATGATGCTTTATCAGTTTTGCTAATCAAAATACTCAAATGACAGGATTCCATGGCAAATACACATGCCTACTTGCAAAAGTTAAGTCTTGTGAGTCTCTAATTATATCCCTTTTTGTTTGCTATGTATAAGAGATTCCAAAATTCTTCCCTGTGCAATCTGTCATTATACTATACCTAAAATGAAAAGGGCAAATCTGGAAGAGTCTTGGTAGGATGTGGTGCATTTGGTGGAAGTTTTGAAATCCAGTTTTGGCTGGGAATGGAAGAACAGAATGTAGGGTAACGCAGTACCAAAGAGGTCACATCCTAAGTCCTCAGGTCTTGGCAGTGGATCATTAGTCTTGAACAGACTTACTCTAGACTATGTAGTTGAAAGAGTAGTTTGTATCAAAACAGACTCTCAGGACTAATTATTATTTATTTTTTCCTTGTAGGAGCAAAAGTGAAGTGTGAGAAAGGACAAGATTTCAATGCTAACAGCATATTGACAGTGACAGAACCTCAACAGGTTGAACCTCAACAGCTAGAACCTCAACTAGGGTTGAAAAAGGAGCTATCCTAGATGTTAGTTTACCTTAATATTAAAAAGGAGCTTCTGATCTGACATGTCAGGTTCTACACTGTGACCAAAAAATCTGAGAAATAAAAATTTCCTAAAAGCTTATGAATTACTGAATCTTTTGACTGTTCTGTTTATGCAGAACTTGACTCCCTCTACTTGGCAGGGAGCTTTAAAACATGGTAATATTTAGGGTCACTCTTCACCCTTCCTGCCCTCAAAGTACTACATTTAAAGATATTACCTATATCTTTTATTCTTCTTTCAGTTCAGCCAATTATAAAGTTTGAGTCCCATATAAAATAATAGTAAGAATCTGTCACACTTTTCAGAGTTTTTTGGTTTTGCTTCTAGCACACATTACGGGTACTTTTGAGGAAGATTTCAAAGGCTGCCATACTTGTTGCATGGATTAAAAGATTTTTTTTAGTCATGCTAAATGGACTCCAAAATAAAAATTCTACTCTAGGAAATAGCTGTGCTTCCAGTGAGACAATCTCCTATTTTCAGGTGTTATGTGTGGCAGGATTTTGGACAACTTGATGAATGGTATAACACATGTTTATTTACTGTTCCTGCAGGAAACCAAAGACACACAGTCTTAAATTTAGTGCCTTCAATGTGGGAAGCTCTATGGAACTAGGAGGTGGCCATTGTCTCAGAAAACCTGTTTGTTTTTACTTGTCCAACTTAGAAATTCAGGTCTGTGCCTCTGAATCTAGGTAGTCAGTCAAGATTGCCTTTAGAGGAGGCAATGATTTTCTCTACTGCTGATGCAAGGAAGGAATGTAAGAAAGAGATGTTACAATTCTTAGTAAACTAAAAACAATGATTAAAAAATAGGCTTTAACAGTAACTAGTAATTTTTGACCAGGTGCATAGATCTAGCATTTTAAATACTTCTACATGGCAAGACATGCTTTTATGAAGAAGTAGTTTAATATATGTGCAATCTGTAATGTTTTTTAAAACTGATTTTAAAAAGAAAACAATCCCAAAAGAGTCATGCATGCTTTACAATAATTATGTAATTATGTAAATGAGACCACTGCAGAGTTTTAGACTGTAAAATGTCCAGTGCTGCTTGTTAGGACAAAAAATGTGTTGCTGGGAAGAATATATTCCTTTGAGCATGGCACAGCTAGTGTCCTTTTTATGTAATCAAATAATCTTGCAGATTTCAAGTATCTCTAAAATTCCCTTAGAAAATAATGTGATAAAAATGCAATCAAGAGGATGATAGTAGTTCTTGTGGAAATTTGTTGGCGGTAGCTTACTAACCAGAATTCTTTTTCGTTTGTAGATTGTGTAGTTCAAGTCATATACTTTGCAGTTGTGTACAGTTCAGCACAAGTCACTGAATACTAATGAAATATGTTCTTTATTGAAAAAAGCTTACCTTTTGGGTGTTGAAAATTAGGAGACTTCATACATTCAAAATGGCCATTTGCATCAGCATTTTTATAAGCCTTTTAAGTTGAATTTGGCTGACTTCAAAGGCAGCCGTTTCTGTTGATTTTTGAGAATTACGTATCCTTAAATGCTGTAAGGCAGAGCAGCATTATGAGACAGAAGACTGGAGCAAAGCCACAGCACAGCATAGCAAATAGGCTAAATGCTAAATATTTTGCCAAATAATCTCAGTGCTGTTTAGCTTTCTTGTCCTGAGACAAGGATTTCTTTTTCCTTTCTAATCCACTCGGTTAATGGATATAGATGGCTTCTGTTTATTTAAGGTTTTAGACACATTGTGTCCTTCTCATAATTAATCAGTTTAGGGTAAGTTTGCAGGGTACAAACCTCACAGCCCAAAAATGCTGCACTACATTTCTGCACTCATTACAAGTCTGGGTAATAATGTAGGGACAGTTTATTCTGTGGTTACACACAGCAGCCCACATAGGAAGGAACTGATTAAAAGAAAGATGTCTGACCTAGTCCAGAGCATGCAACATTATGAAACTCCATATCAAACCAGGTTTTTAAAAGGAGCTCTCAATGTCTGTCAGCTGTTTTTATGCACTAAGAGCATATACTAGGAAAAAAAGTGACTTGCAATTTCAATAAAATTTCACAAAATGCCAAAACACACATTTTCTTGGAAGAGATTGAAAAAGGAAAGGAAAAGGATGAGACTTTCTTAGGTAGTATCATGAGGGAGAAATTTTGTCCTTTTATGAAATATGAATTTCCATGCTTATCATGTGTAATGATATGTTGAGGTCAAGTGAAATGGCAAGCTCTCTTCAGAACATGCTGAAGATAGCAGAAAAATCTAAAGATAAGAAGTGATGCATTTCAGAAAATCCTACTGTTTATTCTAAGAGCAGAGAGAAGCTGTGATTAAAGTCTTGCTTAAGCTATAGATGACCCAGTTAAAGCTTTGTTCGTAACAGAAACTGTAACTTTAATCAAGCCTATATATAAAATCTAATTATATTTCAATGTGTATTTAAAGTTGAAAATATATTTGTGCTTAGCTGGGGGCAACAAGTTGCAGCTTGCTATAGGTAATTTTGCTTGTGGTTGGGAATGAATGTAATAATGTAATTCTGTTTGCCTTATATTTTAATTGATTAAAAAATTCTTATGTAAGTCTTCATGTATTTTTACCTTGTCAAAACCACTTTTTATCATCTTCCTCTATCCACAACTGTTTGATTTTTTTTCCTATAGATGTGCAAACTGTAGCTTCCTGCAGCTTGCTTTGGCTTTGCAGACAGGGATTTCATATTACAGGAAAATAAATGGGAGCAGAAGAAACTTCTGCCTTCCTGTAAGACAATTTATCTGTAAGGAGTTTTATTATTGTTGGGGGTTTTTTTCAGTGAAGAGTGGAACACAGTAGTTGTTAAAAAGTAAAATATTTTACTTTGAAAGAATTGATATTTGCTGTTTATAAAACAGTATCTAAAAGTGAACTGAAAAAGTACATGAACACTGCCTTCTAGTAAAATTACTGAGGGAGTAGAAATCACTATCACCCTGAAAATAGAAAATTATATCTCTTGTCATTAGACTCATAGCCATGATCTTTGTTCTTCCCCACTGATATTGTTAGTTTCACGGAGCAGTCTCACAAATTCCTTGTATTTGCCTTTCATGGAAAGAAATTTTATGTGCCAGATTAGAAGTGTCGGTGTAACAACCTTATTAGAAGAAAATGTATGAAATGGTTACATTTCTGAATCAACCAGAAAGCTACATTAGAGCCTCAAAACAATATACAGAAAATAGCACTCCTCCTTCCCTTTTTCCTGTTCTTTGTTCCTAAGCTGCATTTTCTTTCATGAAAGTTTTGTGAACCAAAGAGTCAAAGAGTAAAGAAGATGAGACAACTGGAGATATAGGAATTGATGCAGAAGAATAATAGGGTGATCCAACTGAACAAGTGAGGAAAAAAAAAAAAAGTGTGTCCGTGTCTTTCATGCATTCAGAGGAATTTAAGCCTTAAATTCATTTTAAACAGGACTCTAACCATGATTTGTAGGTCTAATAATTTTCCTACCGCTAGCACTTTTTCATTGTCTGCCATAAGGTGGAAGAGTCTTGACTTGAGCTATCTGATCAGGACAGATGTGAGAAATATCATGCTTCTCTTGGCGAGCAAGAGCCAATTCTGGTGGAAGCATGTTTCCCTATATTTCTTTGTGTAAAAACTAGGTTGTTTGGCTGGTTTTTTTTTGGTGAGGGAGAACCCTGTTTTAAATAATGCTCTGCTTCTGGCCTGTTCTCCAAATGATCCATGTGATGAGAAAAGGAGGGAGCGATTAGAGTTCTAAGTATCTGACGCGAGTGTCAGATGATCTGGCCTACATTATGCCTCTTATCACATGGTTCAGACTTGCTTTGTTGCAGAGTTGGGGCATTCTTAAAATTATTGCTACATTTATAAAAATACTTACTTTTATCTGTGATTGTGATTAAAAACCCGAAAATAATTATCTCCAAAGCAGTGGAGAAGAAACTAAAATTGATTTTGTGTCCATGGCCCCAGTGACTTTCCAATCTAAACTGTATGTGCTCTTTTATTCTGACATTCTTTGTTCTAATTGAATAATGTTAAAATTCTATTAAATGCAAGGAAAACAAAAGTAGAGGGTAGAGGGTCCAGAGCACAAGTCCTACAAGGACCATCTGAGGGAGCCAAGGGTTTTTATCCTGANTGTATGATGGTACTCTGTGTGTTGTGGCTGTCTCAACTGTGACACGTGCTTTGACAGTCAAGCATTGGAACAGAGTGCCTGGGGAAGTAAAGTCTAAGTTTAAATACCCTTGGAGGTATTTAAAAGATGTGTAGAAGCGCCTAGAAGGCACATAGGAATGTAGTTTAGTGGGAGACTTGGTAGTGCTGNGTAGAGGGTAGAGGGTCCAGAGCACAAGTCCTACAAGGACCATCTGAGGGAGCCAAGGGTTTTTATCCTGAAGAAAAGGAGGTGCAGGGGAGACCTCATTTGTTCTCTATGGCTGCCTGAAAGAGTTTGTAAAAAGGTGGAGGTTGTTACTGGGTTCCCCCAAGTAACAAGCAATAGGAGAAGAGGGAAAGGTCTACAGTTGCACCTGGAGAGGTTTAGACTGAATATTAAGAAAAATTTCTTCACCTATGGGGTTGTCAAGTGCAGGTACGCAGTTTGTGGTAACTGGGAGTGGGGCTGCGGCTGAGCCTCATCCCCAATGGGCTGCAGCTGTGAGGAGCAGGTGAGCAGCATTGAAGGTAATGAGACCTGGAGTGCCCAGGTGCACTGACCAATCACCAAAGGGAGCAGAAGGCACACAGGTGCACTGCATAAACATGAGGGGTATAAAAGGTTGGGCTAAAGAACAAGAAGGGTAGACACTTGCAGCCTTCTGAAGTGCTGTGGTGTTGCTCTGTATGAGCAGGTGTTTGAAGCCTTCTGATGTGGTAAGATGTTGCTCTGTATGGGCTGATGCTTTCTGATATTGTATGATGGTACTCTGTGTGTTGTGGCTGTCTCAACTGTGACACGTGCTTTGACAGTCGAGCATTGGAACAGAGTGCCTGGGGAAGTAAAGTCTAAGTTTAAATACACTTGGAGGTATTTAAAAGATGTGTAGAAGCGCCTAGAAGGCACATAGGAATGTAGTTTAGTGGGAGACTTGGTAGTGCTGGGTTAATGGTTGGATTTGATGATCTCAAAGGTGTATTCTAACCTAAATGATTCAATGATCTGAAAAATCTGGAGATTTTATCATTAAATTGTATTACTTTTTAGAGTTTTTTAATTTTGCTTGTTACAGCTTATTGTCGGAAACAAGACTTCTGCTCTTTAAGTAAGTACCTTTGTTTTGATAAGCACAATTAGGCAATTGTTATTAACACCAATGCCAGCAGCTCCCTCCTGTAACTGGCAGAAATGACAGCATTACATTTCTAGAAGAATATTTGCTGGGGACAAGCTTGAGTGACAGCTCAGTAAAGATCAAACAAGCTACATTTTGCAGAGTAGTTAGTGCGTGGGCTTCATTGATCCCAGATTGAACCACCACGTATGACCTATATCCTATCTTTTTCCTCTTGTCTCCCCGCCTTGTTTTCCTTGCCCTAATACATAATATTCCAATATATAAGAAATAGTTTAGTATTGTCATCTCTTATTTCCATAATCATAGTGGGTAATAATTATTGCAAAATGGCAGCCATAGTAGAGCTCCAACAATCCTTGCTCCAACAGCTAGAAAATTACAAGGTGCCAGTGTGGCACTTTCTGTATAATTACATTGATATTGTAACTTAATTTTCATACTTTGACTGAGTTTGTGGTTTGGATTTTTCAAGGGTGCCTAAAAGTCAAACATTTGAATGCAGGCCTTGGGATATGCTGCTGTTACTACAGCATTTAACATTGTGTATTGTAGCATTTCAAAAATTTTTTTAAGCTTTTAATTTTTTCCCCTCATAGAACGAAACAGTAATGTGACAAAGAAAAGGTGCTTGCTGAATAAGCGTTCATTATTTTGGTACTTATTTCTTGTTCATATGAATACAGAAATACAGGCAGATAGGAGGTTTGCGATTTCTTGTCCTTATCCAAATACAGAATGTTCTAGCATCTGCAATTTCAAGTTTTGATTGTTCTGAAAGAGATCTATGACAGAAATGGGTCCAAACAGCAGAGTGCAAAAGTGAACAGAGCTATTGCTTAGCTCAGGAAAAGATTTCTGGTTTGAATTTTTGAAGATTCAAGGTTATGAACAGGAATGCCCAATACAGCCCATTGGATTTGAGTAGAGTAGAATGGCCTCTGTGACTGGCCAGGTTTCAGACTGATCTCTATTCTAAATTGCAGGAGTTGTTTTAATATTAACATAATAATTTTTTCTTTTGATTCTTGACATTATTGGCTTTTCTGAAATATTTTCAAACAAAAGTCTTTAGCACATGTCAGGCATTTGGCACCTTTAGTTAATTGGTTTATTTAGTATAATTTTATAAACAACTAGGAAAAGCTTCTTATTATGGGAAATACTGATCTCTTTTAATAAGCAGTGCTGTACCCTATGCTCTTTTAGGCAGATTTTATCACTGGGCACTGTCCACTGCCAGGTGGAATGGAAATGACATCTTCCCATTTTACTAAATAGAGTTCCATCTCTTGGGAACCATCAAAGCTGTAGAAGTTTCTTTTGTCCCTACTGTGTTAATATCACAAATTAATTTTGTCATAACCTTAGCAGACTTGATAAGGAGTGCTCTCACCCCTCTGCTCTGTTAGGCAAGTTTTACTGTAGGACACAGACAGATATCAACTTACAAAAGTGCAAATGATGCCTGGGGGGTGATATTTTTTGGTATCTTAATTATATTTTTTCCTAATTTACTGAGAAGTGGATGTTGCTTTACAAATGTAGAGCTATTCTGTGTATCTCCAGCATTGTGTTGTCTCAGCTCTGGAGATAAACACTCTAGATAGACCATAATACTTTTTTGCTTACTTCCTCTGCTCCTTCCCTGTCTCTTATTTGCAGACAGTTAACATTATTTTCATTTATGTGGCAGAATGCATTAAATTCCTGATAAAAATGGAATAGTGCCTTAACAACAAGGATATAAATCAGCAGGGGTTCACTGTGGCTTTCAATGTTGTTGTTAATGAGGTGCAACTTTTCAAGACCTCTGGACCTGCTTCAGGGTCCATAATACTGTTTCTAGACTTTGATCATACTGACATCTGAAGTCAGACTGTTATATTTGGTTATCAACACATTCTGCTTACACATATAACATGCATTTAAACTTATTTGGCTCCCCTGTGGTATCTAAATCTTCAATACTCTTGCTAATCTGAATCTCACCATCACTGCACTCCAAAATTGTGTACTTCACTTCAATGCAGCCTTCTGTGATCAAACTTTGTCATCTCTAAGAAACAATATTTCTGCATAATATCTGAGTGAATGGTGTAGGCCTGAAACTAATCTCTGTTTCTCCAGGGAAGGTAAAGTTCCATCTCTTGTTGAAGATATAAAAGTTGTTCATCCCTAATTTGATACTGCAGCAAATTAATTCTGTTGTGAAATCTTGTTAGCTCAGGTTTGTGTTCAAGAAGTCAAGGCCTAGAGCCCTTTAGAGGTCCATGTTACTTTGTTAGATGCTGTAGAATCTAAATAACTCTGGACTTCGAGAAAAATCAGTAGAATTGGTTCAGGGCTTAAACTGGGTCTAAGCTTCCATGACTCATAATATGAACTTTATATTATGTCTAGCCCATTTGAAACTTCATTCTAGATTTTCTGATATCTTCAGATTGTCTACTTACAGCACCTGTTAACAAAATCTCTTCTAATGAAATGGATTGTGACTATATATTTGAAGAGACCTCTAGATTTTATACTTGTTGAAGGCATTAGGAACTCTGCTTGAGTAAATCCTTTGTTCTTTACCCTAATTTTTTTTTCCCAGTGGAACTCTCCTTCAGTTTTGCATGTGTAAAGTATGCAAAATTTGTCCCTGAATCCTTAGAATGCCTAGGAGAACACAAACTGGCATCTCTGTCTTCTCACAATTCTTGTTGGCATGAGATCCAGAGACTGAGATTTTTTGCTTTAGATTTATCCTCTATACCAAGAGCCAAGTAAACAGAGAGGTATGAATGTTCCTGTTAATGCAGAGCTGAATTTAAAGCATATGTTCTACTTTCTAGAATTTAAAAAAAATTTCTTTTAGGAACTATTTTTGTTTTTGACATCCCTGAGACTTTTGAGCAAAAATGGTGTTCATCTACCTTGAGAGACTTGGAGAATGATGGTCAGATCACTTCAAACTATAACTCACACTGAGGCTTGTGTTTGTTTGAAGATTAAATTCGAAGTGATTTGCAATGAGTACAAACGTCCAGTTCTTGCCAAATTTGCCTCAGTTCTCCAATCATTTTTAACACCACCTCCAACATGATTTAGAGTCAAAGTTATATTTGTTCTGCAGTCATACTAAGATTGCAGTGGGTAGGTAAGGCTCTTCTGAATTTGGCCAAGGCTGCTAAGTGGCTGCTGGCACCCTTTTGTCAGGGATTATGGCATGTTTTTTATAGTTGTTGTAAAAATTTTGAGTTGCAGTTGGGAAACAAAAAGCTTTTTTTAAAATGATACATGTCTGAAAAAATGTACGTTGTGAGAACAGGCTGTGTTGAATACTGAGAACTAAGGCTTGTGCATTCCTTGCAAGACAGAAAGGTCTGCAGCTGGAGTTTTTAATTGATTTCAGATTAAAAATGTGAAATTGAGTTCTGTACTAAAAGTTTTGAATATGAAAATGAGTAGTGGGATGTCATGTCTTTCCTGCTGATAAAGTTTTCAAAGGCAAATCATAGTATCTAAGAATTAGAAATAACTGAGGCTTATTCTTCACATTCTTATTCTAAGAAGATGCAGGAGAGATATTGGTTTGCTTGAAGAGCATATTTGATTAACCACGAGACAGTTAATGCTGATGCTAAAGTGAAACTGAAGAATTCATAGTTCTGAGCTCTTATGTCAGGCTTTATGCAAATTCAGGCAAACATGACTTCAACAGCTTAATTGCAGTTTATGATTTTATGTCTTATTTCCTACCAAAAAGATACACTTGAATTATATTTTTTTATGCTACAGAATCTTGATTTTCTACACAGTGTAGCAAACTCTACAGCTGCAGAATTTAAAAAAACCCCCAGGCTTTAGTATGATTTGTTATTTGATATTGGTACTTTACTTACTGTACCTATGCTCTTTTATAAAGCATTTAGAATATCTCCTTCAGGAAAGTATGCATATTTCTTTTAGCCTGTTTTGTTAGATAACAAACTGTCTTTTTCTTTGTCCTTAGTTTTAATACCAGTCTTTTCAGCTGCTCTGTCCCTGCCTACAGGTATACCCATGGAAGTGTAGCTGCACAGGGTGAACTCTACCTCTCTTATGCTGTGCTCCCATAGAGTTTGTAACTGTCTCTCATTAAGTCAGATAAATGAAGGCTGCTTACAGCATGAGAGATAATTGGGAGTCTGAACACAATTTTAGCATAACTTTACCTGTGTCAGACCATTTTTATGCCTTTGATTATATGACATGGAATATATTCAACAGATTAATGCCTGTAATCAAAGAGGAATGTTTGAAACAGGTGAATCTGTTCATCAGTGTTTTGTTCCATGACATGGCTCCAAGCACCCTGAACAGAAAGCGCCATATGCTTTCCAGTAGGACTTGAAATTTGTGAGTGTATGTAGGTGCTGATGAGTTAGAGTAAATAAAAGTATGAATTCAAGTTTGATAAGGGAAACTGGCCTTGAAGACCTGTGAAGTATGCTCAGGTTTGAGACAGCTTCTGCTCCCAAGTGTTACTGCCAGGTGTGTCTGGCTGTAAGAAGACAGCTAAAATTGAGTTGTGGGAATAGAGATTTTTTTTTTTCTATTTTGAGTTTTATCTTTAACAACATTGAGAACTTAAAGGTAGAAGAATTTTTGTGTGAAATTGTCCCTGAAATAGAGATATAGCAGATATTTTGTTTCAGGCTTAGTGCACTCCATGCAACACTGTGATGACTAACAGATAGCACTCTTCCTGGAAAATGTTATTTGGCCAAAATGCTTGTGTGATGCATTATTTAGAGGTAGGAGAATTTACTGAGCAGAGACATTTACATCAGCATGAGTATTTGACTCTGGTTTGAACCTATTTTTAATTTTTGCTGGTGATGGGATTAGACATCATCATCCAACTCCTCAGTGGGCCTTCTCCCACTTTTCAGAAGATAACTACAGGCCAGATATCAAGTTCTGATGAGCTCATGAAACCGTTCTCTCTTCACAAAACACATTCCAGCACTTCATAATAAACTGCATATGCTGCCAGATGGTAAAAATGTGAATCTTCTTCAAATGTTCAAATAGTTTAAAATATATGCTGTCTCCTTTTTCCCTTATTTTTTTCCTTCCTTAAGGTTCTTGCTCACTTCTTTCCCACACCTTCCCCCATACTTTTATGACTTCACTCTCAAGCACCAATTCTTCTTTTTCCGCCCCTTCATGCAACTGCTTCTATTGCTCCTCCAACTCTTTAATTCCATTCTCTGCTTCTTTGTTTTTGTCTTTTTTCTGCTCTCCTAATTTTAAAGCTTTAAATAATTTCCTACATTTTTAATCTGATATTGGAACTCTTCTTCCAATTTGTCTTTATAAGGCTCTTCGTGAGTTGTCAGTTCAGAGAGAAATTAAAGGGGTGAAGTTAACACTTGGCACCTTTCTCAGATGTCCAGTGGTACTTAAAAGTTTCATCAGTTTTTGCTTTCTGCTTAAGAAGATGATGTAACATATTTATTGCTAAAATCAAAGCAGTTCCCTACCTTTAATATGGACAACAGATGTGTTTTTCAGAAAAAGATTTGAAAGGCTAAAAGACCGTGCCTTGAAAAGTATCTTTCTCTGACTCTGCTCTGCCTTTGGTCTATTTGTACATCCACACCAAGTAAAAGCAATTCTGATGGTGGGAGATAGGGTCACTTCCAAATTTCAAGGGACCTAAAATACGTTTGCTCTGTTTTGAATGAAATTCTCAGACTTTGGCTTTCCCTGATTATATTTTTTTTGCAAAATACAGCATATCACTCAGATCTGTTTTCTCATCTCCCCTCCATAAATCCTCTGTTTTTATACATTTGATGCAGTGTATGCAAACTTTTACCAGTCTAAAGTACCCATCTTGGTGTCAGCTTTGCAAATCTCTTGGCATATTGGGAAACGTGAGTTACCCTTTATGTGAGGAGTATTTGGAAACACAGAAGAAAGCCCATTGAATTCGATAGGGAGTTTATTACATCTCTTGTTCATCTCTTGTTTTAGGTATGACTACAGTGCAGTAAGGAATAAAATGCCTTGAAGATAATCTCTATCAGTGTTCTGTGAATATTTGTTTTCAATTTCATATTAATTGGTAAATATGCATTTGTTCAATGATTTCTTACCAGTTTGGAACATGACTTGCTTCCTCCATCCCTACACAGCCAAGTCAGCCTCACAAATAAAGACCTAAGTGTAGCTCAACTTCTAATAATCAAGCATAAATTATGACAGCAAATATTGTTTCATTTCATTCATGTGGTTCAAAATTATTGAATAATCTAGCCTAGTTTTTAGTGATTTAATTTGACTTTGAACCTTAACAATGATGTAGACAAACCCAAAATATTTTAGACTTTTTCCAAACTGCCTTTATATTTCTGCGTGATAGAAATATGATGGTTTTTTCCTTTCATTTTAGGACTGAAAATATGTTTGAAATCTTGTCTCTTTCTTCATGGGAAGGGAAAAGTCTTGCTCTAGCTCTTACAGCAACTGATGGGTTTTCTGTTTATTGTATATGTAAGAGTTGGGATTTGTATGTAGACTTGAATGGGAGTGGGGATCTTTTAGTGTGAATGAAAAGGACCTGATTCTCCTTGTTTCTGTCTTCATGTCTAGTGTCCCATCTCCTTAGCCAAATGAAGGCTGTGTGAAACCCTGACTAAAACAAGATGTTCTTTTGAGCATGTTATACATTCCAGAGTTATAAATTTAGGGCTACTGGATTTTTGCCTGAGGAAACCTAGACAGACATGCAGGTGGATGTGTTGGAGAGTACACATGTAAAAATGTACAGGATGTGAAAAAGTTTTACTAGGGATCCAACCACTATATATACTCAGTCAACCCAGCTGCTGGACTGCACTCAGTGGGTGGAATGATGCTGGAGTTGCTAGAATGCTGCAGGCCACAGCTGGGACTCTTAGTTTACTCTAGACGCGTGGTTGATTTAATGCCTTCAGATTCTCTTTATGGTCAAGGATGATAGAGATATTTTGTGGGATTTGATTTTTTTTTTTCCAGACAAATGTAGATGTTCTCTTTAGCAGAGGGAGATCACACCCTAGAGAAGATTGTTAGGCTAAAAAGAGAGCTCAGAAGGGTTGTCTTACAGGCAGGTGTCTGCATTGCCTGATAAAATCCATTCAGATGTCAGCAAATCCAGCATAAGTGTATTCCCTCATAAGAGGGCCAAAAGCTTTGTAGTCTTTGTACCCTCACTGCATTTTCCAGGTCCAGCCTAAACTCAGTTTTGTCCTGTTGCTGTAGCTGAACTTGTTTGAGGCAAGAGACTGTGCAATAAGAACCTGGTATGAGGAACCAGAGAATAAGCCTGTCATCAGAATGAAGTGTTTTTCATATGAGAGATGTATTTCAAGGCTTAGAGAATCTCTAGCTTCCTGAACAAGTCCTTCACAGAATCTGTTTGCAGAATAAAATAAACCACATGCCTCAGGCTTTAGTTACATGCTATCAGGAATACAGAAACACTGGGGGGAAAAAAAGGGTGAACAAAGTCACTCAAGCACTGCAGTGTAGATGGGAGCCTTGCAGAGGACTGAAGGAAGTGCTGTCTTGGTTTTCTAGAAGTGTTTTTAAAGAACTGAAGAAAGAAAATCTTTCATCATGGTAGTCCTCAAAGTGTTAATGGGCTGCTAAAATACCTGAAGGCTGATCATGGGAAGGATAGATTTTTTCCTTTGACAGCTGAAAATACTGTGTTT
>VXBC01005095.1:766960-798737 GCA_013399945.1 Ploceus nigricollis | reverse complement strand
TCTGTGGGTTTTTTTTTTGTTTTTTTTTTTTTTTTTTTAAACAGACCTATGCAATAGTAAGGATTAAACTAAATAGCGTGATATGACTGTGGACAGTAGGATTTTAAGTTGGTCTTGAGTTTTTGGAAAGGGGTGGGTGATTTACCTCTTATGAAAACCCCATTTTCCAACTGAATTTTAGTGCAGAGGTTAAAGAGTAGATTGTATTTAATAAAATGTAGACCAAATGTAGAATGGAGATTTTTATATCCTATCAGAGAGTGTAAACTTTTTAAAAGCACATTGCTGTTGTTGACAGCTGTATCTGTTGTCAAAGGAGTTGACAAAACCCAAGAGGGCCTGCAATGTCACCTTCTCTCCCTTAGAAGAATGCCACACAACCCTGCTTCACTTAAAGATTTGTGGTTAAAATCACAAATGGTTAGTATGTGCAGATGGTTAAAATAATCTCTACTGATGATTTCGGGAAATTAAATGTAGATGAACAAAACTTATCCAAGCTTTGGCAAGGCAGAGGTTGGAAAATGAATCTGCTAAATAGAGAAAATGTCCGAGATCAATGAAACTCAGGTAATATGTGAATCCCAAGATCATGTTTGAGGCAGGATTATACCTGGAAGGCCCTGTGCAGTGTCTGTGTGCACTACCTCACTGCTTTCTGTGCCATTACACAGGGACAAACTTTGTCTGGCTGTGACAAAGATAGCCTAAGTAACATAAACTTATGTGACATTGGCTAAACTCTGAACTAAATGTGAGGCAGCTATGTTTAATTTGAGGATAGTAGCCTTCTAAACCATGCTCTGTCAACTTTAGGTAATGCAATTTACACCATTTTCCTTCTGAATGGAGGGTATATTTTATGCACCAATCTCTGAATCTTATGCACTTGAGGCTTTTTCTTATATTAGTACTCATATTTCCCTTAGTGTTTCTTCATATCTTATGCTTTAATTGAGGAAGAGTTTGGCAGAAGGGCCTGTAGTTTAATATTGCTACCCAAGAAAAGTTTTAAAGTGTTTGTATTTTCTAGTTTCCTTCTGAACCTTTGTTACAGGTAACTTGTAGCTGTCAAAGGAAATTTGTATAGCTCGTTTCCTTCAGTCACTGACTGGTTGGACAAAGATGTGTGAGACGGGTTTGTATCTGGCAGGTGATACTGTGTGGTAGTAGTTTATCCTATCTGTAGTTTTTTCATAAGGAATTGCATTTCGTCAAGAGAAATTTTATTTGGATTTGTGCATTAATTTTCCTCCTTCAAAGAAGGTACCTTAAGATTAAAGGCATCTTTTCTAGCAAAAAGGTCATTATTATTATCTGTTTAAATCTTGTATTAAAGGTGTGTTTTTATGGCAGTAGAAGTATGTCTGGAATACTCATTAAGCATTGTAGCATGAAAGCATTTTCCTAACTAAAAAGTATCAGAGCAGCCGGCAGATCCACAGAATTGCTTGCTGACTTGTTTAGGCTGAGCTGATACTGACCCTCACCTCAAGCTCTTATCTATCCTGTCTCTTGCTGGCATAGTGCTTAATCACACCGTGCCACTTCCTTTCTTATGTGGGCTGTGTCTCAGAAAGAGAATTCAGACTTCTCCAGCTCTTGAACCAGTTTTTTTACGAAGTGAAATAAAAATATTAAATGTTTGGCAAGTTGGAGGATGCCAAGGGAACACCTTTTTTTGCTTCTTGTGGCTCTTTGGCAGGGACATTTCTGTCCAGTGTCAATAAGTTATGATTGTTAGCATAGTTAATGATACGTAGCTGTATAGCTAATCATCGAGCCTGTATAAAAACTGGTGAAATACATCAAGATTAGAATTCTTTTGCCTGTATCTCTGAGAAATGCTTAATATCTTTGGAGATTTTCCATAATATGAAACAAAATGGAGACTAAATCTCAAATGGAGTTTGTTTTGTAGGTGAAACTCCTCAAGGAAGCAGAACATCTTTAGGGCAGGGTTTTTCTTTGTGAGATTGTAAAGCAAGATATGAGAATTGCTTGATGAGCTTGTTTTTTTTAAAGGATTTCAAGATATGTGAATCTCTTTTTTGCTTATGAAATGAAATCTAAAATGCTACTTAGGGGAAGCTCAGTTATAATCTGAAAACTGGAGATAATGGGCAGCCTGCCTGCTCACGCAGCACTTACTTTGTTTCTAACTTGTTATTCTTGTATCAGATGACATGGTGTTATTCTCAGAGCGGCACTGTGGGCTTTGGGGAACTTTCTGGTGACTGGAAGATAAAACTATCCTTTTTTTTTAATTCAAAATGCACTTTATGCCATTAAGTATCAGAAATAGAAAATAGATTCTGAACACCTGTAGCTCATTCTAAGAGAGACTTTCTCTGTAATGCCACATATATTGTGAAAGAAAATTATAAAGGAGGTAGAGGAGAAGAATATCTTATTAACTCACATGCATGACCTGAAAGAAAAACTATCTTTAGCACCTCAAACCACAATCTTACTCTTTTTGCATGTGACAAAAGAATTTTTTGAATGACTAGATAAAGTCAAATCCTGCCTTTTGATAACTTGTTTTTAATGAAATTCGCTGGGTCATAGTTATCCCTTGAGATTGCCTATGCTCAAGAATTGTGCTACTTTGTTTATACTTGTGTTGGTTTTATAAAGCTAAATAGCAGCATTATCATGGGAGGAGAGATAACACTCTTTTTGTGAGGCAGTCCTATTTAACTAACATTTCAGGTAGTAATGATACCACTTTTTTATAATTATCACGTTTAGTCTCAACACTAATATTCTCACTATTGTCACAGTAGGAAGCCTTAAGATTCTTGAACTGCCAGTAAAAGCTGAATATAACTTGCTGTTTACTTGAAACAGTCTGTGTTGGAGTGCTGTCTTTACAGTCATCTAGTCTTCTGACAGTATTTATTTATTGTACCATTTTTTTTTCCTGTGACAATAGTTCTTGACTATCAAGTCACTGTTGGAGTGTCAGTAAATCCTAACAGTTCTTCTGTGCAATGATTTTGTCCTGGTTGTTACTTTTAGGTGGTTACTAGATGGATACTATCTGGAGAAGGACTTGGGCAGAAAGGTTTGTTTTCTGGGGTAGGCAGCACTGGTCCCTTGGGAAAACCCCCTCTGGGGGTCCTTGCAGGAGTGCATGTGGACTGCAGCTGAAACTTGCTTTGATGAGACAAAATACTTCTCACAGGCAGGGATGATATAAAGCTTTGAGTGACAAAGTCTCCACACGAGGTGGTGGGGGGTAATGAGAGGAGACCTGTGCAACGAAATAATTGCTGTGGTCCCCATCGTACACACGTAAGGGACATTATTTCAGCCAGCCTCTAGTCTGGTCCCATGGTACAATGGATAATTAGGAGCATATTTTTGTGTTTACCTTAGTGTGAAAAGAATTCAGCTGATGTCCTGTGAGGAGACTGTTTGAAAATGTGAGAGCTCCACAGTTAGGTGGAAAGCTTGCCTTGGAAGAAGATTTGTCACCTAAACTGGCACACTAATGTAGATGAGTTCACAGGGAAGCTAATCATCCCGTTAGGAAATGCCAGCAAGAAGCACCTCACCCTAGATATCTAAGCCTTGGGCATGGTACATATAATGCAATTTCCACAGCTATTGATTCACTGGCAGCTTCTTAATGACAGTACTTGGAATTGTTGAAGTGTGAATACCATCCAGATGTGAAGCCTTTTAAAATCATACTTAATAAGAAGCTTTCTGGGATAAAAGATGGTTTTCCTTTTGGAGAATGTTAAAATTTTAAGCATATCTGTTAATGAAAATTTATTCTTTGAAAGAGAATTAAAAAACTCTGAATAACTCTAAATGAATTTAGTAAACTATTAAATTAACAATTGCAAAAGGTTCTTTATTCAATGTATTTTTGTAAATTTTTGTGATGAGGGCTGCTACTGGACAAGAAGATTGTGTGGGTGTTTGATTGTTGTCTTTGCATTTTTTGGCATATGTTTTTTATTACCCCACTTTAAGCTGTCTTTGGGCAATTGCAAATGCAAATTGTCTTTTTTAAGACAATTGTTTTCAAAGACAATTTTCATCCTGATATAAGAAATAAAATTTTACTGTAAGAACAAACTTCCACTGGAATGATCTCCCCAGGAACACGGTGGAGTCCCTGTGACTAGAGATTTTCAAGATGTGACTGGACAGGGTGATGAATAATCTCATTTTAAGGTTCCCTTCCTACAAAAGTTTGTCCTGGGGGATTTCTTGAAGTCCCTTCTAACCTGAGCTGATCTATTTTTCTAAAATTTTCTGTCAGTTATTTTTACACATTGTAAATATGTACATGTCAATTATGTAATTGCTCTACTGGAGGCTCAGTGTGTTCTATAGTTGCTTGAGTAGCAGTTAGCTAGAGTTCAAAATTTTCCATCAGACTTAAATACCGTGAATTGAGGCATATAAAACTTATGTAGGCTTAGACAGTTTTGTAGTTACAAACACTTTCACTGAGCAATTGAAGTATTTTTCTCAAGTGTAAGGCTTTATTTTCTCAGTTCTTACACTGAGTAATAGCTGTGTCCTCCTCTTGCTCCCTCATGTAGCTTAGTCACCCAGGAATAGCTCTCTGAGCTCTGCCTCTCTGCACGGGGAGCATTTCTAAGAGCTGTTGGTGGCCATTAATGTATGGTTGGGGAGGGCATAATTTGTGGTGGTTTTCAACTGTCTGTTTTGAGGTTGTTTATTTTCTGTAAAAGATTCACCCATCCTTTCAAATATATCATATTTGAAGAATGGGAGGAAGGCAAAAAGCCTTCTGTTGTGGAGAGCAAGTGTAGTTTTTCTTAACTTCCACACATTAACTTCTTCCAGCTATTAATCTTCTTTCATGAGAAGTTTCTCTCAGATGTGTAAAAATGCTTCCACTACTTTGTACTGTTTTAAATCATGCTGAGGTAATTAGGATATAAAATGGCTGTTCCTCTGTCGCCTCAACCTAGGCAGTAAAAAAACAGTGTTTACTTGCCATTTGTTCTGGCAGGATAATGCGTTTTTCAAGAAAGAAAGGGAACTGGAGAACAAAAAAAGAGTTCAAACAAGGCTACCAAAAGTGTTTCAGAGCTCTGTCTTCACTACAAAACCAGCATGGCTTATTTTAGGAGAGTTAGGAAGCAATATAGAGGTGATATTTTAAAAGTATGTTTAGTATGTGTCATTTTCCCTTAGCATAATCATCTTAATGCACCATTGCTCAATTGATTGTAACTATTTTGGATCTTGTGGTGGCCTTTTGAGCAAAAATGAAAAGACAGTGGCTCCTTCTGCTTCTATCTTCTGATATGTGAATGATTATGTGATATAATGAGATATTCGACATAGGACAAGATAATTTCAAAAATCTTAATGCAAGTATAAGGTAAAATTAACTGGGATTCTGAGTTTCTGGCTGAAAATGAAATGAAGGGAGGTGATGGAAAGGACTTTCAAACCAGCAATGAATGCATAGAGCAGACATCTAAAAGGATAATGTTACAAATATTTGAAATCTGTCTTTAAAATATGAAGTCTAGTATGTGTTTTCTAAAAATTGTCTTGTAAGTATTGTCACTGGTTTCTTTGTTACTGCTCCTTCCTCCCACTATTCATAGTCCAAATTGCCTAGAATGGTACTAAAACCTAGACCTGAGCTCTATCACTTGCAGCATATTTGTACTACTCAACAAGAGCAGTTCAATGAGTTTAGGTTAGACCTTCTGGGCCCAATCTGCATCTAATCAGGGTTGTCAGCTTCTGAGAGTGGAATGTTTAATTTTTGTGTCTGTGTGAAAAGGAAAGTTTCTTATTTCTGAATATCTTGGTGAGTTCAGGTTGTATCCGTTTTCATGCATAAGAAGCTCTGTTCTTTTCATTATTTTGGATGGGCTTTGGTATTTCATAGCTAATATAATTTTAAATCAATTTCTAGCCAGAAATTCTTCTTTTCTCTTTCCTAGAAACACTGAAATGTAATGTTTCTAAATTTTAGCATTCTCCCTGTGCGCTACAGTTGCTCAGTGACATTAGCAAGATAGCAGCCAAGGGTTCTTGAGGTTCTGAGTCACAGTTCTGCAGTAGGGTGCCAAAATCCTTACTAGACTTCCCAAGCATGCCTGATCGCAAGCTGAGGCTCCTGGGACTTGTAGACTGCCAACTCTGTGATGGAAACTCTGGCATAACTTTCTTTCCTGTATCTGGCAAACCACGGGTGCTGGTGTACTCTGTTAGACACACCTGGCACACTTTTCCACAACCCAGAAATCTCATTTTGGAATATCTCATGGTGTGAACAGTCTGCTTGCTGTATGTGCCCTACATGCCTGGATTTCTTTATTTCACCTGCAGCCTTTTGTGTTGAGAATTTTGAAGGATGCCTTGGAGGAAGTCTTCTGGCAGGAGAAGACCTACTTCTACTTCTGTGTCCTCATTGTTCTGCAGGAGATAATAGGTGTTAGAGAGTATGCTTTTAAATGAATGTGTATTTTGGGATGCCAGGTACATTTTGAAATTCATAGCTAAACATACAACAAAATTCCTGGAATCGTACCAGAACTTTTTCGCCAAAAAATTGGGATTGAGATTTGGATTTTCAGAAAAAAAGACTGGAATAAAGTACTCATGAATATCAATTTCATGCCCAACTACCTCTTTTGAAAAACTCCCCCTAATAGTATCTGAGTAATACACATGTTTTTAAAATATCAAATGTAAGAAAGCCAATTCATACACATGAAGAAGCTCAGAAATCTGAATAAAAAATAATAGCAGAAATAACTAGGAAATTCCAGGAAAAAAGTTAAGAATTTTTATGATTTATTCATTTATATCACTTTGACTGTACTTGTTATTACATATCTAATATTATTTTTGTCTTACAAAACAGCTATAATTTTGATATTTCAACAAGTTTTCCGATAGCACCCTATATTAACTTAAGACTGATAATTGTTTCAGAATAACAAACATGGACCTTGAAGCAAGAGCATTATGTATTACGGCTGTTTGACTAGCAGAACAGCAAAAAACCCCGTGTCTTTCGTAACGGCAAATCAATAAAATGTGGCTGTTGATGTAACGGAGATATTTGGATTTCATTTTTCAGTCAGGCTTATATTGTTATGGAGCAAAATGGCTTGGATCTAGCATCTGTCCTAGAAATTTTTCTACCCATGCACACCAGCAGTCAAAATGCCTGGGCTCGTTTCTATGTGTTTGTGGGTGGAGAAAAGCTAACAAGGAAAGTGTTCCAAGAAATGTCTGTTTTTTGTTTTGCTGCTGTTATATAAAAGGCCAAAATAATATTATGAGATCATCTGAGAATCTTAAATATGCAAATATGGGTTACTGTTACCTAACACTTGCTGTTTATTTTCCTGTGCTTACTTGTTAGGTTCGGGAGGATGCTATTTTGTAGAAGAAGGCCAATTTCTAGGTATTTGCTATACGCAGCACATTTAGATTCTGTGTATTTTTAATGAAATAATGCGAGTGTAAGTTTGTGCATTTCTGTAGCTCAGTGGACCTCATTACTCTTATATTTACTTGATTAAATAAAACATTGAGTTCTCCATAAATTTTGCCTATACCCAATGTGTCAGTGGGGTTTCTGGCATCACAAGCCAGTTGGGTAATTTATGCTGGTGATGTCAAAAGTTGATAAAAACGATAACGGAGGTGAATTTGATTAATTCAGTTTGACTTGCTTGTTTGAAATGCTTAACTGTATCTGACAGTTATAGTGCTTCAAAATATGGAACAGGAGGAGTCTTTCAGTATATCTGGAGAGCACCTACTGCCTTGATAACAAACTACTTGGAAGAGATGGTGTTTGCCCAGGAGTGCTACAGGAATTCAAGGGGGAAGTAGCTGTATTACTACGGGTGATGTGCAGCTTCTCATTTAAAATTTTCTTCATGCCTAGGATTAGAGGATGGTTAACACAATGCCAGTGTTTAGAAAGGACTTAATATGAAATCTAAAGAACTGCAAGCCTGTAAGTCTCTGTTCTATATAATACAGTACAAATTACTTAAAATAGACTTTGTGAAATGGTGGATAAACATGATATAGATACACTAGGGAAGTGTTGGCATGGCTTTTGTGAAAGGTGGGCTGGCATAACCATTGTTCTGGAGTTCTCTGAAGGATTTGGTTCATTGTTGATGAGTATGACCTTAATGATGCGCTGTACTTGGACATGCCGTATATAGTAACAAAATCTGGTTTCATAAACCAGATGATTTTATGGAAACAAGGCAGTCAAGACCCAAGCGGGAACATCTTTCCTTTGACAAAAATTCAGTGGAAAGCCAAAAACTGAGGATAGTAATAAATTATGTGGTTTGGTGGTGGGAGGAGGGAGAGAAGACTTGCAGGGGTTTGGTCTGCATTCTGAACTATTCAGCATATTTTTAAATGACCTGGAAAAGGGGATAGTGTAATGACAAATTATTGTGGGAATAGGGCTATGCCTAACTGTGAGGAATGGCAGAGGTATGTTAAAACATTGTCTGACTGGTTAAAGAAAAGGCAGGTAAAATTCAGGTAGGTAAATATTGGTATCTTTTTACTTCCATCAATTCATATATTACATGATGGCTTCCAAGTTGGTCCTTGCTACACAATGAGTTACTGCCTAACAACGGCAAACACCAATCTGTCCTTACAGATATAGTCATGGAAACATCAACTTAATGCTAAATAGCAGTCAAAGAAGGAAATAAAATGGTAGTAGTCATTACTACCAGAAGAGAATGCAGAGCAAAAGAGCAAAGCAGAACATCAGGGCAGTGTTGCAGAAATCCATGGTTTGTCAGCATTCTGAATTCTGTGGAGGTTTCTGCTCTTCTCAACGTGCAGAGACAGTGGAGAAAATTAAAAAAGGTTTTTCAGTTGCTATCCTTATTCTTTCTTATCAGGAAGCTTGTTGCTTGTGCATTTCATAAGATGAAACAACAATATTTCACCCAGTTTTTAGTTTCTTACAAATAGGAATTCAAACTACTGCTTCCAAAATATGCCTAGTTTGATACGAATTGCAATATGAATCCAGTTAATGTTATTTTCCAAGCAGTTTTTCAGGATGCAGCTGAATCAGAGCTTAATGACATCAGCTGGCTAGGTTCCTGTGAACTGCAGTGGGCCTGGAATCAGGCGTCCCAGAACAAATTACAAGAGGGTTTGGGTTCTTACATAACAAAGCAGCAAAAAATAAGCATTGTGCAGTTTTGTCAAATGTCCATTGGATGCACTCTCCCCTAAAAAAACCAATTCTTTATGCCTGCATCCCAATTTATAAGGGGGGAGAATATCTTTTTAAAAAACCTTTATCACTCTTCAGATTGTTCTTATTATACCAGTATCTGGGTGAGATATTCTGGGAGAATCCAATAGCAAAATATGTAATAAGGAGTAAGACTGAGAAGGCTTTCTGCTATTCCTTTGTGTAAGAAAACATGTAGCATCTTGAAATGCATAAAGAGATATATTCCAGAACCCTATTTGCATTAAACCAGTGCTAGTTACAATAAAGTTTTTGCAAATCTCATCTACTTTTCATGTTGTCATCTGCATATAGGGTAGTTTCTCAATTTTTCTATTATTTGCAATTTAAGCTTGTATTTCGATCACTGGCAGGAGATATTATATTTAATAAGTATAAGCAGATGCCTTCTCTTGCTTTTGGCAACTTTAATGGGGGGGAGGGGGGCGCAAAAGATGATTTACTAAGTAATGTTTTTGCCTGCTGAGACGTCTTACCTTAAGCAAGCCCTGTTTGTCACAGTTTCATAGCAAGCGTTTTGTCCTGAGGACTAATTGGCAGGCTAGATGGACTGTGACATTAAAAAATATGGAACAGAATTCAAGAAAGTGGAATTCAGCCAGAATTTTAGATGCTTCTGTGCACTTAATATGAGGTAATCTCAGTGGTTTTTCATGCTGTTTACAGCTTCTGGGTATTTTAAATTGCAATGAATTCTGCAGATTTTCTTTTCTTTCCTTTTTTTTTTTTTTTCTTGCCCTTAGAGTAAGCATCTGATTTAAAATCAGTTTCTTCCAGAAACTACTTAATATTTTTTTGAAATTGTGGTATAATGATGGAAAATCGGTTGTGGTTTCAATATACTCACCCTTGAATGTTGTACTACATTTGGGATATTTTTTCCCCCTTCTTCCTTTAGTTTATTGAGAAACTTTACAATTGTCTGTAGCGGGTTTATGCTGGCTGGATGCCAGGTACCCATCAAAGCTGCTCACTCCCCTCCATAGCTGGGAAGGGGGGAGAAAATATAATGAAGTGTTCATGAGTTTGACATAAGGGCCAGGAGAGAATGCTCATCAAATGCCATCGTGGGAAAAACAGGCTGAAAGTAGAGATGTTAGTTGAATTTATTGCTAACAAAATCAGAGCAGGAAAATGAGACTTTAAAAAACACCCCACCCCTCCCTCAAAAAAACCCCTTCCTCTCACCGGTCCCTCCTTCCCAGCTCTATCTCCTCCTGCAGTGGTGCAAGGAGACAGGGAATGGGGATTATGAACAGTTCATCACCTGTGCTTTCTGCTGCTGCTCAGGGAGAAGTCATTCCCCTGCTGCACCATGGGGTCTCGCCCACAGGAGACAGTTCACTGAGAACTTTTCTGATGTGACTCTATCTCACAAGTATCTCTGAACTCCTGCAACCTGAATCTATCCCATGGGCACCAGTCCCCCTCAAACTGCTGTGGTGTGGGTCGCTCTTCCATGGGGTGCAGTCCTCCAAGGACAGGCTGCTCCAGCCTGGAAGCAAGAGCACCCTTTCTCTACTGGGCCTCCCATCAGATCACAGCCTCCTCCAGGCATCCACCTGCTTTGGTGGATCCCTGCATCCCTGCGGACTTCCAGGGGCTGCAGGGGCACAGCTGCTTCACCATGGTCATCACCACAGGCTGCAGAGATATCTCAGCTCCAGTTCCTTAAGCACCTCCTACCCCTTCTTCTGCACTGACCTTGGTGTCTGCAGATTTGTTCTCACTCTTCTCTGGCCACAGTCACAACTGTGCAATAATTTTTTTTTTTCTCTTCTTAAATATGCACAGTGGTGTTACTACCATTTCTAATTGGCCCAGCCTTGGCCAGTGGCATGTCCATCTTTGGGGCTACCAGGAGCTGGCTCTGCCAGACATGTGAGGAGCTTCTGGCAGCTCTTCACAGAAGCCACTCCTGCAGCCCCCCACCACCAAAGCTTGGCCATGCAAACCCAGTACATTAACTGATACAGGACTCTATCAGTTTAAGAAGTGCACATTTTACGTGGTTTCCAGAGGAACTTATTGAAGAAACTTCTCTAGAAGTTTCTGCAGGTCATCACATGTTCCTGCCTAGACTGTGATCTGAAGCTGACATTACTCTTACATTACATGTAACTGAAGTTCAGGTGTAACTGTTATTATAAATACTCTGCTCCCACTGACTCCATTGTGAATACTGATGTAATTCAAAAGAATTGAACCTTATTTAATATTTGCTTAAAATTGTGCATTCCTTTTGTTTTACGTAGACTTGTCCTGCACTCTCTTCCTTCATTCTCCATAGATTTTATATCTTTACTTGTCTGCTATGTACACTGTTCAGAATTAAAACTCCTGGTTGCTTGGATTGTGACAGTGCCTGTAAACCTCAGTCAGGATCTGCACTTTCCTGCTGTGTGTGACAGAAGAGCATGCTATTTTTTCCCTTTGGGAATCCTCTAACAGTTGCATCCTGGAGGTTACTTTTCCTAGCAACGGTAGGCTGGGCACACATCTGACAACTTTCCTGTATGCTGCAATCCTGTTATATTTTTTTGGTAGCACATTAATGACCAAGCAATATTAGCCCAGAATACTTTGCTTTGGCTTTAATGGTGATATTGAGATAAGTTTAATTCCTGGTAAAGTAAATTTGAATTTGAAAAGAAAAAATTTGGTGTTCTGTGTCCTTTAAAAAAGCTGAGACAAAAACCTAAAGCAAACCAAACAAACCTGTCCTGCTAAGAATCCAGAAACCATGAATGGAGAAGGGGTAGTTTGCTCACTTGGGGTGTAGAGATTAATTACTTGTGCTCCCTCCAAATATGGGCCCTCTCTTTTCAGAATGCTCCTAGTGAATGCAGTAGAACAAATATTTTATGGAATAGTTGCAATTAATGCAATGATTGGCATAAAACATGCTAGTAAAATTGTAGCCATACTTCTTGTTTGCATTTTCCTATGCTGTTGGCATATTTTGTTAAAGTATAATCAATCCTTTTTATCCCCAGATGCTAGCCCTTTCAGTGTTTATAGTAATTAGAGAGCAAGTCTCTAAATTTACCTTATCAATGTCAAACAGCATTGAATACCTATTGAGCTTTTAGCATTATGTCTGTAAAACCTGGAATTGATGATTTTTAGGAATTATGAGTTTTACTATTTCTAAATATTTGATTATTTGATCCTTGTTTAGACTCAGTTGTGAGTAGTTAGCCTGAATGACAAATTAAAATAATATAAATCATGAATAGACCTTAGATTAAACAATTTTTTAAACTAAAATATTTGCTGAAAATTTAAGGTATGGGTGAAATGTTACACAAGAAGGGGAAAATTTAATGCTTAGTAAAATTATGGGTTTTCAGTTACTAATAAATGCTGGTATAGTAAATTTTTTGCAAAATTTTATTTGTGGAGCTGTTATTTAGCTGGCTATTATGTCTTGTTGCTTTGAAACCTAACATTATGCTGATACAATTTGTATCAGCATATTTACTGAGACTGCCTTATTTAGTAATGATAACTCATACCTTAATCTGTAGCTATGATTTTATGAAGCAACAGGGACATGACAGAAACTACATAACATTAGACAGAAGTTAGAAGTGGACCAAATTTGAAAAGCTTCCTTTAAATTTATATCTCCTTAAAATAGTATTTTAAAGAATTGTATGGGATCCTGTCATACCTCACATTGCCTGAGTGCTTCAGCATCTGAAATGCTGGGGATTCAGCAAGCTCTATGTTAGAGACTGCTATGAAGACTGCTACAGCTTTGTGGATATGTTGTGTTGGTTTATTTATTTTTTTTTTTTTTTTAGTTTTCTTGGCTCTTTATGAGCTGTTTAGGTGATAAAAGATTTTTCTGTCCTTTAACATATTTTAATTTTCCCATGTTTTTCTCCCACCAATTTTCAGTCTGTTACTGCACCACTGCCACGAAAGGATTTTGAGATATATCTCGCTTTTAGGTTGACTTGGATGATAAGTTTGTGTGCATTAACAGTAAACGAACATACTACATATGTAATATTTGAATTCTTCGCTACTCACGTGTTTGGTTTGGAGTTTTTTGTGGATTTCCTACTTACATCAGTTGGGAAATATGAAGGTGTATTTACTCAAGGTCCTAAGTTCTTAGACAATATTCAAAGTGTATACAGTAAAAGAAAATGAGCTTCACTTTTTTAGTCATCTGTGGGCTTTGAATAGTATGGATTTTAAAATGTAATGTAACTTAGCAAAATCCACCATGATCCATGGAAATATCAGCGGCTTTTTGATCATCAGGCCTCTTGAATACTCTTTGTGAGGTATGGGAATTTGTAAATGGCAAACAAATGTTCATCTGGCCTATGACTATGATGCATTCTGCTTTGTCTTCAAAAGCATGGACTCCAAAAAATTTAGTGTTCAAGGCCTTGGAGGCTTGATTTGTGTATTTAAAGAGGGATTTAACCTAGCTAAAGACGAAGGGGCTATTGATAGAACTAAAAACAATGATGTATGTGTTAAAATCAATTTACAAAACATTTAGAAATATCCTTGTATGTTTTTTATTGGATTAATGTCAAAAATCTTTGGTTCAGAGAAGAAGAAAATCTTGCTTGTGTTTTGATTGTGTTTTTTACTAACTACTAAAATTAGAGAGGCTTGGATTTTGGAATGTGTTTTACCTGTATGTTTGATAGCAATTTTTGATTGAAAGAAAGGGTAATTATTAGTTTATCTGTATTTGTGTTTTTGGTAGGAAATATTTGTCATGTTCCTTCTTTCTGTTTTATTGCTTTTCCTCTTGAAACACACCTTGTTCCCTTCTGATATGAAAAAATTATTTTTTATTAATTCCTTGATTAACTGCTGAAGTTTAGCAGGGCTCTCTTGGGTGAACTGAAGTTTGCTTCTTTCAGACATCTTCATTTTTTTGGGAAAAGTTATGAAACTGTGAAAGGCTTCTACTCATCCAGAACAGGGTACAGATGAAGCAAATGCTCTGCACAATTTTATGGGAAGACTTTTTATAGAAAAATGAGAAATTATATATCTTAAAAAATTATTCAAAAGGCTGATATAGCAAGTGCTTATATTATCTCAGATTACCTTGAATGCTTCTGTAGAGTTTCAGTATGTTCTAACTGGAAGTTATATTTAGTACTTTAGCATTTTCAGTGTCATTTAGAGCATTAATAAATTTGGAAACTGTATCAATTGCTTCCCAGAAACTGCAAAATTGCTCTTTCAGTTGAGGCTTCTAAGTACATAATGTTCTGAGACTAAATATCAGTATTTACTGATAATAAACCCGATAAGAGGCAACTTCAGTGGGCAAATGAGAGGAATAATGACATGATAGTGCTAGAGGTAAATGACTTAATGAAAATAATTTTTCAAGAACACCTTTGTTCAATTTGAAAAATGTGATTCATTCAAATAAAGTACCAGTTAAGTTACCAACCAGAGATGGTATCAGACTTTTTTTTTCTTCTGTAGTGTTTTGCCACAGGCAAATGGCATCTGATGATTACAGTGGCAAGATTGCTTTTTCCCTAAGACAATTTCTTCTGAAACCATGCAGAATTTAGTTAAGACTGTTTTCCAACCTTGTTGCCAGAAGATTGTAAATGACATTAATGGTTAATTGAAAATACTTTCTGTTTCTAAACCTTCTACTTCTGCATTACATGTTTTGAAGGGATTTTTACCTTTGAATAGTGTAGCGCATTTTTCATCACTGGCTTCAATGTGATTGAGTTTGGATTTTTATTTTTTGTTTTCATAAATTGGAGTTTTATTTCTGATCCTTGAAGGGCTTGCTGTGAGTTTCAAATCAATAGCAAATGCTATGTGACTATGTTTTATCTATTGTCCTTTGAATACTGAAAATAACATTATCTAATATAATAGAGTCCTCTGCAGGAAGGTCCCAGGCAGACTTCCAGGCAAGGACTAGTTCTTGATAGTTGGCTAGTTACATATCTTTCCTTCAGTCATTTGATTCTACTTGTTTATGAGATATTGTGGTGCCATGAAAATGGATACCAAAAGGAGCTCTAACTCCTCCCAAAAATGTGGAAGCAAGACTAAAAGTAATCTTAGGCCAACCCTGGTAATTTTTTTTTTTTTTTTTTTTTTTTTTTNTTTTTTTTTTTTTTTGCTAAAACCTTCTTTTTTGGAGATACTTTGCAGAATCTCTGGATAGTGTTGTTCAAGTGCATAACTGTTCTTTTCTAACCATTCTTATTTTCATACCTAGTTACTTTCTGAACATCAAATCACAGTTGCATAAACAGCATTGGAAACTTACTTAAGTGTGGAATCTAATATTTCCCCCTTCTTATTTAAAAATCATCTTATATAAAATGAAACATGGATTAGTTTAATTATTAGGGAGTGAGGTGGTGGGGTTCAGAGGGAGGATGTTCTCACAAACCACATACTGGACATCATGTTATCTTGTATGTGCCTCTAAAGTTGTTTAGCATTGCCCAGAATTTTCTTGAGTGCCACAGTCAGATTGTCTCACCTGTAAGTTTGTCTATAGGTTGCTCCCTCTGACTTTAAAGTATTGTATTTGTATTTCACAAATCCCTTGGGATTTCATTGGTCTTCCTTGAAGTATCAGAAAGATGTTTCTTTAGCTGATTCTTAAAATACTCTAGATGAATTACTGAGTTCTGCTGAATGAAATATATTTAACCTCTCTAAATGTATTTAGCTCTCTGATTCTGACCTGTGTTTTTAGAGACAACTGTTCTTACATTCTGATGGAAAGGAGTACATGGTGTTAAACAAAGGTGAGGTGCAGATGCAGAACACAAAAGTGGCTGCTGCTTTGCCTGCAGCGCATAAATGACTGGTTCTACTGGTGTTCTTCATCTAAACTGGTGATCTTTGAGATGCAGCAGGATATTTCAAAATCTTGTATTTATATATTACAGATTTCTTTTGACTGTCTTTTGGATTGTTTAACTTCTTGTGCAATACAGCAATTATGTTTCACTGAAGTAGGAGGAAATATATGGGGCAAGTTTTAATCCCAACAGCCCTATACAATTATGAAGCCATAGTGCCAAAACTCTAAAGCTCAAAGTAAATAAGTAGTTACAAGACTGCTCTGTACTCAATTTTTGCCCTGAACCCTGCCCTTCTTCAGTCCTGGAATCAGATGTTTTTACTGAAGGAATTGGCCAGGAAATAGTTAATAAATAATTGCTATTTATTTATGTAAATAACTGTGGAACCCCAGAGATGGGGAAAAACATTTCACACTCCTCAGGATCTGAAACTGTATTTGAAGACAAAGCCAAAGTAATTCAGAGATGCGGATGTTAACAAATGTAACTCCTGAGCTTCAGTAATTCTTTATGAATGTTCATTTTGTGACTGTATGGGTCATGTATGGCTTTTTGTTCATGTTTTTGATAACACAGATTCTATAGTGTCTAAAACGTCTAACTCTGAAACATGTCCTAAAACTGAGACTAGCAGGTGATGCCGACTGGTATTCTGCCAGTTCAACTGTTACTGATTATATGGACTAGATCAGTACACCTCAAGATAAATCCATGGTTAATCAAAACCATGAAAATCCTTTGCAATTTTTCCTTCCCTTATCTCAGAAAGGTTATATTTAAAGCTAAAAAAGATTCCAAGATGGATGACAAGTATGTTTAAAGGTATGGAATGAATTACTTGCTATCAGCCCACTATTTAAATTTTGCCAGAGCAGTTTTCCGCTACTTTGTCATTATGAGAATTTGTGCTCATGAATTACAGAACAGCAGAGCTTATTGGTTACAGCAAGTACAGATCACTTGTTTCCATTGTTCAGACTGTGATGTCAAAGTGTAACATATTAGAAGCAGTAATCCTTCTCATGGGATAAATTTTGACTTTCTTTTGACCCCAGATAACAAATAGTAGCATTTTTGTTTCCTTTAGTGTGAAAACAAACTTAAGGATAAAGATTGTGTTAAAAATCTCTTTTCTAGAATGCAGATGTTAAAACAAAATTCTGCTGTACCCATCTGCCTGGAATGTGTTTCAAGCTTACCTTAGAATGAGAAAGAAATTCAAAATGCCTCTGCAATACCTTCTGTTGGAGACTCACTTTACTTTCATTAACTAATTGGAATTATATGACCTGAAGGTATTAGAATTTTTCTCCTTTCTGAAAAAACAACCCCAAACAAAAACCCAACAAAACCCCAAGAAAACAAAACTATTCTTTTGTACAGATTAGATTCAGGAAGTTTTTATTCATTGTTTTCTTTAAAGAATTTTACGACAGAGTTTAAGAGTAGGGAAGTACTTGTAGTGATGTAAAACTGTAGTTCTGTTTATCATAGATGAACATTTTATTTAAAAATTCCTTGAGTGGCAGCAGAATGAAAAATACAGTTCTTATGGGAAATAAATAACAGTGGAAATAATTATATAAACAGATTCTGCCCTGTATATTTTGGTGCAGGAAATATAAAGATATGTAGGTGGTGACGTGATTTATGAGGCATTATGTAGGAGGAAAAACTGTGTTCTTAGAACTAAGAAATGTGTGAAAATGGCTCTACATATACTGGGGATAATGTGACGTAAAAATTGCAGTAGTAAGCATATTTGATCATGTGTAAAAATTGTTCTCTGTTTCATGCATTTTTTCAAAAATACAGTTGATTTGTCTTGACTGTATCCATACTAAACTATGGTTTGGATACCAGCCTGTGCTCAGGGGTTGGAGAGCTTTAGGGATTGTGAAGAAAGCCCTTAACATAAGCCCAAGAACACTCCTATGAGGACATGGGGCAGGGTGAGCATACCAAGTGTGGCCTTGTCCTTGCCACGTGTTCCATCTGCCCCGTGCCATCTATAGCCAAGCCCTGACTTGTCCCCCAAGATACAGCTTGAAAATATTATATCCCTACCTAAGATTTATTTAGGTTTACTAGAACCTGGAAAGAAAATTTTTGGATCACAAATTTGATGGCAAGGAGATAAATACTCAAAATATTTAACAAATTCTAGTGTGAAATTAATTTTCAAACTGGCACTTGTACAATAAGCAAGTAAATATGGCAATCAATCAATAGAAAATAAAATAAAGTTAGATAATTAGAGTGGACCTTAAGAATTACCTCAACTTTCCTGATTGTCATGAAAAAAAACAAAACTAAACTTCTCAGTATAGATTTAGAAAGCACGTGAACTATTTTGGTTGAGTTTGTATTAATAGAGCCGCATACACTGTCTGATGGGTAAAACTGCTTTTGAAGTAAATGCTGTAGAAGTGTTAGCCATTGATAAATTGAACTCACATTTTCTTTAGGCAATTTAGTACCTCCCACGTTGAATATATGGAGTTTATCTATTAACATAATCTTAAGAGATTATGTTTGAAAGGAAATATAATTTGCACACAAATACTCAGCTTTCCTAACAGATGTTTAGAGGAAGAGAAAGATGGTACCTGTATGACAGAATAATTTGTATGATACTAATTGGAGGCTTAATTTTGCCAGACAGACAAAAGGATGATCAGAAAATGTGGAGAAAGTTGGATCTGAGGGACAGCTGTGCTTACATGCTAGAAGAATCTTCACAGATGTGAATTTATGAAACCCAGTTTAATGGCAGCAAACCAAAGATGCTATGACTCATACAAATTGAAATCTGCTTTACTTATTCATCACTTTAACAGGTTTTTTTTGGACATGTGCATTAGTTAACAAAGACATGGACTATATCTGGTTACAGTGAGTTACTGGAGCTTTTTCTGAAAAAATGCTGCAGATTTTGCCGTAGAAATGCAATCCTAGGATGGGTTACTGAAATTTTAAAATCTGTAGAATATAAGAATGGTCTTTAGGAGTAGCTACTTTTCATAATGCACTACAAATACTCTTTCAATAACAAGTACCAGTTGGAAAATACAATATTAGTATATACTCAAACTTCCCATCTGAATATTCAGATGATCTATGATTATGTAACTGGACCATGTTGCAGTCTACCTTTTAAAAAAAATTCTCCTATATTTCATAATGGTTTATAAATGTTTTTATTTAAGCTTGCAAATATATTGAAAAGTACTTGAAAATAATAGAATTAGAGAATAATATGGATTCTGACTTCATGCTGAACAGTTTTTTTTACTGGGCAGTGGTGGACCTCAGCTGTCTTGTGGCAGAGGATTGCTGGGGCACTTTGCAAACTACATTAAAAAAGGAAAAAAAGTAATATCAGTATATTGCTGCATAGACACATTTATTAGAGGTCTGCACCTGACATTTTAAATAGCTTCACAATTTGATTGTGCATCTAATTCCCTAGTTTTGGAATATAACCAATTCAAGTCCTCAATCCAAATATTTGCTGACTCTTATAAACTTACATGTGATTTTGGTGCCAGTAAATTCTGAAAAAACCCCAGCCCATGTCTCATTTACATGTCCTTGTATTTTAGGTAAATGCCAAATAGTGTAAGTTGTTTCTATTTTTAAAATTATTGTAGTGTTCAAGAGCTAATAAATTGCCATCCTGGTTTTGACTAAAGGAATCAGACTTTAAGAACAATATGTATTTTATTGGCTTATCTTTGTAAATTTTTTCTACAAATTTTGAACTCAGACTTTTCTGATCTCCCCCTTGCCCATGCAAAAAAATCAATTCTGTTTAGTTTGTTCTTTTCAGCTGTAAGGGACTAAACTTGCATGGTTTCCTAGCAGTACATATGTTTATTAACATATTCTATTCAAACATAGTAGCTAGAGGAAAAAACTAGAAACTTCCATCCCCCATCCTTATACAGCAGTTAGTCTTATGGATGAGGAAATTTTCTTCAATGTGTGGAGCTTCATGAGTATTGAGTGGCCGGCACAGGAAATGAATAATAGCTAAGGTATGCCTCTTTCTCAAATTAGTTTCTTCCATTAGCCGCTGATTCTCCTAAATTTTGCAAGAATTTAATATTCAGGAACTTTACCATTGGGTAGAATGGGCTAAAACTGTCCCTTGAATGTAGGAACTGATAAGACTGAATTAAAGGGCACAAAAATATCAAATATGTAATATTAACTTCATAACCTTGATGTTTTTTGGAAGCCAGCTACAACCTCTCTCCCTTGCTTTCAAAGTTAAGAGTAGCAGTGTAAAGCAGTTCCTCCATTCTTATCCTCGGACTCTGAAGTTGGGACTTCTGTTCTCTGTTACCAGTAAAGCCTCTTATGGTTCCCACTGGCTGAAGGGCAGAAGTGGGACATACCTTTGACTCTCAAGCCAGCATTCACTTTAAAAATTAAGCCATCTTCTTTGTAGTAATTGCTGTTATTTAGTTCTCATGATTTGTCTTTCTTCTTTTATATGATCTTCCTTCCTTCATGCCTGTCTGACTGTGGAGCACAGGCCATTGTCCTTGATCCTCTTCAGTGATAAAGTCACAGAATGATTTTGTTTGTGATGATTCTAACTACAATTAGTATGCCAAATTGATAATGTTTTTCTATTTGAGACTAAATCTTGTATCCAAAGTAAATGTTTGTCTAACCTACATGGCCAGCTGGAATTTTAACTAGGAAAAAGATTTTTCTTCTAAGCCTTTCTTTTAAAATTGTATTGACTTCTGGAGACCTCAGGCTGATGAATAGAAATCAGTTCAGACTGAGTGAACCTGGCCATGTCTTCCTGCACAATATTTTCTTTATTACTTTTCCTCTCCAGCTGTGCAGCACTAATCCAGACTTTGCCAAATTATATCTGTTATTGAAATACTTTCCTCTCTGTTTTGGGAAAGTGCAATCTAGTCCCACTCATACCTTTCAAATGCTTTTTAAAATTCTGCCTGATACTTTCACTATGGATATTTTTTCTTCATTTACCTCTCACAGTGTAAGTTCTTCAAATGTCTTAGATTTACGAGTTCTGTTTTTGTTTCTGTTCTCCTTTTGTCTCCAAGTTTCAAAGTAGTTGATACTGGAGTCTTTCCTTCACAATAAGGTGTTGCTACATTTTCCTGGCTTGTTAGTTGTGACAGATCTTGTTCCCCTTCTGATAAATTTCAAAATGAGTGCTTCTTTGGAAGAACTTGTTTAATGCTCAGTTAATACTTGAGTACTCAGATTCCCAGCATCATCTTTAACTTTTTATACACTGTTTTGCGTGTGCTTATCCACTCATTTAACATTTGTAACATCTCTTCCTTTGATCTTGTGTCAGTCTGGGTTTTTCACTTGGATACTAACTCAAAACTACCATGGGTCCAATTTTGTCTTGCTTAGGATGTTCAGTTTGAAATATGCACTGAATTTTCAAAAGCAAATGTGTTCCTCATTTCGTGGTATTCCAAACACATTTTGAAAACTAATTATCTAATGTTTAATATTTTTACACAAAAAAAAAAAGCTAAAAAAGATTGCCATATCACAGGCTTTCTTGAGTGGTAATCATTTAACTAGAAACAACAAGTATCACTCACAGTATTTGAAAATGTATTAACCTCCATGTTATATAAGTTTGCATGGGTATATGTCTGATTATTTTCTTTTTGCTGTGATTGCTGTTGAAGCAGAAATAAAAGTCTTGGATAAGAACATGAAATGTGGTACATATCCACAATAATGGTACTGTCTTATCAAAAATGCTAAATGCAGCAGATTTTCGGCTCTCGACAAACAAGAAATATGTTTTCCAAGTCAATAGTTGTCATTAGACATAGAGATAACATTAGAAATTCAGATAAGTGTAATGAAAACATAAGGGGATTGAGTGCATCTGTTGTTTGCTCTCCTCACTGCCACTGGCTAATTCCAAACTGTACCTCTTTGTAGACAGGTTCCACTCACGAAATTTTATTTAATTAAGGTAAGGTGAGGCATAGCATTCTAGAAAGAAATATTGAGCTTCAAGGGAAAGAAATAGAAATCGTTTGTTTCTTGACAAGAAACTGAAGAGATCTCTAAACACTGCAGTACTCAGTCCTCTTACTGTCATAGGAAAAGTAAATGGCTGTGGTTATATTTAAGCACATTACTGTAGCACAAAGTTCTGTCTTTTCATTAATCACATTATTTTGAAAATCAACTAACAGAATATTGGCAGAGCTTCGCATCAAAATCTGCACTACAAAGTTGATAAGGATGTTTGAACATCGGTCCAATTAAACCTAGAGCAACTGACACGCTTACTGTCTCCCTTTCTTAGGATTAAACTAGACATGAACAAACATTGCTGTTTATATGAATAAGCTGGCTTTTATTCTTATGCAATGCTTGCATATTCTCAGTAGCATATAGCTTCCTGGAGTTCTATTTCCTCATGTCAGTTGGAAGAAATTGCTAATATTTTTTGTCATTACAGTACTAATAAAAACTGTTCTAAGAAGTTAGCGTAGAAGTTTGTCCATAGGTGGCATTAACAGTGTCTTTGCAAGGAATTTTTCTTGGGGATGACAATACACGATAGGAAAGGATTTCTAGCACAAACTATACAAGGGTTTTGAGACAGAGAGGGTTTAGTACATAACCCTGGACTAAAAGCTGCTGATTTGTTGCCAGATTACACAGGGATACAGAAATATTTTGCATGCATGTTTTCAGACTGCAGGCATCGAAGGAGTTTAAGTTTGCTGAAATGCTGTACCAAGATCTGCTCATAGCAGTTACTAATTACTGCTGGTTTTGTTTGTGGGATATACCCTGTAACTTTCTCTAAGCTCTATGTCTTGTACGAAGTGAAATTTAAGGTCTTGATGTTTTCCTGAGGATACAGCATCAGTGTGCTTTTCATAGTCAATCAATGTTTTTTCCCTTAAGCTTCAAGGAAATGAAAAGAAAATCTGTGTTATCACCCAAGTAACAAAGAGCTTCAGTCTCAAACAAATTGTAAGAAAGTAGACCAGGATTCTCTATTAAATATGCATGGAAAAAAAAAGAAAACATAAATTAGTAGCATTTTCTATGAACTAAATTTGCTTTATGAACTGGAATTGTTTTATGCTGGGAAGTAAATGAATGAATGCATCTGTTGTTCTAAGTACGATTGCCTAGCGAGGGATGTGGAAAGTGCAGAGAATGCGAGCCAGATAGAGATGAAAACGAGCTTTGAGATGACAGACCTTAGTTGCTGAGTAACTAGTGAGCAGTAGTGTAGCTAGTGAAAGTAACTCCCTTTTCTGACCCACAGACAAAGCAAAAAGTCAGATAATGTGTTCTGTTTCATTCCTCAAAAATGTAGTTTATCTTGCACTTATAACTTTCCCCTTAAGTATGATATATCTGTAATCCCATTAGTCCAAAGTCCTTTTCCGCACTCACTTTCAAGCCTCCTTGATAAAGTGTACCTGAGAAGCCAGAGCCATCTTTTTCTCTCTTCTCCCCTTCTCTCTGCTCTCTTGAACTCTCTCGCTACCTCACCCTGCCCCCACTCCTTGGGGCCTGCTTCGGAGTTGTGGCTGGCAGCTCCGAGCAGGGCCCCCACAATAAACCGTATATCCTAAGATCAAGCTTTAAAGATCTCTTGTCTCCTTCTGTCCCGACCGTCCTAGACCAGCGCTCGCCTCACTCCCTGTTTTCTCTTGAAGTAAATTCCGGCTTGTCTGCCTCAAGAAGTACTTCCCAACTGACATTTTCCAAACTTTGTAATTGACAGGATACTATTCTAGTTAAGTCCCCACGGTAACCTTGTCAAAGTCTACAAGTGGAACAGCAGCAAGATTGCGGGATCATTGAGATGGTTAAAGTTCTTCAGGCCCTTCAGCACGATATAAAAATGTTAGTGGGATGATTTGCATTACCTTTTTTACATAGAACAAGTGCTTTGGTTTCAGGCAGATTCTAGGCATTGGATGTGGACAGAAGAGAAAATCAATACCAACGATGTCAACACTTAGCATTATTTTGAAGCTCGAAGTGAGCTAAAAAAAAAATTTTTTTTTAGGATGAACAGCTGTGCAAGAAATAAAAAAATATTTGTCTAAGTAAAAGTGCAAATGTTTTTTAGAACTTCAGCTCCTGCAGGCATAAAACTAAAACTATCTCCCATTCATTAACATCTGTTTAATGTTTTGTTACTTAGTGTTCATCGGTAAACATATTTTTCACTTTGCTGTGCAGTTTTAGAGTGTTTACCATTCTTTAATTAGGTTTTTCTTACACCAATGAAAAGGTGAAAACTTAAATAATGATTTATTTATGCTGTAGCATGCATTTCTCCCTCTAATTAAAAGGGACAATTATTTCAACCAAGCAAAGCTATTTACAAAATATCTTCGCTTTTTCTAGAAAAATGTAACAGTTTTAACTGTAAGTTCATAATGTTCTACTAGATAATAACACAGCACCTGCAGGAATAACAAAAGGATTTAAGCTATTAGCTTTAGGCAACGCCACAGAATTTTTAATGCTACCACTTGCAAGTGTTCTAAAATAACTGAGTAGACCACTGAGGTTTTGCACATTCAATTGCAATGTAATTGACCCTGTTTTGAGTAGTGTCTTGGGCTAGATGATTCCAGAAATCCCTTCCGATCTCAGTGGTGCTGTTTCTGTGTCATATAAGTGAGCAATAACCAAGAGAAATGTCAGTGTGCTAGCAAGGTCCTTTGTCTGCTGTTTCAGGGAAAGGTGTGGAAGGAGAGGCAGTGGACTAAATCTATGTTAAGGAATGTTTTAATTGTCTAGAGCTTTATGATGATATGCTTAAGGGCCTGTTGGGTAAGGCTCAGGAGGAAGGCTAGTAAGGCATATACCATTGTGTGCTGGTTTTGCATTAATTGATATATAGTGAGGAAGGAAGAAGGAGAATCTGTTATAGACCACTCAACCAGGTGAACAGCCAGGTGAAATGCTCTGTAAACAGCTGGGAGAAGTCTCACAATTGCTGATCTTCATTCTCTTGGGGAACTTCAGCTTACCAGATGTCTGCTGGAAATAGCATACAGCAGAGAGCAAACAGCCTGGGGCATTGCTGGAGTGTGTGAGAGAGCTTCCTGACACCATTGATGAGAGACAGCTAGGGAGGACACCCTGCTGCATCTGTTTTCTGTGAACAGAGGGCTGGCTGGTGACGTGATGGTTGGAGGCAGGCTTGGGCACAGTGATCACAAAAGTATAGATTTAATTTTTGGAGAAGTAAAGAGCAGGATCACCAAAACTTGGTCTTCCAGAGAGCACACTTTGGCCTCTTTAGGAGACTTGTTGAGAGAGTCCCTTGTGAGCCAGTACTGAGAAGCAAAGGAATCCGGGAAGGCTGGGCATTCATCAAGAAAGAAATCTTAAAGGCCTCGGAGCAGGCCATCCTCTGATAATAACTATAAATACATTGGCAACAAAATTAGGGGTAAGGAGAATCTCTAGGAAACACAGTGATAAAGACTGAGGTGCTTTATGCCATCTTTGCTTCAATTTTTAATAGAAGACCTGTTGTTCTGGGGATACCAAGTCCCCTGAGGTGGAAGACAGGGACAGGGTGCAGAATGAGGCCCTCACAACCCAGGAGGAAGTGGTTCCCTGCCTGCTACACCACTTAGACCTGCACAAGTCTATGGTGCAGAATGGGATCCACCCTAGAATCCTGAGGGTGCTGGCAGATGTGTTCACTGAGCCCTTTTCCATCACTGAGCAGCAGTCCTGGCTAACTGGAGAGGTGTCATTAGACTGGAAGAGACACGCATCCACACCAAGGGTGGGAAAGAGGATCCAGGAAAGTACAGGTCTGTCAGCCTGGCCTCAGTGCCAGACAAAGTCATGGAGCAGACCATTGTGAGTACTATCATGTGGCAGATGCAGGACAGCCAGGGGATCAGGCCCAGACAGATCTATGAAACCCAGACAGGTTTATGAAAGACAGGTCCTGCTTTACCATCCTGATCTCCTTCTATGAAAGGGTGACCTGCTTAGTGAAGGAGGAAAGGCTTTCTTCAGGAAGACTTTAGAGTCTGGATGTTAAGAAGAAGTTGTCATAGGTAGAATCTGTTTCCATACTTAGCAAATCCCTTTTGAGGAGGAGTAATTTGCAGTGCCTTAGCATATTGGTGTATCATCCCTGAGGTGAACTCTTAGACTGTTTGTTTTTTATTATTGAAACCCTTATTTAAAACAATGGTTTTCTGCCACTTCAAGAAAGCTCCCACCCACCCAACAAAAGAAAAATGAAGTAGGCATGAGCTGGAGACTGAGACAGCTCTAAGACAAAATCTTTGTGGTTGATGTTTTGTTACAGATGTGTCATAGAATTTGAGGTAATACAAACTGGCTGCAAAGAGTTCCTTCTGTCTGCTAAAACTAAGTCATAAAAGGAGAAAGAGTTCCATAAAATGACAAATGTTTTCTTCCTACCCTTACATTTTGCAGTTTCCCTGTGGAATGTGCTCAGCTGGCATAAAAGCAGTAACTTTATTTTGGACCTATCTTCTCTCTCAAGCCCAAACTTGTGTTTCATAGTCACCACACTATATCAAACCTGATTCAGACTAACAGCTCGTGGAGCAGAAAGCTTACCTCTGAGAAATGCTGCTTATGTAAGTAAAAATCTTACTAAAGGTGCTTTCTGTGAATTAGGTCCAGAGTATTAGGTAAATCATAGAGGTTACTTAAGGATTTCTCTTTAACTTCATAGTTCATTAACTACACGTTCTTTCACAAAATTCATGGCAATTCTGAGTGAATTAGACAAGAAACTAGTACTAAGCAAGTGTTGCAGACTTTTAGAAGTATTTTCTAATGGAAGCATAGAAATAAAAGTATTGAAGTCTTCACACTTTAAAGTATCCAGAAAAAGATTGAGTATATAGTTGTCAAGAAAAAGCACATAGTTACTTTCTCCCAGGGAGGCAGAAAAAAATGTCTGGTGTCAAGATGATGAACTGTTCAGTTGCCTGCTCCTGTTTGATCAGAATATTGTGAATGAGTGTATGTAGAACTTTCTTTGCTGACACATGTTAAATATATGCAGCTGTTTGGGTGTTTTTGTGCATTTTTTTGTCTTAAAAAAATTGCTAACTTCAGTTCTTAGACATATCCTACATGTGCTTTTGACCACAGTTAAAATAACTCTACTTTCAAAAGAGGAGCATATTTCCATTGCTTTTAAAATTTAATTCCTGGGACTTATACTATACTATGCTTTTTCTTAAAATGACCATAGGTACCAGCATTTAAAAACAGTTTAATTCTTTCATAGTGTGACCAAAAAAAATCCAAAACCAAAGGAGCTGGGGGGATAGTATTTCCTTTCTTTGTAAGTGAAATAATTAGATATAATCAGACCTATGTGCATTGTTTTTTTTTTTAATTATAAACTTATTTTTTATGTTACAGACCTGCTACTAAAGAGAAAAAGGCAGGTAATTTAGAGATTTTCCCAAATTTTAGGGAAATTTCTTTCCAAGCCATTAAGATTCTCTCACATTAGGATTTCTAAGCCAGCCCCATCCTTGGCTGCTTTTTTCATTTTATTGCCGCAAACAGTTGTAAGTAAAGACCAAAGTGTTGCAGAGGGAACTTTTTAATGGAACTGAGGGATGGATGTGTTACCTGAATCTTCTGCCATTTCTATCCTTTTGTAATTTTAAAATTTTTTCTAATTTTCATCATTTCCATTAGGAGGCTGTTGGTGTTAAAGCTCACCAGCCACTCAGTAGTGCATAGCAGGTTTATGAGGTGTATCATGTTTTTCAAGATACTCTGTTCTTCATTATCCTTTGTTACTTACGCCTAATACACACTTCAAGGCACTGCAGATACTTCTGTTTAAAAGTATTCTTGAGTTTTCCTGAGTTATTTTGATTTTTTTTTCTTTTAATAGAGGAGAGGATTCTGCTGTGATGTCTCTTTGGATTGTTATTTAATCAGCCATCTCCAGCTTCCTAGCTGCACTGTGATAGGGCAGATGTTTGTTGGAAGCTTCAACAATCTGTTGTCTTCACCCCATAAAGGTGATCTGTAAAGAGGAGTGTGGGGAACATGGTTTTCTTTTTTATGAAAAAGAGCAACAGCAGATTTTGTCAGGAAGGGGGGAAGGAAAACAAAATGCTATTTGTATTATTACATTAGAGTAATAGTCCTGAAGTGAATCATGATGATTTCTTAGTGAGATGGTGGTGGTTAGTCATGGTGAATTCTTATGTGTCCTTGAGAAGGGTGATAATCAGATTCATGAGGGCAGTGATTAATGTGAGCTGGAGGATTACTCCACAGGCTTACACATCCTGCTCCAGGGTACCTGCAGATTCAAGTCAGTATGGCTGTGTCATTTATGCTTACTGTACTGTTGTGATATGTCAACTTTCTGAAAAAAAAAAAAAAACCAAGACAACTTTCCAACAGAACTAGGGAAATTTCACTTACTTGTTTTATGTGAGGATGCCTCACATTTGGGATGAAGACTATTGGCAATAATCTAAATAGGTAGTGGCACCTCTTGGCCTCCAGTATTGACTGCAGCTTTTGGTTAGCAGTGGTTATTCTCATTGCTCAAGGAATAATCAAGAAAGAGTAAAAATGAAAGCAATAGCTTGTGAGCTTTTCTGTCAGTGGGTTGTGGAGTTAGCTTGGACTGCTCTAAGTCAGTGCTTCTGTAGCACTTATCTCACCAAATCCTCTTCCCATGGGAGCTGTTTGTTCTTAGTGAAACAGATAATCTAGAGTCCTAAGCCTCTTTTTCTTCCTTTCAAAGTAACTATACAATTTGTCTTCAGTTTATACAGGAGATTAACTTAGATCCAAATACCAATGCCTGTCTGCAGCACTCACTTTGTTGATAAGGCCTAATGATTCCTCAATTCAGTAAAAGAGCCAAAAACCATAGTATGAGTCTCTGGCTAAAGGAAAATAACTGCAACAGATTGAAGAGGACTCTAGTTTATATCTTATGAACATATTTATAAGCCTTGTTTGTTTCTTTTCCATCATTCCTTTGTCCAAGGGAAAAGAAAAAAAAGCAGAAACAAGTCTTACTTTCAGAATAATTGTAGGTGATTAAAATATGCTCAAATTTTCTACTTTATTTATGAAAATCATAATGAAGTTTAAAATGCATTTTCATGTTTTTAATAACTCCAGAAGAACACTATCTGAAAATATAAACCACAGATTATAACAGCTACCTTTTTTTTTAGTTATATGTAAAGAAAGTGTCAACCTTTTTATTCTGATTTCTTTCCATCTGCGCACTAATGAAAAAGATAATTTTGGTATGAAGATTGTATTAACAGTTTGTCTTTTCATGCAACACACCTTGTTATGGTAGCTATGATGGATTTCCACTAAAAAACAACATCCAAAATGTTCTGAAACACATTATTACCTCAAAGTATCAATAATAAGCTTCATGTGGTTATATATGTCACTCTGTATCACCTTGATTTCATTGTGCTGATTAAACATTACATTTGCATTACTACAAAGAACCACAATAGTCTTTCAGCCTGACCCTTGCAGGTATCTAAAAGGATTTTATGATGTACCATGAATATCTTCAGTATGAAACTGAACTGTAATACATTGTGAATACCCACTCTACATACATTAGAAGTTTTTATGCTTTGTAGCCCAATCAGGCCATATGTCTTTTTGTATGTCAAAGGTAAGCTATTACACATGACATCAGACTTTTACTGCTTTGGTGCCAGTAAATAAAACACTTAAATAAGTCTACAAGAAGCCTACCTTGTTTCTATTTTTGTGTTTAGAATGGCAAATAGACAACTCTCCTTGATCTTTTATGAGGACAACACTCATTAGCAGCTGCTTGTGCATCTCCCATCTCATACCTCACACTGTTTCTGCCTTGGCAAAAGCGTGCAGCTGTGCAGGTAAGGTTTAGGTTGAGTGCTTTGGAGGCATTTCCAGCTGTGGCAGCAGATTGTTTCACCTGTTTCTCCACAGGCAGAATATCTAAAAGCTTTTACAAGCTGAACTCTTCCTGTATTTCTGTACTCTGAACAGATTTGCTTTAGGTGGGTCAGCTACAGAGATTTTCTTGGCCTCCTCCCTTTCCATGCAGTGAGAGAAGAGGGGAGATGGCCTCCTGCTCCTCTGATTACTCTCCCTAAGCTGAAGGGACTGTTGCACTAAGCAAACATTGGTAGCCAGTGGAAGCTGTCAGTGTGGCTTTTCTGATGTCTGCAAGTGAGAAACCTTGCTGACAGCAGTTGCTTGTTCTTGGGTGATGAGCAATGCCTAACTCAAGCAGAACTCTATGTATTTTGTGTAGTTTTTGTTGAGCTTTTGTATAGGTTTTCTTTGAGCAAATGATGGCAAATAAAATTGTCTAGCAAATGACTAAGAGCTAGATAGCATGGTATATGTAAGCATTTCAACTGAAACAGTGAAAGTCATAAAATCAAGCTGAATATTTTCCCCCAGTGCATTTTATATTTCATAATTCATGGTAGATATGACAAATTGGGCTATTAGCTTCATATCCCAAAGCTTCAAGAAATATTTTGCATGTGTTGAAACTAAACTTATATGCAGATCAGTTAGGCTTAATTATTCTTCCTACAGCCCAGACTTTTGTCTTCTCTAGGACTCACGGAAGACTATGTAATCACATCTGAGAGTATTAGAGATTTTGTTTAATAACAACAAAGAAGCAGATATGTACTGATCCTTAAACATATGTATATGAACAATAATTTGTAAAAGTAGAGTTGTACCAGTAGCTTTTTCCATCAAATCTATTCAATTCTAATTATACAGCAATGTTCTTCCTTTTGATTTATGAAGTCTCTTCAATTATAAATGTATAGCCCAAACTCCTGAAAAGTTGAAAATGCTTTTGAATTAAAACGGCTAATTGACTCTGTTTTCAAAAGCTCTCTGAAATTCATTGTTGAAAAATAGTGTTTAATTCTGACTCCTACATGTCCAGAGAATGTTGGACAAAAACTCAATACTGCCAAAAAGCACTAGAGCAGTAGGCTGGAAAAAAAACTATGGAGTTGTCAGCTATGCCTCGCTGTTTTCAGTTAGTCTTTCATCTTTTGAGGTGAGGCAAAAATAGGACAATGTCACGTTAGTGTCTGAAAGGGAGAGCATGAAGGCAGCTAGGCTGTGCAGTGCTGGCAACCCTGATTTTGGCTTTGCTTGGTTTTTGTAATGACTAAATGACAGTTTATTTTATTGCTGTTTACCAGTTTTTTTAATATCTATGCAATGGTAATATGATTATTATATTATGCAATTGTGTGTAAGTAGATTAAAACAAAAAAAATGCCTTGTTTGTGAAAGAAAACATATTATATCTTTGCACTATTCAATTTATGCTTAGCTTAGCCTAAGAGATTTTTAAATGTTCATTGTTTATGTTTTAGATGTTCTTTTATTTTCTTCAGAGGTGAACATGGTGTTTCTGAATCCTCAGACTCAGAGAGAAATTGAAAAACAGAGTGGACAATTTATAATCTCATTCACACATATTGGTGTCTTTCAGATGGCAATATAATCTGGAAGAAATTAGATGTCATTTATTTGTTTGAAATGTGTTGTGGTGACATTTCATAATAATTCACAAAGA
>VXBC01005095.1:588238-766911 GCA_013399945.1 Ploceus nigricollis | reverse complement strand
TTTTTTTTTTTTTTGTATAATAAGGATCAACAGAATGGGACCATTAATGTGAAAAAATTGAGTTCTTGGTAGAATTTTGAAGGGAACTTCCATTGTGGCCTTTTCAGTTTCTATCACTTTTGTATCTACTGTAAAATAAAGTCTGCAATATTTCATGCATATTTTCTTCTTAATGGACCATGTGTATATAGAGTATGTGCTCAGTTTAAGGTATATTTGCACATAAGATAATATGAAAAACAAAGAATCTCCTTTGTAATGCTGAGAAAACAGTAACATAACTCTAGCAGGAAAGCCTTGCTCATTGTTGCTGTTCTCAATCATGCATTTTGAGATTTGTAAAAGGAGTTTCTGAGCTTGTTTTCTGTGACAGATTTACCTTTTGTGATTTGTACCACCATTTTGCCAAACCTTGGCAGAGCACCTTGCTTTATGCTTCATCTTCTGCTTGCACAGTACACACACAGACCATACCTAAATGTGCAGTTCACGTGACTACATGAAAGGTGCTGTAAAACTCAGTGCAGAAGCATTATAGATATCAAAAACACCTATATGCTGAATTAGAAAAGAATCATTGAGATAACCATTTTAAGCCATTACATTAACCATTAAACCATGACATAGGCTTTCCTTCCTCAACTGCCTCACCTTCAGCACAAAATCTGCCGCTTTTGTCATAAGCCCAGCAATTGCTGTATTCTAGTGAAACGATGGCTAGGAGCATTTGTATCATATCAGCCCTTGAATCTGTGATGATTTTCATAGACCAATCAAACAGTGATCACTAGTAACCCTCCTCCCCCACCCCCAAATTACTGATACAAATGAAAATTTATTATACCTTTTAAATATTTCAGTTTGCATTCTCTAAGACAATCTTGTACCAAAAATGTGGTGATATTCTCAATTAACTTAATTGGTGTAAGTTCACAGCAGTGAAGAAACTCTAGAGACAAAACAATAGAGAACAGTATAAATATCTAAAGATTTGTCACAATACTCTGAATACTCCAGAATAACGCTATCTTAGCTTTGTCACTGAGCTGATGGAATTAGCATGCAAATCACATTAAATTGAAATGCCTTCATGGATGTTTTTCAAAAGCCTCAGTGGGCTTTCTAACTCAGTTAAATATCACTGCTGCTTTTGTGTGTAGATCAGGTACCTCACAGCTCTGACACACACTGGCTCAGTCTGAGCTTATAAAAAGTCACTCTTAGAGGAATCATTTGACCATAAAAACAAAGCAAATCAGGTAAGCGGAGGAAAGTTTTGCAAATGTGGTGCTCTGCTGCTGAGCGCTGTCTTTGGAGAGAAATACTTTGTGCAGATGTGAATGGTTTTCTAGACTTTTCCATTGAGCAAGGGAAAGAATATCAGGGTTTGTCTGTTGTGAATCCCTCTTTTTAGTTTTGATATGAGCATGTGTTTGTATCCCGTGTCACCAACAAATTTGTGGGAGGAATAAAGTAACCATTTATAACTCACAATGGCACAATTAGAAATGTAAATGCTTTAAATGCCTTTGCATGTGAGGTATCCTTCATCCTCTGAAAGAAAATAGATTTTTTTTTTCTCCTTTGTAGTTTTAGGATTAGCAATAACAAAATAGCATTAATGGACTCATTTCAAGTCCACTAAAGTGCCCCTAAGCTGGTAGTATTTTCTTTTTAATGGAGGAGAGCTTTAAGGCTATGTAAATATGCAGTCATATCCACCTGTTCTGGCTGGGCTCCTCTGTGGGCTGCCAGGGAATCCTGCCCTGGTGCAGATGGCACAACTTCCCGCCATCTGGGATGACCTGGGTATTTCCAGAGCTGTTTCTCACACTTTTGTCCCTCATTCCTTGTTGCTCTACGGGCATTTTTTGTCCTTTCTGAAACACACTTTTGCTGAGGCACTCTTCAGGGTGGCTGCAGGGCTCAGCTGAGCTGGTTAGTTGGAGCTGTGGGTTGGTTGGAGCTGATTGGCATGACCCGCTCCTGGCATGGGGCAGCTCCTGTCTCTGCTGCAGCACCCTGGTACCTGGGCAGGGACACCCAGAGCAGAGGTATTCTTACAGCAGCAGAACATCAACTTGTGTTGTATTCTGTGATTCTTCTAAAAAAGCAGCAGTGAGAAAGGAATCTGCCGTTTCATTGATGGCTACAGATGGCAGACTGGAAGTGACCGGAGGCGGGGTACCTGTGCTCTCCACTTCAGCTGTGCTTGCTGCACTCCATGAAGTTTCCCTCAGGCTTTGGCATGGATTTTAGCTGAGTGGCACTGAAACACAGAAATCTTTCAGGGTTAAAGAGAGGCTGAATGATGAGAGCATGGGCACTGCTGCTATGAGCTTGAGTGTGGGGAGGGCATCCCTCAGTTAGGGCACAGGTCTCTGCTGCAGGCTGTGAGAACACCAGCCTGGGCTCTGAAATGCCATCATCAGCCTTGGCTGAGTGCAGCCTCGGCATCTAGTGTGGTTAGGAGTTTTTAAGGCATATATGGCTACAGTGCCAGGTAATTGTTTCTTGAACTTGAAGCAGCTTTATATAAAGTATATTAATTTCTGTAAAATCCCACTGATTCCATGACCTACAAAAGCCTCGAAAAAAGAGATTTTCTTACCTACTCTTTTTGCTCTCTTTTATGTGACAGACTGAGAACTCATTTATCTGTCAGTAAAACGACAACATCTGAAACTTAAAAAAAAAAAAAAAAAATCAATCCATATGGAGTTCTATACCTAATTATGGCAGTTACTAAGAAGCTGATAACACTTGAGAACAATAAATGGTAGAAACATTCAGATTTCAAATTGAAATATTAAAGTGAAGACTGTTTTCAGGTATGGTTTACCGAAGTGTTGTACATCTTCATGTCATAAAATTTGAGTTTAGACTCAGGTAGAAAGCTGTGGTTGTTTGAAATGGACTGGCAGCAGGACTGAGGTCTTAGCTTGAAGGGCTTCTGATAGTGAGATAAAGACCAGGCGGGGTTGAGAAACTGGAAGATGAACAATTCCTGTTGTCTTTCTTCTTGGTGTTTGTAAGTGTAGGAAGTTCTGTGCATGGTGATACACGCTAATACTGAGAATATAAAAGGAAACTCTCAGAAGTCAAGGCATTGCTAAGTTGTTCACTATGATGGTATGCCTACTACCTCCTCCCTCTCTTTTCTTCCTTGCTTGAGTGCTAGATATCAGTGGTGGTCTGACTGGCTGTCTCTGGCTTAAGCTGGACTCCGGGAAGAACGCAGTAGTTAGAGCCATAGGCCTTGCTGAACAGCTGAGGGCTAATTGAGCATGTGCCTACCAAACTTCAGCTGGTACATGAATGTGACTATAAGCAAATAATCTTACTCCATAAACAGTGGACAACCCGGGGCCTGCTGAACTTTTGTGCATGGCAGAAGGCTGCACGCCAGAATTTTCCCTTGAATTGGGACACCTCTCAAAGTTATTGCTTTGGGCTGAGTCAGTAAGTGAATTGGAAATGAATGTGCTGAAACTTTGTAATACTTTCTAAGTGATATAAAGGATTGATTGTACACATATAATTCTTTAGACATAAACCATTGGCAAAGTCTGGGATTAGGTCTGGATCCAGCACACCTTAAACTCCCTCAGAAAGGAGTTTGGAGAGTGAGGGAGTCCTTTCTCAGTTTTGTCTGACCCTCTTCTCTAGAGTAAATAATGAAGTGTACCTTGCCATTGAGTCTTGTTAAACCTCTGAGACTATCCAGCTTTGTTAAATTGCTGTTTTATATCAACAAACTTATTTCTGCTTCTCTCTTACAAGTGCAGTGCGTCGCTCCGTCCGTGACACCCACGCAGTAGAGTATGTGCATCTTTACAGGGCCTCTTGTTAGGAGCTCTTATACAATTTTTCTCACAGCAGCCCAGCTCATTGACAGCATAGTAAGTGAAGACTTTGTGGAGTAATTCAAGGTCTTACATACACAAATGTAGGATTTAATTGGCATGTATGATGTGGCTACAAAAAGAAATGTATTCATATGCTGTCTTTGAAACAGATTCCTTCTTTTGGGTATTGGAACTATTAGGTTCTTTGATAGAAGCTAAACAGTCTCTTCCTGCTTGAGTTTTTATGGGTAAACTCTGTTTAAGAGAATTTTAATATTTCAATTATTTTATTAAAATTCATATTATAATAGATGTTACTAAATGCTTTATATTATTATTATTATTTCTCATTTTTTGATGCTGTGTATAATCATGTATGCATAACATATATAACCAAACCATGGCTTGTGGTGAATAAATTGTCCATATAAATCTGAATGTGTATGTAAAAGGGAACAGGTAATATTGAAATGAAATTCTATGAATAGGCAGAAACACAGTATTGCCACTAGCTTACACTGGAAGTCTCTTTATCACATTGTGTTTCCAACTAAACTCCTATTTCTTTCAGTCTTGTTTGCACAGAAAATGCAAGTGTACCTGTAAAGTGCTCATTACTATGTAAACGTAGTGGCAGTGGGAATTCCAAATAAGCATTGTATTGGTATGTTTCTATTTCCATAGCCATAGTGAGGTGTTCCCTGTTTCTATCTGTTCTTTTAAGATCTTGGCATGGAAAAATTTGTCATACGTCAAATTCCAAATGACACTGTGCTTTGGATTTTTTTGGTAGATATTCTCTCATTTTATCTGCTTTTACTTTTGCGATTTTTCCTGGGGCTGGTAAATTAAAGATTGAAGCTGAGAGTCCTATGATAGAAGAAAAATGTGTTCTGGTGTCTTTATTGAGTTAGAGAAAAAGAAGCAATGAAAAGCTATTAAAAATCAGAACTATGAACAAATGAATGTGAAAGAATACCTCTAGTCCTTCTGCTGATTGCCTCCTATTGCCATCAAATCATTGGCTTGGATAGAATCAATAGCTTAAATGGATTAGGTGGTGGCCCTCTGTACAATGTCTGTCTATTTGGAACACATTGCTGACCAGGAATGCAAATTTTTGCCTCACAAAAATTTCCTGACTACTGTCACTGACTGAGCTTTCTGCCCCTACATTAGTGCATACAGCATCAAAGTGATTGCTTCAGCACAGATAAGGATGTGAAAGTCATCAGCAGTAGAGAAAGTGTGGCATGAGAAAAAAAGTCTCTGGTTTTATAAACCTTTTACATAGATTAAATAATAGAAATGGTCTTCATCAGTAATAGCTCTACTAAGTAACTTTCTGATTCTTATACACTGAAGGTTTCTACCTCTTAGTTTAGCTACCTGCCAAATCAGGTCTCAGTTGCTGTTTATTCATTGCTTGGAAGTCCTGAAATAAAACCAGAAATGAAATATTATTTTTCCATTGATATCAGTAGATATGATGTTTGCAGCTACAACATTGACAACCTTATTATTCTTTTAAAGCTCTGAAGTACCTTCACCCTCCATGTGAGACAGGGCAGAAAACAGGGAGTCCTGGGTTTGTCTCTATCTGACAGTGGAAAGCATAACCTTCAGGATCTGTAAAATTGAATGGTGTCTGTTTGGAAAAGTCAGTAAAGAAAATTTGAAGTAGTCAGGTTTTTAGTATGCAGAATTACTCATAGAGCTTATTGTCCTGCCAGAGTATTTCACTTTTGTTGTGGAGACCCTGTTTGTGTTCCCTCAAAAAAGTTGTAAAATACCTTTTTCACAATAAGTGATTGTGACTGGTTGAAATTCAGAACTCTCTAACTCAATTTTACCAATGCAAAACAAAACTAAACTTGAAATAAAGTACTCTTCCATTTAATTTTCATAATTCTGAATTAAGAGAAAGTATTTTTCTAGTATATGAACTATTTAACACTTTATATTGGTATCTAGAGACTTTAATTACAATAGAATTGAAATTTTAAAAAAGTAAAGAAAAAAAACCTGACCAAACAAACACCCCCTTTTTCAATAGAAGGAGCAGAAAGTGGGAAATTGTTAGTAAGAGGAAGTGCTCAGCTTTAAATAAGAAATACAATATTCATTGAGTTTATTTTATGAAAACTCATTCTTTGGTAACCGCATCTTGAGCTTAAGCTTGGGTTTCTTTGAAATTATGGATCATGGTGCATAAATTTAAAAATGTCTTTTTAAAAAATATTAAATGTCTATAAATACTGTATGCGCTTGTTTAGTCTCTTGATATGGTCATATTGAGATTATCTTTCTTAAATGAGCACAAACTTCTGAAGATTTTGTGAGTACGTATTTGCAGTTTTTGGGAAATGTGTGAAGTGCATGATTTTTTGTCCAGGTGTACCAACTTGCTGTTTCCCTCTCCTTTATGCTTCTTTTTCTTTTAAGGATTGTCTCTTTAATAATTTGGATATAAAAGGTTGTGGTGGGGTTCAGTTGTGAAAGAAAGTGAGTGGCAACCATCTCTTCATACATTTATAAAAAGGCCTGAATTAGCACAAAAAAAATTGAAAACTTGTAGCTCAAGATCTGAACTGAAATTATTTCCTGAGAGGATTCATTATCAGTACTAGTCAGTTCTTTGTACTTAGGAGAGACCAAGCCCTCCATTAATAATAATAAGAAAGAAATCACCAGAAGTTTTTTATGCTATTTTTTCTCTCATTCTGAAGCAGTACATCCTGCAGTATGTGCATTCCATAGTGTTCATTAGTTGGCTCATCATCTGTCAATAATAGATTTTTGGTTTTTTCAGGCATCTAAAAGAAACTGCAGAAATCAATCTACGTAACTACAAAATCATTAATATTTGAGTTGGAACAGAGCTCAACCATCTGTCTACAAGTAGCTGTCTTAATTTCAAGATGTTGCTTGGGAGGAATTTCTGTGTAGTTTACAAACAAATTATTGTACTTGATCTGAGGATGATAGTTATAGTCTCTACCTGAAAAGTCAATGACATGGGGGATACTTACTGTGTGGGAGCCTAGCAATGTCACAATTTGAATTCTGGAGGGCAGAGAAGAGTTCTGTTTGCTGCTACTTTGGATGAAAAGGGCTGAGACCTTAGCTGAATTCAAGGATGTATTACCAACAGCTAGAAGGCAGACAGGGCAATGAGATTTTGAAAGGCGGGAAGAGTAGGTTACCTTTGGAAAAGCAGAGATGCACAGACAGAAAAAAAATGCTGAAGTTGATGCTCAGACAGATAGTGGCACACTTTTCTCTTCTATTGAGAAGACCAGCTGTAAATATTGGGGTTGAATTGCATTGTACAATAAAAAAACACCCTTGCATGTATCTAATAGTAGCTGTGAAACCTTGAATCAAAAATTTCGAAGAATTGCTGTATGTTATGGTAGGAATTGATAATCACATTTAACTTCCTATCTGAGCAAGCATTCCTGTATTGCTATCACTCTTAGTTCAATTACATTTAATTGATTAAAAGAGTTTATGAACCAAAATTAAATCCAAAAAGAAATTTGCATACTATTAGGTGAGAGGTTCTGCTGACAAGTACAAAAGAATTTATGAATTTTATAAAGCCTTAGCTGCCTTGGGAATAATTTTTTATTATGACTGGAATAAAAATTAATTCCATCGTAACATGTGCTGCAGTATAAGCAAGCCATTTTTAGTGGGTTTTATTTTATTCTTTGCACTGTTATTTAACAATATCATTTGATCATATAGCTTACCTAATGAGCTGAACATTGAGCCTCAAAATAAGTTTTTTTTTAACTGATAAGCTACAAGTATTATATATGCATAAAAATAAATTACAATATATGCAAAAGAAGTTAACCTCAAATTTGGAGATTTAAAGCCAGGACAAACAGAAGACTTGAGTGGTACTCTACTCAAGGATGTGCAGACAAGAGCTTCACTGTCTTGGAGCTTTAAGCAACAGTAAAGGAAGTCTTGAGTAGTCAGAAAGTAATAAAATATGAATAATGTATGTGGAGTTTATAGAAATCTAAACTCAGTTTCAAATGGAGTCCTTTCTAATTTTTTGTATGTGTGTGTGACATTTGTGTGTATGATTTGAGAGAAAGATTATTGAATCAAAAAGTCTTTTTGGCACTTGAGCTGTTGAGGCCAATATTAAAGATACCTCTTGTCCACTAGGAGTGGAAGAATGATGGAAACTATAAAAATAGGGATGTTTTCTATATTTTACTTTATTCAATTTCTTTTAAATTATGGCAGACCTCTTTTGAATTCAAGTTGATTTTTGCAGTCTTTGCAGTCCATGTGTCCTGGGCCCAAAAATTAAATTGCTTCAAAACATGGGATGATGGCTGCAAGTACTGACGGACACCACAAGAAGGGAAAGAAGTTTGACTTGCTTATAGTCTATCCTTGTGAAGCGTGGATTAAATTTATTGCTTTTTCCTGTATTTATTTCACAACCCTTACCGAGTTACTAATAGTAGAGATGTATTGTCCTTCGTAGGTGAATGTGAGTGCGTTATGCCCCCACTGCCTTGGGGTGCACACAGAGCATAGCTCTAATCTCAAGCTAAATAAAGCTGAAAGTCTGGCTATGTCAGGTTCTTGTCTCTGTGTTCATGTGGCTACTTGGCTGCTCATTACTGCAGAGCACAGGCAGGGCCTGCTGGTATTTGTGTGGAGAATTTTGCCTAGGTACGTTCTCTTTCTTCAGTGGCTTATATACAAAATACAGGTATCATTTCTCTGTAAAAGATTGCTCTGAGGAAAGAGGAAGTGCATGTTGTGAGGTGATCAGACTTGGTCACTGCTGCCAAGATTGCCCCCAGCGAGTTTTTTCTTGATTTGCCCCCAACCAGTTTTTTCTTGAGAAGTTATGAAGCTCAAAAGGGCACTTGCCCTTCTCAGATTGGCGATAATCTCTGTCAAGAAGTTACTATCAGTGCCCTCCAAAAACCTCCTGGGAGCAACCAAGATCTCCAGCTCCTCCTACCTTTTCTCTTGCTGTTGTCTTGGTGTACAGGCACTTCAGAGAGGCACCCTGTGCTGATTACCTAGGAAAGGCAAGAGGGTTTTGCCCACAATGCTCTCCTGTAGGCACATCCTTACTTAGGTGGATATGCTTGAAGTGGGCTCATTTTAGTCCTGTGCTGCTGATTACGAGGACTCTTGTGTCTGATAAACCCCAGACAGCTTTTGTTTGTCCATCTGCTCCTCCACTTCCTCACTTGATTGTTGATCGTCCTTTTGCATCCCTGTTGGTCTTAGTTTATAGCAAAGATGCTTTTGCCTCGTTTAGTCAGAAATAACTTGAAATAATTATACTGCCGTGTCTGGAGAAAATGTGGATTTGAAACAAAAATGTACTAATTTAGAATTTTTTCAACATTAGTAATATAAAACTGAATTACTGGATAAAGACTTAAATGATACATTTTAAAATAAATAGTGTTACTTAAAATAGCTTTTGAAGATCAGTGGTTTGGTTCTCAAAGATTTTGACGGGATAGGGAAAGGATGAACTTATGATAAAGTTCTGAGATATAAATATTGAAAACATGTTTTTGTGTCTGTGTACTATGTTTCAGCATGCACAGCTATGTAAGTTCTCTTCAAAAAGAGTTTCTATTTATTTTTGTTGATTCATTTCATTATTACTTGATTTCATCATAAAACCACTATGTCATTTGCTTCCTACCTCATTTTCTTTCTTCAGTGTCTGAACTGTTTTCAGTTGTATGCACAAAAGACATGATATATATAACACTCCTCTGTCATGCATCATCCCAACCGAGCCATTAAATGGTTACTAAAGCTCTCAAAAGCAGTCATACCCTGCCAAACTTGTTGTAATGAAATTTTGAAGATACCAAGGATGAGAAAACATGACCTGAATTTGAATAATGTGTTTAAAATAGTATAGTGTTATGCCTTTTTAATAACTGCAACTGAGGTTCTTGCAACAGCACTGAAAGCTGTGCTTTGCTCCCAGTATAGGTAACATAAAGATCGTATAAATTTTAAGAACTCTCATGTGCTGCAGAAGCTGGAGTAACCGTCTATTTATTTGTCTAAATTGGAGTTGTGTCTCACAATTGGTTTATGTACTCCTTTCTTTGCCTTAAACCTTTTACCTAATATAATTTAATTTTTTTAGTTTGTGTGTCACATGAAATATTAATTATACTAATTTTATTTTGCCTTTCACTGATCAGTAGAAGCACCAAAGGCTACTGTAAGGGCCCTTTAGGATCATCTAGTTAAACTCCCCTCTTACCTCTTCGGTAATTTTGATTCTTCCTTTTTCAGTGCAGATGTTTAACCCCTTCCTTCATGGACCACATTCCATAACTTCATTTGTTCTTTTCCACACTTCACTATATCATCACTACATCTTCTCTAAATATAAATATTAACTATTTCTGTATCGTTAGAAGTGGGAATGATACTGTTATTACTTCTGCAAGTTAAATTTTAAAAATCTAGAGAAGTTAAATGTATTAAATGCTGTTAAGTTTGTAATCAATATAACAAAACTACTGTGAATGTTTTAATTGCATGAGCCTTGCTGTAATGTCTGAAGTTCTAAAATAAACTTCATGTTAATCACTTATTAATTATATTAATCTGATTTTTAGTGCTGAAGTCATGGGCTTGACAGCATCTGAGATGACATTAGAAGAGCATTAGTGAGGCTAAGAACTAATTATTGTTTTATGTATGTGCTTGGCAGGGATGCAAGAGAAAAGGCAGTAAAAGCAGTTTGATATTCAGAGCAGCCCTCCGGGCATTGCACTGTCCCAGCTGCCTCCATGTGAACTCTAGAGGGTCTGAGGTGGGGCTGTCCTGGTGCTGTGCCCCCACTCAGGCTTCAGGACAAGGCCAGAGAGAGCTAAGCCCTGTACTTCATATGAATTTCAAAATGGATTTCAATAGATTTCAAAAGTGTGTCTTACTGCTTTACCAGTGTGAAGAAAACTTATTTTGGATATGAGTGAGGTGTTCTGATGCAGTAATCTTGTAGGATTATTGGTTTGCCAGCAACAATGTTCAGTATTTACAAACTATGGGAATTACCTGTTTTTATATTTTGGCACCTGATTTATCTTTCAATTTCTCTGTTTTTTTAAGGACAGGCACTGTGCTGCTTTTGAGCTTTTGGTAAAAAATTAGTTTTACGATCTGGTTTGGAATGTGTAGTCCTTGGAATAACTTGGATCCTAAAATAAAGTCTAGATTTCTCATTTTGCTATGCATACTGTGGAACAAATTCTGATTCGCACTTTCCAGTTGGTTGTTACAACTCCTTTAGATGCTTTAGAACACACAGTGGGGTGTGGATAATAGCTCACAGGATAATAAGCCTAACTGATGTAACAAAAAAGGAAATAAAGAAAACCATAACTGCCTCCTTTTTGCATCAAATTGATCTCATAACTATTCCTAATGAACTTTCTGTGTCTGGGGATTTCTTGCATGTATTTTATTTGGAAAGTACAGTTAAATGTGCAAGTGATTACTGTGTGGATTCATAAATATAACAAAAATTTTAGAATTTTAAGTCTATGGTTTGATAAGAAATCTAAAACCAGTACAACATTCCAACATCTCCAAGAAAGCCATTTTGCATCAAATTTTTTAAGACATGCTCACAACTACTTTGATATGGAGAATGGATTACTGCTTAGGAATGAATGTCAGACTTTCAGTGATGTTATAGAAATAATTCCTGAAGTAAATCCAAGGTTTAAGTTCACTTCTGGGCGTTTACAAATGTTATGAAGGACAAAAACAACTCAGAATGGAACCATATCTCCTCATGATTACTGTGTTTTAAGCCCAGCTGGAAATTAGGCATCATGCAGCCTCTCGCTCAACCCAAACCTCTCTGTCCCATCACTGTGGTGGAATGGGGAGGAGAATCAAAGTAGAACTTTGAGATTGGCATAAGAACAGTGTAATAATTGAAAATAAAGTAAAATACAACAATATTTGTAAATGATGATAATAATGATAATAAAAAGGGGAAAACCACTGATGCACAATGCAATTGGTCATCACCTGCTGACTGATGCCAGATCCCCCTTCCTGAACCCAGATTGGCCACATTTGTGGATAACTCCCCCAGTTTATGTACCAGTCATGAAATTCGATGGTGTGGAATATCCCTTTGGTCCGTTTGGGCCATCTGTCCCAACTGTGCCCCCTCCCAGTTTCTTTTGTAGAACTCCTCACTGGCAAGGCACAAGACAAGAAAAAAGTCCTTGACTTGGCATAAACATGATTTAGCAAAAAAACCCAAAATACCAGTGTGTTTCCAATATCATTCTCATTCCAAATTCAAAGCACAGCACCGTACTTGCTACTGAGAAGGAATTAACTCTACCTAGCTGAAAGCGGGATACTGATGCAAAAGTCTTCAATTCAGTTTGCATTAGGCTGCAATATACAACGCATATGCAGGCATGCAATATACAGTGGGCATTATTATGTTCAAGGTGGTTCCTGAACCAAGTGTGTCATGAATGTCCTGATATCAGACTATCTACGCTGGATATGTAACATTCAGAGATTAAATATTTTTATTGCTTTTACCCATTTATACTACCTTAGAAGTCACTGCTGTCTGCAGTCTAATCTCAGCAGATTTACTCAGAATTTACAGAGTCTCCATCCTCTTTGATCAGCATCTTTTTATAGTAACTCTCAACTTGCAACAGTGGCTCTCATGCTAACAGATCTATGAAATATTTGAGACAGTACTAGAAGAACCATGGTCACTCTCTGGTGAAGACTGGTTTTAGAGCAAGAAATGATTAAAATGTAATGTCTGTGTTTGTCAGAATTTGTAATTTTTGTCATAACAATCAGATCTGGGGTCTTTGACATTATAAGATTTCCCTAGACACCACCTTTGTTCGATCTGTAAATAAAGATTTCTTTTAAAATAGGGTTTAGGAATACAGTGCTGTTTCTTAAGTCATCTGTTCTGGATGCCAGATTTTGGGAGGTCTTGCCAAATGTTATGAGACCATGAATATTTTTGTAACTTCATTTTTCAGTGTTAGACTTCAGAGATCCTATTTAATTATCTTTAAATAGAATTATGTATGAAAAAAGAAATCCTGGTAAGGGTGTGTATGATGACCATTAACTAAAATGCAAATCTACAGTTTCAAAGGAGATAAAAAGATAATTAACGTGGATCTTTCCTTTGCCCTCCTTCTGATTCCCTCCTCCTATTCTGCTTTGTCTAACACATAAAAGCCTTTTAAAACTATTTCAGTGTACAAGTTATTCCTTATGTTTCTCTTGCGACATTGTGTACTGCAACAGGATGTGATAAGGTAATGATGGAATAAAGAGGCATACAGTAAACAAATATGTGTCTAAACATTCTCCTTCAGAATAATTGACTTCTCAGCTAAGTTTAATATGTTAAAATGCATTCAAGACATCAATATCTAAGAGGTTAAGTTAGTTGTAAGGGGGGACCATACAGAAATACAGTTTTGTGGTTTTGTAAATGGAATGCAACATCTTTAATTTCTGGAATGTTATAAATAGTTTAGCTTTTGATAGAAAAGGAGGACATGTGCTGTGACAGTCATGAAGTACTTAATATTTAGAAGCCCAATGCCTAGTGATGCTAATATTTATTCCCAAAATATCAAAGGAAATGCCTTCACTGACTACAGTAGACTTTGATTTGTGTCTCTGAGAAGACATAGGGTAGGAAAAAGCATCAGGACTCTGCAGCTTTCTGGAACAGAAAGAAACTCCAATTTGTTTCAAAATCTGTATGCTTTAATTTTACCTAACATTACAATGCTCCAGCACATAAAAAACTTTAGAAAGTTTATTATTTAATGTTTGCTTTCTTAGTTGTCTTTCACATTTCTCAGCCACTAGGGGTTACAGTAGCTTGCCAAAGGTCAGTCGGTAGCAAAGTGGAGAAGAAAACCAAGGATTCTCAAGTCCTCATTAAGTGACTCCTGTGCTAAATGTAACTTGTTCTGTTTTTTCCAAATGCTGGAGGAATCTTATCTGTGTGTGGGTATTTTACTTTTCTCTGACCTTATTTGAAGCCATTTAAAAGAATAGAATTAGGGTTTTATGTATTTGTACACAACATCTGCAGTCCCTTAATTTTTCCAGGTAAAGACTTGTTGTCTAATGTATTACCTCTTTTCAGCCAAAAGTAGGAATCTCTGGTTTCTGCTTGGAAGGTATAGATGCTTGCAGATTACTTCTATTTATTATATTTTAATTTATTAGTGTGGAGATCTCTTTCAGTGTAATCACTCTGTATAGGAAAATATGGGGGTTTTTTAGTAAGAGTCTTGTTTCTTCTAGCAATTTTTCATATCTATTTGCAGTATGAGACAGGTCATTCTAAATGCTTCCTAACACAGATACAGGATTAACTGAAGTAGTGCTTCAGTTGTTAAACATGATTACTTTCCATCCTTTAAGCTGGTAAAACAGATAAACTTATGATGGAAAAAATCTCTTTCAAAAGACTTGTGATTTTTCAAGTGAGAAATGGCTTTATTGCAATTAAATTTTTCTGTTTTGAAAGTTAACTTTTTATGAAGATTGTTCTCATTCATGCTAACAATTTGATCCAACTGGATCTATTACAGAGATTCTGACTTTTCCAAGTATTCAAATCAACCAGCTACATATTAATTGAGAGATTTGAGGTTGAGTTGAGAATGTCTTGTCCACCCCTACAGCTGACAGAAAGGTGGCTATGGCATTCAAACTTCCAGTGAGCATTATGTCATATATACTGCTCACTGCACCAAGTAACTAGAATGAGTTTGTCCTTCTGACAAAATAAAATTTGACCAAAAAATAGCGTTCTGTAATTCTTTCCTGCAGTGTTTTGCTTATTTTTTTTTTTTCTAGAGTAAAAAATAATTTCACAAATGAATTTGTGGGCTTTAATTCTGATTTCTTCTGGTTTTATGTTTTTTAATATTAATTCACTCAAATACATTTCCTTTTTTTGGTTCTTAAGTTAGAGTGTGTCTGATTTTAATATTGTTCTAATCTCATTGCATACATATAGTAGTATGTGAATACCAAAACCTGTTTATAACAAAAGAAAAACTCCTTTCCCACTTGTGTATCAGATAGAATAAAGAAATGGTTTTATAGCCATTATTCACAATTCTCAGAGCTCACATATTTCAAATCTGTTAATGACTGCTGCTCTACTTTCTTTTGTGGCGCAAATGTGATTTGACAATAAACACATAGAATGTTTCTAATCAAAAGGGAAGTGACTGCAAAGGAAAATAAAATGTAGATAGTCAAACTATGACTAAATTGGACAAGTATAGAACATCCAGACCTGATTTGCTTTTAAGTGTCTAAATAATGAGAATTCAAAAGCTCTAGTGTTTTGATGGCTGTCCTAGTTCAGGGCAAATTTGGAAGAGAATTCCCAAAGGGGTTCCTCTAGGAAGGAGATTCAATCGGCCCCTCCCCCCAGTCGGTTCGGGAAAAAATACCTCCTTGGAGAAAAGTGGAAAAAACTGTTTATTAAACAAGAAAACCTAAAAAAAAAAAAATTGAACAATAAGACTTCTTGCCACTCCAAAAGAGAGACAAACCTAGAAAAAAATCCCCCCCGGGCTGCAGCCCGGCTCACTCAGTCTCTGATCAGTCCCTCTGGCGCTGGAAATGCCGCGGCCCAGGCCGGGCCCGGTGGCCACAGGTGCGAGCTGCCGGTGCTCTCTTAGGTGTTCAGTCCAGAGCAGGTTTGAACAGGTCCAAAGAAATGGAAAAAAACCACAGTCCAGGGAACTTCTTCGCCTCAGCTAGCTAAAACTAACTAAAAGCAAAGGAGAGCTCTGTCCCGCAGTCCGTCTGTCCGCAGACAACACAGTCCAGGAGCAGGAATGTGGAGGAGGGAGTGCAGTTCCTGAAAACAAAGTGCCCGCTTCTTCTCTCCCCCCTTCACTGTCAGGACAAGTCTTAAAGGTGCAAAACTTATTATTCAGCATAAAACAGAGCAGACAATTGGGGATAAAAGCATCATACAGTCAACCCAGGACAATGGCAAGATAGCCTTTTCTGCTTTCTTTATTCCAAAGGAGATTAAAATATGGTTGATTTTTCTGGGAAAATATAACATGAATTCATAAGAAAAATTAATGTTTTTAAAACAGAGAAAAATTAAATAAGACAAAGGCACATAGCCATTTTAAATTTCCTTAATTCCTTCAGTCCGAGTCCAGTGGAGTGTTAGAGCTGATGCAATTGCTGCATACAACTGAAAGGAAGTATCATAATATGTTCTGCTTTGCCTAATTATGCTGCAACCAGTCAAAATATAAATTGGGAAGTGTCGCACTGGAATGGGGTCCTATTTCAAAAAGCACTGGAACATACACACTGTGTCACCCACTGTCTTTTGATATGTCAGTTCACTGGTTTTTAATGAGTTGGGTGTTTGGTTGCTTCCATTTTCTTAGAAAATTTCAGCCTTAATGTTTATGAATGGTTTAAGTGCTTTGATAAATAAGCCTTTACTGAGATTGCTCCCAAATCGCTACGTGGCAGAGGATCCTTGTGAAAATACAGCAATTTAGAGTGGGGCTGAGAACAAACTGTGTCCTTTTTCCATGGTTGAGAAAGAAACCAGGTAAATTTAATTATATGTGATGAAGCCAAGAAGTCTTGACTTGTGTGTTTGTAAGGTAACTGTGTACAATGGAAACAGGTGTGGACTGGCATTACTGCTCTTTAGCAGTGATTTCTTTTAAGAAAACTCCTGTGAAAGCCTACTTTGATCATAGAGTATGGCTAACTTTCATTTGTAAATAAGAAACTTTAATTTCTGTTTTGCCCATTCATTGTGTAGAATCAAAAATCTATGTGCAAATTCTTACTAACTCTCTTCTTCCAAATAACTCCTAAAGGAAACAATGGGCTACATTCTGTTAGTCAAGTTATTTTACTATGACTTCAGTAATTTTTAAAAGAGTGTCAGGATTTTGTGAATGCCATAGAAACATCTCCTCTCTTTTAGGAAAATAAGATTTTAAATTTGTCTTAGAGTCTGGCTGATACAGTTAGAATCCTATACAGGAATAACTCTGGAGATGCTGAGAAATTATAAATAAAATAGTGGTAGTTTTGGAATTCTTTTCAAAATACCATTCCTTAATTAAATTACATTTTTTAATTTTGTTTCATAGCAAATACATTTTGTTTGGGTGTTTTTCCACAATTAAATTAAAATACATTTTAAAACTGTAAAAAACAATTCAGAAAAACCTGTTTATTTCCACATAAATTCACCTCAATATTTTTGTTTTCAAATGCATGTAGAACTTATTTTTATTACTGCTTGCTGAAAAAGAAGACCTGTGACCTATTTTTTTTAAATCTTCTGATGTTCTGATTGATGAAAACTTGACTACTTTGTGTAGCCAATAAGAGATGAAAAAATTTGCTTGACATGTAGAAATGCATAATTTTTGTCACTGAAGGGCAGGCTAATATTTTTATGCATTGCTTGTCTTACATAAGCCTATAGTTTGCACTACAGCTCCTAAACTGCTACTAGCAAGAGCTATATAAAATAATTTTGCTTTTTAGCATGAAAATTAATACTAGAGTGTGTGTGATCTTCTCAAGAGGAATAAAAAGATGATCAGGCCTGGAGCTTCTGCTGGCTCAAAGGGGAGATGATGATAAGACTTTTAATAAGGAGGGAAAATGTGCTGGTGTTATTGGGATGCTGGTAGCTAAAATTTATGGAAAAAAGGTGTAAATGTTCTGCTTCATTTATTTCAGTACTCGTCTTGATTTTTTTTTTAATTGCATAGGAAATGTACTATGATTGCGTTTTCTGTGGACTTTATCCATTCATTATCTGTATTGTTCACTTGGCTTAGTTCAGTATTTCATTTGTTTTCATTTCTTTTACATTGTTCTTTAAGTGAAAATGGGTGAATTCAACATGCTTTAAGAACTGACATAGCCAGAACATTCACAACTGTCTATCTATTCAAATTAGGTAAGAATAATATATTTGTTTTCAAGTAAGTTATGTAACAGAGGGTGAACAGACTACTGTGAAACCAGTCCATCTGTCATACAATGATACATTACTGTATTACATCAACAGCCTATTTTTTTAAATGCCAAATAGAATTGATACTGAAAGCTTTCCATACTGTAATACAATTAAGAACCCTTTTTTTTAACAAGAACATGATTTAATAGTCACTTGTAAAAATTTATTTTGATGGTACCAGTTTTACTTCTCTATTTAATGGACTTTAATGACTCAGAGCAATTTCAAGGACCAAGAGACTAGAAATGAAGTTTTTATACAGTATTTCTGTTCTCTAGGTGCTGAAATAATAACAGATCAGCTTGCCTCCTTCAGTCTTCCCCCACCACAGAGCAGAGAGCAATGCAGAAATCACCAAAATACTTATCATTGTTGGTCCTAAAATGTTATTTCTGGTGGATGAATATATCATAACTCTGTTATAGCTAATATTTTTGTGACTGTTTTTTGTGAAGGCAAAATGTGCTATTGGCTACAATTAACTTTTGTATCTGAGTTACCTATGTATAAGCTAACTTACTTCGTTATTTTCCATCTCCTACAAAAATGTCTGCATCTGTTTTCTTCTTTTAAATCCCAGCCTGTGTACTGACCAGAATCTGTACTTTAAATTTTGGTGGTTTTTTTTTTTTTTTCCCTAAATTTTGAAATTTTACTTTTCTTCTTTTTTGGAAAAAAAATCAAACATTTTGACCACTTTTGTAATATTGTGTTGGAAGGTCCCTTTGGGATCTCAGAGATCAGGTTTCAATTGAACTTCTCAGTTTCTGAAATGTACAGGGGACTTCATTTTTAGTGTCAGGACCATCATATTACAAATGATGTACATTTGTACAGCCCAGGAAACAGCTTGACTTTGAAAGACTGTATTTTTAAAAATTTCTATTTTGCCTAAGAAATATTATTTCTATCTCTGGTAGCACAGTCTAGAAGCCCAAATCTTGGCCTGACAGATTAATAAAAATTATTTATAGGTTTAGCTTCTTTAAAAATGTACATTTTATTCTGAACAAAATATTTTTGCAGAAGTCTCTCTATTAATGAAAACAGTCCTTCACCAATACCTTCTTCATCAAGCTGTGTTTTCTCCTGAAGTGTCCCTAGTGGTGCTTCTCTTTCCTCTGTCATTCCAACCAAAGTTTCATACATGTGATGGAAATAATTATTTTACTGAAAGCAGAAATGCAATTTCCAAAATTATCATTGACTTACATGGTTTGGAAATTTCACCATCTGGCTGTGTTTTTTAACTCCTTTGGGTAAGCTCTCTCTGGTTTTGTTGTACAACAATAACATTCAAGGTTTAAGAGATGTGTCTTTTTAATTAATTTCCATTAATGGTTTCTAAGTTCCAAGAAAAACAAGTAAATAAAATGAAATGGTTTTCTTTATCTATCCGTAATTTAAACATGAGAACCAATTAGTTAAAGTAGTAATTTTTGCATCAGTTCATAGCCTTTTATATTTTCTGTATCTGATTCTGACTTTGACTAAATATAGAAAATGCTTCTTGTCTAGGAAAGGCCAGAGTAAAAATAAATTATGAAGTATTAATACTATGAAATTTTAAAAAATCATATCTGAATTACTTTACAACTGGTTAATTTAAAAAATAGCCTTTTTTCTTGCTTGAGATATCTTTTTGTTGTTTGAAATTGCATTTTCATGAGGGCCGTGGGGCTGGAATTGCCAACTGCCTGATTTTTCATAGACTTAATATAGCATTTTCTATAACCTAGTCTTGATTTCAAAGCTGAATCATTGTGATATATTCCTCCAAAGTTATATGATCTTTCTGTAATGCCAGTTGAGTTGTTTTTAGCAACTACTTCAGTCTGCTCTTCACAGCTGAGCTATGTAGCATTGGTATACATTCAGTGAACTGGGTGTATGTCTTATATATCCAGATGTAGGATTCTTAGGTGAGATAAAAATTTACTTGAAAAGAGTGAGAGTAATAGCCCTTGCAGTGTTATAGGTTTGTTGGCAGTGTTCCAACACGCTGAGTTCTCAAAAAAATTACAGTGCTACAAGCAAACTCGCACTATTTTTCTGAATTAGAATGAATAAGAATTTTCTTTTTTTGGTGGGGGAGTGGAATGCAGTATTAAGTGTTTTCAGATCAACTTATCCAAAGAAACAACAGTGAGAAATAACTGTAGAATGATGGAGGAAATAGAAGGTTACTGGGAGATCTTCTGTTTACCCAGTGTATGAAGCCAAGAAAAAGAGTGGTGCATCGAACCATGAGCTCAAGACTGGCAGTCCATAGGAGAAAAGATAGTTACTTATTGGCATAAATTGCTACCTACAGAATGTACTGTATGGTATCTTCAAGATTTTCCATTCCATATTGTACATTTTCTTGTGATGGGGATTACCCTTTTTTCAAACTTTACCTAGGGATCACTGACAGCTTTAGCTTCTAAACAGGCCACATGATTACAGGTTAATGACAGGAGCTCAAAGTATGCTTTCAAGTTGTCTTTCTTTCAAAAAGTATTATAATTGGTATTTGAAAAGCACAAGAACTCTTTGTATGGTTTGTATTAAACTACAAGAACCTTTTAAATGAAATGCTGCTTTTGATGAGTCAGCATTTTAGTTACATAAATAAGACAAAATCATGCTTAAAATTATCATTCAAACCCACAGTTTTAAATTAGCGAAATGTGCAGAGCCTATCTTATTGATGCAAGTTCAGTGATGAACACATAGGGTTGATAGTAAGGAGAGGCCCAGTGGGACTGTTCATTTAGTTAGGCCTCAAAAATAATTGCAAAGAACTGGTGTCAATTTTCAAATAAATTCAAATAAATGACAAAAGATTGCCCTGCGCTCATTTAATGTAAGCACAGGCTTATATACATAGTACCACTCCTGTTTTACAACCAGTCTGAAACATTACCTGTATGTTGAATCTGAAAGAGTATGGATAAATAGGGAAGGTAAATTTGGATCTTAATTAGCAATTCACATTGACAATTACAAATGAAGCCCTAAGAGTAATGGCGGATAATGATTCAATACAGACCTTTGTGCTACGTGTGAAGCCAGAACATCTTTCACTCACCACAGGTCTTCTGTTTAGGGACAGACTATGAACTATTTGCTCACACCATTGTCTTCATATACAGAAGGAAAGAAACACGAGGCAGAATTGCCAGCATCATAGGTACATGTAGAAAATTAGGCTCTTCAAACTATCTCCAATGCATCTATTTAATGTGATTGGAAACTTTTGGGTTGGTTTGTCGTTTGATTTTATGATGTCAAATAATTATTTCAGCAAATAGAGGCTCTGAAAAGAATGAGACCAGTCATTCTTGTATTCTTTTAATTAAGTTATTCTATAATTTAATGTTCATCAGAGAGTACCTAGGGCTGTTTCCTGTGTTGGAAGACCAGAGATGCAATATTGCTGTCGTAGAAAAACTCGTGACTGACTGCTTTTATATCAGCAAGCTCAGAGACTTTGTGCATGACTGTCATTAGCAGTTTGGTTAGTCTTGCATGTTTCAAGCCATCTTTCAGCACTGTCTTTTAGTCAAAAATCTAAATGTGCTTTTCTGAACTTCTGAATATTTTAAACTTGGTTTTCTTACCAAGTATGAATAAAGACTTGAAATAATGCAATTCTGCATTAAATGGAAAATGCTAAAATCTTTGACATGAAGATACTTAACTATCTTGTTTCTACACATTTGATTTAGAAAAAGAGTTGTCAGCATTCTTAAACTGAGCTTGTTTATTTTACTTTGGTGACTTTGCCTCATACACTGGGTAAACGGAAGGTGTCCCATTAACCTTCTATCTCCACCTCCAAGGTTATTTCTTATTGATTTGATCCGGCAGTCAGTTTGCCTGTACCTGTGTTTGTCAGTGAAGCAGTCAGAAGAAAAGTGGCCCTTAGTTTGTAAGGAACCTTGTATCTGTCTCCTACCCTGCAAGTTTTGTTCAGCCCATGTTGCTTGCTGTACGCCTCTGCAGCAGGGGACAAGCTGAGGAAAACTTCCTGCAACCTTCTGGCCAATTGCACTAATGACCTTGGACTCTGTGAAGTGTTAAAGTAGAGAGGGGAGAAAATGTCTAAGGAAACATGTTGCATACTGTAAGACATATACTGTGATTCTTTGTACTTTTTAACAAGTTTGGATCAGGTTTGTAGCTAGTTCCACTGGGCTATTCCACCCCTGCATTTGTGTAAAAGGAGAAAAAAGATTTTAGCAAAATGAAGAAAGCTGTAGTGGGGGTGGACCCCAGTACACCCAGTGTAAGAGCAATCCCTGTTCTGATGTATGATAGCTGAGTACAAAATTATGCTTGCTTCATTTTGGTATTCCTGAGTATAGTCTTAATTCCCTGGCACAGAATTTATTTATTTTTAAGGGACAGAAATCAAATTAAGACATTTGTGTATGTCTAAGTAGGCCAAGGCTTCAAGTTTTTACCATGTATCTCTTGAACTAGCTTATCTCCAGATGAATTACTTTTTCTAGTATCCTTGTATCTAGTGATCATCTTTATTTGGAGTTGATTTAAGCTCAATTTTAATGGAAAAAAACCCTCTTGTCCTGCACTAACAAACATTTCATTTTTCACTTTTGTTGTGTTTGAATTAATGAAAAAAAGAAAACCCAAACCAAAACCACTTCTTAAGATGCAGTGATGCTGAATTATGGTTCAAGTTGATAATTTTTGCAAGATGTGCAGATGAGCAGCAATGCAATTCTTATTTAGATTTGGAAGTTTAAGGGTTTCAGGGTTTCCCCCCACAAACCGCATGGCACAGTGGCACTGAGGAACCATAAAAATTCTGCTCTTAGGAGCTATATTCCTTTCACCTAGCTGTAAGTAGCTAACGGACACTGCCCCTGGTGTGTTGTCAAGACCTCCACTGGTTCTGCTCCTGGGGTAAGTTGGGCATGCCTAGCTCCCAGTGTGTTCAAAGCAAACTCAGTTGTCATTGTTCACTAGCTCCTGTATCCTGTAGCCCTTCTATTACAGGCTATTGTCATCTGTCTTCTTGCTTTAGAGACGATGCATTGTCACTGTTGTCACAGAGTTAGACTTTGAAATAGATTTCTTAGAGTCTTTACATGTCAAGATGAAGGCTGCAAATTATCTTCACAAGGAGACAAGTGAAGTTTTAAATATTAATATTGTAAGTTTGTTCTGAGTCGTCTGTGCATCAGAAGTTTAGTGAGTTTTTGTTAGGGTTAGAATTACCTCACTGGTAAAAAAAATGGCACATTTTTTGAAGAAGACATTTATTTAGAAAGCTTTCTGTAGGATCTGTGCTGCAGTGAAATGTCTTTCTAGCTATAGTTTCCCAGTTAATGATGTATAATGATGACTGAAAAACTAAAAGATATGCTTATGCAACTTCCTCTTCTGGAGCATATTGACCTTAATTTGCAGAGTGATCAGGAGGCAGATTATATGTGGATTTGTTTGAGTTACTCGAGAATGTTTACAGTTAAAAAGGATTCCGCTGCAAGATGAGGGCCAGACAGGTTTAGCCAGGTAAGAGCATATGAATAGAAAAAAGTCTAATTCTGAGGTGAAATGAAGAAGCTTCTATTTAATTTTTGAGCATTGGGTCAGGTGACTCAGAAACAAACAATGATACATCAGGAAGGAAAATTATTATATCAGGCAGCAGCATGTGTTTCCCAGATTAGGCTTCTTGAGCAAAATTAGATTAAGATTTTCTTTCATCATTCTAATTAAACTATTCTGCCCTTTTCATTGTCTTAGGTCATTGTTGATGAATGACAGAGGAGTGCCTTGACTGCTGCTTCCCAAATATAATTAAGTTTTCACTGGAAGAGGTTATATATTTGCTGAATTTAAAGCAGTTGTAACAGAAACAGCAACTGCATATTTTGAAAGTTAAACTGTGCTCCTGCACATACTGGATTCAATAGGTTTGAATCTTTAATTTAAACTTTTTTCTTTTAAATTTCCCTTCATTTTCTAGAGTTCTTACGTTTAAGACTTAAGATAACCACAAACCACAAGTAACTTAGATTTCCATGCAAGAGGTCAGCTGTATCTAATTAGTGGACTGCTGTTGTGTTGTGTGTTCAGACCATTCCTGCTCACTTAGGAGGTAATCTTTGCTCACTGAGTTATCCAGGCAGTTCCCAATAATGCTGTCTGCAGTGTGAGCTGCCTTTTGCACTGACAGAATTCACGCCCAACACAGAACAATAATATGAGCTTGATATAAAGGGGAAGGTGTAATTTTGCAGTGCAGATGCCATAGAGTTCACTTTGCTAATCAAAACAGAGGACTCTCCCAGAGCTTCAGTCTCTCTCAGAGTTGGATTTTATGCTGTTTAGATTCAATCCTGTCCATGAAGAAAGTTTAGGAAAGCATATGTAAATGTCAGTTAACAATTTCTTCCATGTATTCTCAAAAGACTGACTACTGACAGCACTGGGCGTTTAACATTTGCACTCATGTGTTCTTGAGCAAGCAGTAACTGCATCTCTCCATCTGTAACGCTATGTTTGAGAAGTGTGGCCTGTGTTTGTAGTAATCCTTATTATATTGCAAATACACCTTTAACGTGTTGCCTTATGTACAAATTGTCTCTGTACTTTGTCCTTGTGTAATGTACATTATTCACTCCGCGGTTCTGGCAATGTTCTCACAAGCTTACTGTGCATGTGTGGAATTTATCACCAAATATGATCAGGAAAAATATTTACTTGAATTTGAGTGAATTCCTATTCACTTAAGGACAAAATAAGACAGTTTACCAACTGAATTTGGAAGGAGTTGATACAAACCTGCAGTTACTATGTGGATAAAAAATGTAGGGACAGATGCCATTTCACAGACAATGGTTGACAAGCATAGATATGCTTGACAATTTTCTATTAATAACCTTTTCTATTTAAATAATTAAATTCCATGTCAGATGAATATTGGTTCTTTTCTTCTATTACATTTTGCACATTGCTTAATTCTGAACAATAGACTGAGTTTTTCACACCTTGCTAACAATATCTACTTCTTGTGTTTACTTTTTGGTTTGGACTATGACACCATACAAATGTGTATGGTGTCATAGTCCATACAAATCCATACAAATTTGTATTCCTTAGGTTGTTAATATGTGATCTATAAATACATGGAACATGGGAATCTCCAGACACACTATGTATTTAAGCTATTTAGCTTTTTCATGAGCAGTCAAGCTAAATGATTTTGTTTTCTTTTTTTCTTTTCTTTTTTTTTGGTATGGATATTTGTTCTTTTTCCCAAGTACACCGCTGGTGACCCCAAATGCTGTTCCCTTTCCTGGCTCTATATAACTCCCTTATTGGGCCAATTAAAGCACAGCTGCACCCAATGCTGGTTTGCTATTTGCAAATGTGGGACATCTGACTCCAGGGGAAAAAGGGGCACGGCAGAATTTCATCTGTTATTCTGCTTCCACAGCACAGCCCAGCCAGAAACTTTTAATGAATTTTTTGGGAATCTATTAGGGGTACAGAAGTGACATACAACAATTTTTTAAACTTTGAATAATAAAAGAGTATAAAATGCCCTGTCACACAGAGTTGTTCATATGGAGCATGTTGGTGATTTAAGAAAAAATAAAGAATAGTTGTAATTAATTCCATCACAGTTTTATTGAATATTTTGAGAACTTAGATGTTCAAAGAAAGAAAGAAAGGTGGAAATTATCAAATCTGTAAACTTCAATTATGAAATAGTAAAAAGAAAAACTGGCATTGTAAGCCAGTGACTCTACTTAAATATTTTTTGTTTTCAAGTGAATGAGTTTTCTGGTCATAGTTCATAGGAAAGTGAAACTTTGAGTTGGGCACAATTTATAAAATGTATGGTTCAAATTAGCCTAAAAATTGAATTGGAAAACCGAGCTAATGTAAAAATATATACATAAGAAAATCAGAAAATTAATTTAAAATATTTTTATACCTACTCCATTATTACCTACAAAGAAATCTTAGGTTTCTGGCTCTGCTGTCTCCAGGAATTACAACATGTTGTATTTTTTTCCCCCCTCTCAAAAGAAAAGAAGGAATTTTATCTTTGAACTTAAAAGCTCTACTTTGTTTTGAAAATTCTATTTGAGAACTGTCAGTCTTCTAAAAGCCTGTATGTGTCTTTTTTGCTTTTATATGTGGTACAATGCCATTAAAACAATCAAAACATGAAGTTTAATATCCAACAATGGTTTTTGACAAGTTTTTTTAGGTACTTTAACTAAATCTAACTTTAACTAAGTTGTTCAGCATTGCTGTTCCTTTCTCAAGAGTCCTTGAATACATATATTTTTTGCTGTCTGTCATGAATAAATTAATTGCAGTTCTAGCCTGTTCAATAAAATTATAGAATATAAATTAAAGGAAGAAATAGAAAGAGGGGACCTGTCATTCTGAGAGATTGTTCTAGGATTTCTTGGAGATTTATTTTAGGAAATAATCCTGGATTTTTTTTTAAAATTTTTTAAATTTTTTTTTTTTATTTCTCTCTTCAGATGGAAGATGTCATAGCCCGCATGCAAGATGAGAAAAATGGGATTCCTATTCGTACAGTGAAAAGTTTTCTTTCCAAGATTCCCAGTGTCTTTTCTGGTAAGAGCCAAATTGAATTTCATACTATTTTAAAGTTTTATGTGAGGGGATGCTCTAGTGGGAAACACTTTTACATAAGTACTGTTAAGAATTCACAGTCATCTGGTCTGGAGGAGACATTATTTATCCTTTGAGTAGTTTAATTATAGAAGTTTTTGATGTTTCTCTCAGATTGGAGTGGGTTTACACAGAGATGTTTTTGTCCTGAAAATTAGGTGAAGGGAATACTTAATTTACTACAAAAAGTTAATTATCTCAAATGGGCAATATTTTTATGGAAGGTCAGGTCTGGTTTTTAGCCAGTTTCCATAGCAAGTATAAGTTTAGTGTATTGGCCAGTACATGAAGATAAGAAATTTCATAGCAGCAGAACAAAAGAAAAATCATCACCACACTCTGCAACTGATGCTGATCAGGGGCTGTGTTTATTACAACATTCATGATCTGCTTCTGTAGCTCGGTGCCTGTGCTTGAGAAACTAAGGCTGAGATCTCTGTGGTGATTTGCAGGACAGCTGTACACTCTATAGCTGGTCCAGGTCAGGTAGAGTCATAGGCACAAAAATCTTTCTATTAATTAATTAGTTAGCATATAATTAATCTATTATTTACATAATTTTATGACAATTTATGCATTTATGTATGTGGCTATATACTCCAGTGAGTATTGAGTTCCTTTGAAATAGATGCCAGTGTTTAACCTAATTTTTCCATAATCAGTAAGAGTGTGTCCTTATACAGAAAGTGTTATACAAGTTTCCACTGTCCAGAGCACCAAGAAGAAGTCTGTATTTTAATTTTCAACCTTTGGAATGTTTTTCTAGTGAATAATCCTGTCATAAAGAAGGATAGAGTCTTAAGAGCGAACAAAATTGCTTCCTAATTTTAGAAAATTGATTTTAGAAACTTGCACAAAAAATAGCCTCTGGAGAATGGACCTTTATTTGCCATGAGTTAGTGCAGTCTGGCATCTTATTGAAGAATTCATATTAATTTTTAATCTCTGCCTTAACTTGTGTATTATGGATTTCAAAGTAGACCAACCAAAATGTCTTTTTTTTTTTTTAGTGGAATAGATATCATACTTTTAAAGGTTGAGTTAGAATATATATATATACAGTTATACATAGCAGTTACTGATATACTAACTTTTCTATTGATGTGTTAACTTTATTAGCTTCATGGGGAAATAAAAAGTCATAGGACTGTTTGTTTTTTTCCTCTTTTCTGATTTTCTCTCTCAAATACCAGGGAGTACCAGTAATTTTTGCTACACATGACTGAAACTCCCACCAGAACAGCATAACTGTCATTTTAGTTCAATTAATCTACTTTCCTGTCAGTTCTCTACCCTGAGTGGAATCTGAAAGCTTCAAATCTACGTCCTAAGTCATTAATTTCATTTAATGTGCTAGGAGTTTGTATATGTAGCATACAAATGTCAGCTTAACTCAAAGCTGTTGATTGCTAGGAAACATGGGAATATTGTCTAAGGGTCATGACGACAATAATGCAAATATATTTAACAAAAACTTATTGTTAATACCCTCAAAAGCATCAAAGTAGATGCTCTGTCCTGGATTATGCCCCATAAATACTGGAGCTTTGCAATTGTTTGGGTTTTTTTTCTTCATGGGGAGAAGCAAAATGGATAACTCTACTGCAGTGAAATCATGTTCCTGCAAGCACTTAGGAAAGACCCTACAAGTCCTTAAACAACTTGTAGAAGCTAAGGATATCCATAAATTGTCTGTAGGAATAGGGTCGTATGTGATATAGTTATAATTGTTTTGTTATAGATATTTTCTTAATGTACTTCTATTTCATAGTATTGCTTCTAAAAAGAGCAAGTGAGAAACTAGTTGAAAGAACGGTCACTTTTTATTGCTGAATTGCTGACCATCTCTAAAGATGACTGTATTAGCAAAATCAGCCTGAGGAGTGGTATTTGAATTTAACAGAATGTTGTGATTGTAATAAATTATATGTTGTAATCATACTATCTCATTTACTGAGTCATTCCTGAAATGTTTTCACAAGTAAAATATCAACAGAAACATTTGAAATACAGATATTTCCCTATACACTATACAGATTTTTGTTCTTCAGAAAAATATAATCCTAAATTAAAGATTATTCCACTTTGTGAAATTTTGAAAATATGAGGAGTCATTTTGCTTTATGTTGCATATGTTCCATACATTCATAGAGAGCAAATAAAAATTTGAAACTTTTAAGGCTCTAAGGGAAAATTAGGCAGGAGATTTTGCTCCTTCTGTGTGATTATGCATTTTGATGAATAAAAGGACTTACTGTCTTCATGCTTTTGAAAGGTTTTGGAGGAGTGAATAAGATAAGATAATGTATATAGACATCTTTCTGGTCAGCAATAATGATTGCATGAAGGTTGTCATGTGCATTCTTTGTTAACACAGATTAGAGTATTAAGAATAAAGAGGACGTGATTTTCCTGGTCCGTGGTTCACCTTTAGACCTGGAAATGGATAGAAATTATGAATTTAGGGAGTCTGACATATGAATCACAGAGATTAGAAGGAGCTTTAAAATATAGTTTTTATGTTTGCTAAGGAGGGATACAAGAAAATGCCAAAGCTTTGCTGTTCACTTTGAAGCAGAAGGAATCAGTTTACTGACAAAGCAGTAGCTGAGGGTTTGTTTTGGAAGTCTTTGTGAGGTGGTGTGGGTGGTTTACCCAGTCCTAGTGCTGAAAGCTTCATAAGCTAATCAGAACATGAATATTTCATTAAGAAGATGTAGTGATGTCTTGTGGTCATTATGGAATACCAGTGTGATTCTTCATAGGACTTTAAAGTGTACAATACTTGGGTGGGCTTGATGATAAAAGCTGTGGAGAATGTGCCAGTTGAGTGTGGAACATGAGAATTTTTATTAAGGAGCAGGGAGAACTATTGAGAAAAATAAGTTCAGTTAAAGAATACACACAGAGGGAGAATAAAAACCTTTCAAGAAAAACATAGAAAAACATGCTCTTACTTGTTTTTACTGGGTGTTTCATTGATCTTGGAATGTAGTCACAGCTTGAACCAACAAAAATAGGAGAAGGAGATCAGTAGAAAGGTGTTTTTAGCATCTCCTGAGTTAAAGAGAAAATGAAAACATTAACTTACCTTACACTGGAAAATATGATCCATGTGAAGTCTTTAGTTTTTTTTCTCATTCCTGTAGGTGAAGCTGATATAGTATCTTATCCATATAAACATTGTGTTTTCCCATTTTTTAGAAAGATTATTGCCATCATATCTAATTTTTCTTAAATGTTTTTCCTGATCTCAGAAAATGCTTATTTCTCTTTTGCCTGGGAAATCATGAAAATAACGAGATATTGCATTTTGATAAGCAAATGTATTAATATAGTGATTAATTACCAGTAGCAGTATGCTTGGTAAAAAAATTAAAGAATTTTTATGTGTTTGAACATAAAAAATCTAACTTAAAAGCAGACTGGCTCAGTAGCCTGGACAGATGTAGTGAGAGACTCCAGAGGAAAGCAGTGTTATAATTGCTCATCATTCTCACAAATCACAGGTGGGTGAGCCCAAGGAATGAGTCACAGGGGCTACCTGCAACTGTATTGCTTGTTGTACAGAGGCAGGCAGCAAAAAATGAGGAGCAGTACAGTGAGAATTGGATGACTCAGGGGACTAATAACAGGAGAGTTTCATCTGTCATTAGTTTTGATCTTTTCCAGTTGAGTAATGAGTTGTTAACATCAGATGACTTCTCAGTGCTGCATGTGAAATTAGTTGATTGGTTTATCCACTTCAGTACTGGAGATTACCAACCTGAAACACAAAATGAAATAGAAAACTCTACTACTTGGTTTGACAAGAAGCAAAAGCCACAAGGCATAACACTTCAATCATCTGGTGCCTTTGGAGCAAAGTAATATTGCATTATAGATAAATAAAAGGATTTTGGAATTTCTGTTTTTAAGAGATTTTTGAGAGTAAATTAACCATTTTAGAGAATCTAGGATTCCCAGATCCCAAGTCTTGAATTTTATAAACCTTGTTTTTAACTTCAGTGTCTCCCCTGCTGGATTGATGAGAGGTTCCTACTTTCTTGTTCTATCCATTTCTTCATCTCTCTTTTCTTGCATTGTCCTAAAGTGTGATCTAGTGGTAGAATCATTGCTGATTTCTTTGTGTCAAATGAGCCCCTTGTTACTTGCAAACCAAGCCTTCAGTGTTAAAACTGCAAGCTCACTGCCTTGATGAGGTTCCACTCTTAGTGAAATGCTTTGATGAAAACCTTACTGTCAGTTCATCAAGGACAAAAGCCGGATCATTCCCTCTCCTGTGCCCTCTCAGATGGGCAGATTGGAGCAGGGACTTGCCATGTTTACAGTTTCACTTTTCAAAGCAGAATTTTGAAAACAAAAAGTTAATAAACCTCTATTCCCAAATGAATAGTTTGTTTGAAGTTATATCACCAGTCTCTTGCATTTGTCATTTTGTCAGAGTGACTGATTTGTATTCAAATGTTCATAATCTTTTGGGAGTGGATATTTTGGTTCATGATTTTTAGTCAAGAGTAGAAGAGATTGACTAAGTGGAGCCATAAGATTGGACACACAGTCATTTCCAATTATTGACATAATTAAGTGATTAATGAGTGATGGTTTGTATGCTTTACAGAAAAGCAAAGTGGATATTTGAGTACCACCTGCATCCCTTCACCTTCTGTTTCTGTTTGTTTGCCTGTCTGGGCCTTGTGACTGGGGTGGTTACTGAGGGTGATCTTAAGCTGCTTAAAACTTGACAGAACTTTTGTATCTTATGGAAAATCAGAATTGTGACAGCTTTGCCTTTGGGAAGTGCAGAATGAACAAGCTGTGGTAGGCTGGGATCAAATAAGATGAATGCTTCCCAGAAAGAAATGAAAAACTCTTCCCACTATCTTTCATAATAGAATCATAGAATCTTAAAGATTATCTAGTTTCAGTCTCCCTGCTATGGGCAGGGATATCACCCACTAGATACTTTTGCCCAGGGCTCAAGCCTGACATTGAACAGTTCCAGGTGTGGGGCAGCCACAATTTATCTGGGCAGCCTGTTCCAAGATGATTGTGCTCTCCATTTTCATTTTAAGGAATGTGTTAATATCAGATCTTTATTAAATTACTATTGGAATGAAAAGCTTTTCAAAATGTGAAGTTATTTTAAATAGAACAACAAATACTAATTTAAAGGTTATTGCTTCTTCCTAACCAAACAACATAACAAAAAAATTNCTCCACTTTTTGGAGCCAGTCCTGAAGGCACAGAACATAACATTCAACATAAACAGAACACACGACTGGGGATACAAGCACCATAACACCACCCTAGGACATATGCTTATTTTTGATTCAGTGGAAATTGCCATTGGGAACTTTGTAAAAAGAAAGAAGTAAAGTAAAAAAAAAGTCTGAGGCAATTTTGCAAAATTGTCCTAGGAAACTGAAATGTACTGAAAACCCATTTAAAAAGTCTTTTAAAGTAATCTATGTGCAAAACAATCATCATAAATTTATGTTCCCTTAAAATATGAAAAGATTATTTTCACAGACATTTGCAAAAGAAATAGGTATAGAAGTCCTGCAATGATGGAAAAAAATACCTTAATAGCTATTCACTTGTTGTGAGATGGAAAATTGCTAGGAACATTAATCTTTGAGGTTTGTCCACATAAAACGCGCAGCTTGAATTAGATGGTCTTGTTTCCCAAATGCATGCTTCCTCCCAAACTCCTATTTCCAGAGAATTAACTCTGGGCCTTGTTGATCAGTGATAGAAATTTTTTGCTACCTTTTCCTACTTTGTTGTTTCATAATGAAAATACTCCCCTACCTTTGCTGTGTCTTCTTACTAATCTCCTTTTGTGTAAGATTTTGCCACTGTTTCAAGTGGAACAGGATTGCAGCTTTGAAGTGTGAGAACGTTTAAGAGGAGTATGGGAAAACCTCCGGCATTCAGCAAAGCCAAAAATGTACCTAGTTTGCTACCTTTGACACTCAGTCTCTGGACATGTGACATTCATAGAAAATGTGGGGTGAAAAGGGAGGCCTGAATCAGCCATGCATAAATCTGAAAATATCAGAAATTCCACAATCTCTCACAGCTTCAATTTCACTAGGGTGCAATTTTTTCTGTTGTTAACACTGGTTAATAATTGTGTTTTGCTGGTTTTCCATTGGCAACAGTTAATAATACTTTGAGAAAGCAGAGAAAATAGCCCCATCCAAACATAAGTATAACGTTTATTTATGCCATTTGTATTTGCCCATGGAGGAAGTGCATAATATATCAGCTTAACAGAAACCCTCTTATAGCAGCATCTGCAGTAGTGATAGCTTAGCTAAAATCTGTTGTGTACACAAAGCCATGTAGGAAGAAAAGACTAGATTATGTCTAAAGATGAGTGAATGTATGGTAATATATTCAGGAGTTCTGTGAAAATGGTTTTCTTTCCTTGCTATCTCCTGGAAATGTTTTAAAAATGAATATTACTGATACTGCATAGCAATGATTAGAACTAGTGGAATAAGTATCAGTGAGAATTTGTCAGAGATGTGTATTTTAAGTAATTGTTTTAATGAGGAAGCAGAGCAAAGTAAACTATTTAACACCACCAGATTAAGAGGTACTTCTATGACTGCAAAGATGTTTAAATCACATTGGAATTTTTACACAGAGCAATTTTAGGGAGGCGGAAGAGAAGTGCTTTCTCAGAAGAAAGGGTTGGTACTGTGTCTGCCATCACTAACTTCTGAGACAGGAATTTGCAGATCATGTTAAGATGGGGAGAGGAGGTGTGTAGCTGAAGACAAATGAAGTTCCATCATGAAGTCCTTTTTCAGCATTAGTAATGTTGCCACAATGTGAAATCTGTTTCATTGTACTCTTGTTAAGTAGTCTCTGGATACTATTTCAGAAATGAACATCCACTTGGACAAAAGGAAAAGAAAACCAGTCTGGTTCCTCTTAAGGTCAAAGCCCTTGTCTCCCAAAAAGTGTCCATAGTCTTGCCAAAAATCAAAACTTTGCAATGGTACATGGGATTTGTAAATGTCAGTTTGCAGAGTGCAGTGTAATTGTAAAGCTGGGAATAAGGTTAGCAGGTTTGGGTCCTGAATATATTGTCAATTAGAATGGAATAAAATAGTTACAGGGAATTTCTGCATGCAATGCTGTAGTTAAGCAGGTACTGTAATTGTTTTATGAACAGAGACAATAGTTATTGATGCAATTACATTTTGGAGTACACACTGAAAAATATCTAATATTTAAAGTTATGTGGCGTTGTACCCTGTTGTCTGGTGGCATGTTTTTGGTTGAATGATGACTGTTAACTATAATTTAGCAAGCAATGTAGACATGTGATAAGTATTGCTGGTACAGGCACAAATAACATATTATTTATGGGCATCCTGCTAGGTATAATACAGTGTAAGCAAATTTCTTTTTCTCTTTAGGATGATACATATGTTTCTGGAATAGTAGTCCCCTTTTCCTCTTAAATGATGACTAAAATTGGCTCCTTTTGTGACTTTTCAAGAATAATGTTTCTACTTCAGTTTTACTTTTTTAGTACATAATTTTCTATCTTACTGTCTTTAAATCTATTGTTTCAAAGTAATTTGAAATATTTAAACAAACTTTATGCAAAAAAAAAGTGGTTCTGTATTTGCAGATTTCAGTCTTCCATTTTTACAGGCTCATACATATAGTTGGCCAGCAGTTAAAATAATCAAACTAAGTAAAATCATTCCCCAGAGAATATGCCCCTTAAGCAAGAAATCAAGTTAGCTGGGTTTACAAGATTACTTGTGATTTAGCTCCTAATTCTGTTGGTTCCAGCTATGAGGAAAAAGACGTTGTCGTTGCACTTGCATCAGAAGACTGCAGACTTGTCTTTGCAAAAGGAAGCAAGGAATAAATTGTAGTAATTGTAATTGTTTATATTTCTATTGTTGCTGAAGTTATCTTTCGGCTAGTTTTGCATGGTGCTGAAGAAGTTCTGCTGCTATTTTCTGTCAGCTGCGTTCCTGAAAAAAGTAACATGCATTAAATTAGAAAGTCACCCTCGTGGGAAATAAAGGTAACTTCATGAAGCATACATACTGTGACTGACAATCTATCACTATGCAAATAAAGGGTCCATTGATAGTAATAAATTTTCTACAAATTATCAAAATAATTTTAAATAGAATTACGGTATCAAGAACAATTTGTTAACAGGAAATAAGGGTGCTCAAATGTGCGATGAGTGTTGCTTACAATGCTCCGCACATTTGACAAAGTCTGTTATGCTCCTGAGCTTCATAATAAAGGTCAATAATTGAGTTAATTGTTTAAAAACCTACTTTCTAGTCTATGCAGTTGGAGAGTAAGCCTTGATGTTACAAAACCAGCACGTAAACTGGCTGTAGTTACCGTGTTTTCTCTGATCCCAACCCCACAGTTTAAGCAGTCCCTGAGGCCAGAGGATGTTGGCAGCTTTAGAGGCACAAAGCCCGGCATTCCTGCTGTGTGCCTTGCCATGCAGCATCTGTCTCTTTTTGTCTTAAAGGGTGGAAGACCTCAGTAGGGATGCTCTTGGTTTGCTAGTTTCCTCTTCTGGGAAAGATCACTGGAGTAGGTGCTGCTTCCCTGCGCAGCTCTCTGTAGGAAAGGTTAGACCACACTGGGAAAACAGGCAGAACTGTTGCAGTGATTGTCAGCAAGTCAGAAAGAGCAGGCTGGTGAATTCGGTGTCTGAAGAACAGAGCAGAAACCCAGGAATCTTCCAGAATCCAGGTAGAATGCACAAAAGAATGCCTTGGTTGTGGGAAGGAGGACACGTTCATTGCAGACACTTGGCTAGTGAAGCCAAACTAATTAGAAAGCATTGAGACTATTTAAAAAAAAAAAAAAAAGACTGGGAAATTAGTATTAAACTCCCCTCTCCAAGCACACATTTTGTGAGATAATATTTTTTATTAAAAGGCCAGGTAGTGCTTGAGTATACAAGCAGACGTGTGGGACGTTTTGCATTCTTTTTTCTTCAGAGTCAATTACCATAATATGTGTATGCAAGGCTCTCATGGATACCAGCACCCATGTGCTTGTCTGATACCAGAATTCTTGCCTTTTGAGATTTTATAACAAAACATGAGACAGCTAAAATGTGGAAGTAGTTTAAAGGCATACAGAACTAAGTTTATAGGTCTATATGTCAGATGCTTTGCCTTTTCATCAAGAACATCTTCTTGTAAGTTTTGGACTTATTATGGAAAGAAGCTTGCAGATCTTAATAAGTATACAGTAAAATGCTCAGTTGTTTTCTGAGCTGTATCTCTAGACCAGGCAATATGTTGCGAATAGAGAAAAGGCATTGAGCCAAAACTGCCTGTTAATGGTTTGATCACATGAATTCCACCTTCTGCTTTTCTTCCCACATTTTTACCCTCTCCTCGTTTTTCTACTTGCTTTAATCAGTAATCAAGCTGAATTCTCATTTCTTCTGTACTATTTTAGAGAAAAATAGACTTTCTTTGTTCTCTATTCACTTGTTTTCTGAGTAGTAGTATTTTTCTGTTCCTAGTACCTGAGTTCTAAAGTGGGTGTTTTTTTAAAAAATTTTATCAAGTCCTTTCATACTTAGAAAAGCATGTGTTCAATAGAACAAATCAGAATCTGTCTTAATGAAAGGTGGAGGTGGAGTGACTCATCTCCTTGGCTTTTGTACCTGAGGTCAAATATAGTTTTACAGAAATATTTAGGCCTTGCCTGTTACTTATATCTTTTCAGACTGTTGATATATCATCTAAAAAATTTATCATCAGTACTAAAATGACAAGCCACAAAGACGTGGTTACCATGGTCAGCATTTGCAGAGGGACCCCATCTGTTCTGTGTGAGTGATGGGTTGGTTGCTCTGGACTGGAAGTAGGTAGAAAATATATGGTCATGTTAAAGAACATCCTGTTGCTCAAGCAGGATTTATGAGGCTAATCTTAATTTTGTGTCATGTGTACAAGGAAGCTTCCAGCAGGCATGATGTCCCCACACTCTAGACCATCTAAAGGCCAGTAATTGAGTCTATTTTCCAGAAAATGAATGGAAAACTAGTCACAGAAGCAATTTACTGTTCTAGGACAGTTGCTGAAAGTAAATAGAAGAGTACAACTTGTCTCCCTTTTTTTCCTCTGTCTTAAAAATACATTTCTTCATGTTTGAGAAGAAAAAACAAACAATCACCCCCAAACAAGTGGGACATCCATCTCTCTCCATTGAGGAGAGAGCTCCAAAAGGTCATAGCTCCTTTTGACAGCAATGTGAGGGACAGGGAACACAGCTTCAGTGTACTGAGCAGGTACAATTCAGCACTGGTTGTCCTGAGCTCTGTCACACCAGCAGAAAGGTAAAGTACGCATGAATTGGATGGCCTAATGTATTGTTTAATTTCATGTGATGTCACTGAGATCTAGGACACTGCTTATAAATTACCTCTGCAATGAGTTAAATGACCTCTGTAATTTAGTCACAATTAGTAGAACTCTCCTCCTATTATTCTAAAGGATGATATGCCATGTTTAATCCAAACGGTCACCTAGTTAGTTAGTTTTGGATTCAGTCTGATATAATTACATTTTTGATTATTCTTAAACCTTTTATTTCTAATCATTAATGATGGGATGCAAAATTTAAAAAAGCATTTGAACAAGTTTGTATGGACACAGCTATATTAAAATGGAATTGTGTATTAGGTAGGGGAAGACCTTATAGGGCAGTTAATAGGCTATGAAAGCCAGGCTATTTTAGGAGGCTAGAGGGAAACCATTGTCAGTGAAATGCTAAAAACTGAGAATAAATTAAACATGAAATACTCTTTTGAAACGTATTTTAGTAGAACCAAAATAAACTGATAGAGTAACAAATTTAAGCTAGTACTAATTGTAAAGTCCCAATAGAGAAATGGAGGCCACCTGATTTTAGAAAGGGGAAAGGAACCTGTTAGCTCTCAGTGAAACAGACTTCTGAATAGGAAGTGCATTGGGAAGAGAGAAGGCACCATTAAGTCTTTTTAACGAGGGAAGGAATGGCATCACCAGACACTACCAGTTTAAGATTCCAAAGTGCTTCAAGATTTATACTTTTTGATCAAAAGCATTGCATTTTTTTGGAAACTGTATCTGTCTGGATTATTTGGGAGCAGTGATTGTTCATGTACGTGTCAGAAAATAGGAAAAGACTTCCTCAGTGTACATAAATTATTAAATGTGGAATGAGTCATTACTTCTTGTGGAAGAAGCAGAATTTTATATGGATAACGTGTCTTAACTTTTGAATTATGTGAGTTTTGAAGGACATTCATGTTCTATAAAAGGCTATTTGAATTATGGTTATCCAGGACAAGGTGTCTGTGTAGACATTGTCTTTATTCTCTGTAGTAATCTTACTATTTTGTATGAATTAAGTATCTTCATTACACATTTACTGGTGTTTTAAAATGTAGTATTATAATTGGTTTCAATTGAAAAATCAGTGATTGATAGCTGAAAATTTTAAAAAATTAAATTTCCTTCAATTTCTATTTCTTTTAGAACAGTACAGAAAGCAAAATAAATATTGAGGTTAGAGAGTGAAATGTCAATTTAGTTCTATATATTACATCTATTTTAGATCAAGTCATAATTGTTTGTCTGAGAAGAAGCTCCCAGTTTAAGGGGTTTGTGGAAAATAATTTTGGATCCTTTGTTATAAAAAATGAGATAAAAATCTCTAATTCAGTGTATTTGAAATACTCTTCTGGCACATCTCTACAGCTCGGCTATTCAGGCCAATCCATCAAACTTAGATATCAATATTTGCTGAGTCTCTGTGCTCAGTTTGTTACTAGTCAAGCCAAAATAGAAACTGTCTGTTCTATCTCTATTCAAAAATGGAATCCTGATGTGCAGATAGATGTAGTGAGAGATTGAGAAGTCCAGAAATAAGAGAAAAAGATAAAATATAATTTCATGAATAATAATTTGTTACCTTCTGTCCAAGACTACTTTCAGATGCAGATAATTATTTATTTTAAAAATTTACATGTCATTTGTGCTTTAGCAAGGCAGTTATTCAGTATAATTTTATAATAGGTTATCCAAACAGGAAATTTTCTTTCTGTTTGCTACTTTTCTGTAAAAAAAAAGGGACACTACACAGATTAAAAGCAAGAGTTCCTAAGTTTTGCATTAGCTTCAGCAAGCATATAAACAGGCACAATACATGGCAAAAAGAAAAATGGAATATATTAGTTGTAACATTTGTAGTAGGTGTCCTCAGTCAGCTGCAACTCTTCTCAAATCATGAGATCTGTCAAATAAGAAGGAGATTATGGCCTTGGGTCTCAGTTCTAATGAAGATATGTATCACTATTGGAAATCTTTTGGAACTATGTTTTCTACTATTATTTTGGAAAGGAAAAAGTTCCTCTTGCTAGCATAACTAAAAATATAAAATGTGGTTTTCATCTGTGATTAGTATTGACTTGGTAAGAAAGAAGAATAAAGGAAACAGAGTAAAAAATTCTGCCTCAAATCCAAAATGCTTTTTTTTTTTTGCTGAGTATTACTAATTCCAACATGAAATTTTTCTCTTGGTAAGTGAAGCCTGCAACTTTAGTGCTAATAAAATAAATAGATCCATTTGAAAGATTTGTATACACAAAAACAATACCTAAATATCTTTCACAGGAAGACAAACTTGAGTAAAATCCATGCACATTTGATTCGATCTTTCTTCACTCAGAATCTAACTAAATCACTGAACTGTACATACACCACAGCACCAGTACATGAAGTATGTGTCTAAGCAGCTATGAATCAGCAGCCTAGTTTCTATGATTATGGGTGAGGAGTCTGAAACTATTAACGGGCTACAAATGAGGCAGCATCCAGCAAGGTCAGAGAAAACCAGGAAAAAAGCCCCCCGCCCCTGTTGTCAGGGCCCTGGGCTGCTGCTGTGCTGGAGGGGATGAAAAATCCTGTGCCTGCTCCTGCTGATGCCCCGAGCTGCTTGGCCACATGTAGGGGGAGCTGCTGACGACCAAAGAGCGGGGCTTGGAATCCCCAAACTACTCTCAGCCAGTGCTGCACTGGATGCCCCCAGATAAAAAAGACTCCCTCTATGGCTGCACTAGAGGCCCAGGTAATTGTCTGAAGCCTAACAAAGTGTGGGCACACCCATTACGAGTGAGATGTTGCCTTGGGTTTCCAAAGGTGTTTACTCTTTATCTGCAAGGTTCTTTACAGTTTCCAGTTGAGAGTGTTCATTAACAGTATCAACGCTAGCATTGAATCACACCTTTAATGACCATTTGTAATTGCAAAAAAAATCCTGTTTTCCCACAGCAACTCCTGTATAATACAGAAGACTGAGTGTAATTAGCATTTCAAAAAATGTAAAGGACACGATAGGAATCAAAGTGCTGGAAAAGAGTGATCGGTATAATATACATGCTATATTTTTTCATGACCTTTTTCTCTGGCAGATACTCGGGGTAATATATCGTTATAGTGCAACAAAACCAGAGAGAAAGCCTGAAGTTGAACTCTTTTCTTTGCTCAAGTGTTCAGTTTATATTCCCTCTCACCTGCTTAAATAACAGCAATAAAAGAAAAACCTGGCAAAATGAATGCTAGCATTAATAAAAAAAAGCATGAAAACCCATTTAACTTATGCCTAGCCATCAGTGCAAAGGATATGAAGAATTTTCATATGAAATAAAATCAAGAACAAGCCTGATATACTTTGAAGTCCTGCCTGAATTCATCATGTTAAACACTGACCTTTATCTGTATCTTTCCTGTATCTTGCATGGCTTTTCTAAATAAATAGACCAAGGGTCATTCATTATTAAAGAAGTACTTGCAATAGATAGTTCAGCAGGCTAATAATCAATGTTATTAAGGCTGAATCTTCCCATTTGAAGCAACATGAAAATTTGCCTGTCATTCTTTAATTATGTTTTTAAAATATTTTGAGTATAGTATGAGTATAGTATTCCTCTTGTAAATGCACCAGCCCACCTCCCCCCCAAAAAAAGCAAACCCAAAAACCCTGTTGTTGCCAAAGGCATACTAGCATAACCGATGGTTCATAAGTGGGGCTTAAAATTAAGTCCCTTGGATTTTTATCATTGGCTTAACTATTCAGTTCAGCAGTCTTTTCATTTGGCCTCTCTGACCATTACCACAGCTATAAAGTGAACTGTGTACTCACTTCGTCATAGTGTACTGGGGGACTTAATGTTGCTGGAGTTCTTCCATTTGCCACTGTACAAATTGTAAATCAATTAAATAATTTTTAATAATTTTACATCTTTAGGAAATAGCACTTGTTTTAGTAGTGCATCTTCCGGGACAAGCCAAGCATTGTTGTTTCCCTTGCTGAAAAGCTTTTTTAAGCAGTGATTATTCTTCTGTCAAATCCTTTCCCTTGTGCCAAATATAGGTAACCAGCTTTGGTGCAGGTGACCGCATCTGTCAAACCCAAGACAACAGCAGGTCCTTCAAATACTATGTCCCTCAATAATCTCATCCCACTTGTTTGTACATACCAACTTGTCTTTCCTTTTGCTTTCTTTTCAGCATAGTTACCTAACTGGCATCTAAGACACTTCCTTGTCTGACACTCCAGAGACCTGTCCTCCCTCAGCTTCCCTGCACACAGAGAGGAGGGAGCACAGCTTCTCCTGGTTTTTACATACATAACTTTAATTACCAGCATTTGTCTTGTAAAGGCATCAATCATACATCAAACAAAGTGTTTTTGAAGGAGGGAATATCATTACATTGCTAATGCCTCTGGTAAAACAAATGTGTTTTATGTCAAAATAACATGTTTCTTCTTTATAGAGTGTGATCATGCCCAATTTAGAGCATGGTTGCTATAGTTTGCATAGCCCAGGAAGGTGCTTGAGAGACAATCAAGACAGCTTCTTAAACAATATGAGGAGTTGGAGCCTTTTTTTGCACATCCCTTTCACCTGTCAGGTAGCAAAAGTGCAAATGAGTATAAAAGTGTACAGTATTGTATAGAGAAGTTTCATGCTAGAAGTAAATAGCTCTACATGGTTATGGTTTCACCACAATCATGCATGCATACTGGCCTTAGAAGGAGTAAAGAAATAGACTTTAAGTTTCTTAAGCAACTTTAAATTGACATTTGTTTTTTGTAAGTCTCAACATATGTCATAGCTGAGAAGAATTTGAGCCATATTTCAATAACTTTTTCACTCACTTCCTGAAACTATGTTGATTTGAAACTTCTAAAATGTTTTTAGTGACTGTAATGGAGTTACTTTGGATTTTCCCATTGCAGCTAAGACAGAGAATGGTTTTATAATATTCTCTTTGATTTATCATTCAATAAAGAGAAATTACTTTTAAGCATAGCACCAGAATTAAAAATAGATTTGAAATTAAAGCTTAAGAGGACATGATTCAAAAGTGCCAAAATAGTAAATTTGCTCTTACTCTTATTTTCAAAGAAAATATCTTTTAGAAGCTAAATTCCAGATACTTCTCAAATGTTTTCATCCCCACTGTATATAACTCACTGTCTGGAGACAGGTATAGTAGTTACAGGAGCTGTGATTTTACAAATACATTTTCCAAATGGTATTTGCTATATAAAATTGCAACAAGTGTTAGCTTTTCAAGACTCATCTGGTTTTTTTCGCTGCATGGTAAGAAGAGAGATGACTCATCGAGAAGAGAGAGGCGTGGTATGAGATAAGGAGAGCTATCACTGCTATCATTATAGTGTTTATATTGCACAATAAGAATATCTTTGAATTTAGTTTAGGTTAAAATGGAAGTGGCAAGTTATGAAAGATATACAGTGAAATACAAATTTTTACTTATTCTGGAAATGATTGACAAGCTAACATCTTAAGAGAAAGAGGCAGAAAAAATTGTCCATTATTCTCTTCTTATTTTATCTCTTGTGTTTGAAACTATCAATAGAATGTCCCTGAATGCTCCATGTAGCAGATCCTATGGCTCTGTCCTCTGGTCTTGTCAAAGAGATCATAGAATCAGAGGATAATCACATCCATGTTAGTTCTGTTGAAACTTTCTACATCTGCTTAATTTAGAAGAATTATCCATTAAGAGCAGTTATGATGCTATATCTGGCAAACCAGTTTTCTGTTGTAAAATGTTTTCAGAGCCACACTTTTTAAGGAGAATGTTTTTGACATTGCCATTATCAGAAAGTACTGAAATACTGATGGTTTTTTTATTGTTTTATTATTATACTCCTGTTAGAAGCTGTCGTATGAGTCAGAAAGATGAAGATGAAAAATTCTGTTTGTTTTACGCTAGGAAAATGGTTTTGTCCCTGTTGAATCACACATTTTCGTAGCATTAAAGGAAAATATTTTTAATTTTTCAGTTTGTGCAAATCTTTGATGTTGGGGTTCCACTTCATATCAAAATGAAGTTTGAGAGCCTCAAAGCGTGCTGCAAGATAAGAAACTGGTGTCTCTGGTTTTGTTGTGATTTATGAAGCATCCTTTTGAAGATGCGCTTTTGACTGGGGAAACTCAGAGAATAACAAGTCAGGGGTTTTATTGAGCAACCACTGAACATGATCAATGCAAAAAATCTTAATTATGCAGGTAAATTGTCACATCAGAAATATTGATTATAGGGTCCTTAGCAGAGGGACTCACTGTTCCAACATGTTTGAATAGCACTTAGTATAAAATGCTTCCATATTAAAATTACTGAATGAGCTCTGCAACATGAAACAGCAAAGTAACTCCTACCTCTGCCAGATGATCTGCCTTCACTGATATGCTTGGTTTGGTAATCATTATCTTCACTAAGTTTAGAGTACATCAAATTTAGACATCATTAAAGCATTACATGTTTATATTTGCTATGTATGTAACAAGAGTTACTTGTGTGGGCTTCATCTTAAGAACCTGTGCTCAAGACTGTAATTTTCCTCTTTATTCTCTGTGCACACGTTCTTGTTTGAAGAACAAGAACTTGTCTACCTTTGTTAGCTTACTTGCTAAAACCAAGAAAACACTAACTAGCAAGGACATCTTTCATAATGCAAGCTAAATGATAATTTTAAACATGTGAGAAGGAAAAACTGCTGAAATGTAAAGTGTATTAACAGTAGTAAAACCTTGTTGCTTCCTTTCCCTGAGTGACAGTCATTTCTAGATGCATATCATGTGAGGGAAAACTCAATACTATAAGTAAGAAAAGAAGTAAGTTTTAAAGTTGAATCTATAGATATTTTTTAATATACTCACTTTATCTAGTAAGCCATCACTTTCTTTAAAAAAAATTAAAAATACAAGCATATAAATATATTCCATCAGCCGTTACTTAAAACTGCAGAATGTTGTTCCAGAAATGGCAATGGCCAAAGACATGCTCTTTGTTAAGTCAATAAAAATGCGAGTAGTGAATTTGAGATGAAGAATTCTTCTGATATTTTCTGACTGGTGTGAATTGCTGCTATGTTTGTGTGCTGCAGGACAAATAGATTAGTCATCTCTCACTTGCGCACGGCATGTTTTACTGGGTGTTAATGTGGCCAGCCTGTTCCCATCCATTGGACATTATTTGTTGATAACAAACAGTGCTAAGGCAGGCATTTTTTTGTATATTGGTTATTGACAGGAGCCCAGTTTTATGCCAGGTCAGATAGAATTGGAATAGCAGAAAGGAAGACTAAAACAGCCAAGTATATTCTTAGTTTCTAAGTATAAACCTGCTTCATTCAAAGTGAAGCTGAAATTTGATAGGGGATAAGCTACTTAAGACTTCCCTTCTACATGACTTATATCCATCCTGTTTTACATCAAGAAAAACTCTCACCAGTAATATTGCCGCTACTCCCTTTCCCCTTTGTTTTCAGAGGAGAACGGTTCTGTTCTCAGGCTATCAAGCTGCCATAATCAGGCTTTTTGCTAGTCCAAGCACAAGCACCCTTTGCTGCTCTCCCCTGATTTCTTATCTGACAATAAGGTAGCAGGAGAATCATATTAATTGCTGGTGCCAGATTGAACAGGGTATATTTATCTATGAAGAAATACTTTAAATTTTTGAATATTTGGGTTTGTTGGGTTTTTTTCCTGTTGCAGGGGAGGGCAGCTAATTTTCTTTTGTAATCTGTTGATGAATTCATTTTAGCTCTTTTAAGTATGTAAGAAGATTGAGCAAGAACGTATTTTTCCCAAATGTCTTCTTACCCCCCACCCTCCCAACCTTGGGACCATATTTCATGTAGACGGCACAATTCTTTAGCTGATTGACAAATGTTTATTGTCTCCAGGCCCTCAACACAAGAGTTGTGTTTACTTTTGCCTTCCACTAGCGAACAGTAATCCTAGTACTGGATATCTATTTGTTTTATATTTCTTTACTGATCCTGCCTTTATTTTCCCAAGAGAATATATATCATCTGTTTCTGAGTCTGCAGTCAGTGGTTAAGGAAGAAATGGTGGCCATTTTTTCAACAATTTTGCATAAAATATGTACAAGTCCTCAAAAATTACATGGAGAAACCAAAAGACAAATAAATGGTTTGTAGAGAGGCTGGGATGGGGGCCAGATTTGGATAGGTAGCTGAATGGTTGTGTATACATGTTCCCTCACCAAGGGTGATTTTACATCTTGATACTATTTATTCTTACTCTGACAATGTAAACAGCAAAGACGCAACAGGTGCTAAAAGTAGTATTCACGTCACTGCATACTCCTAGGCAACAGTATGAACCCAATTTTTTTCTGCATTTTGTGAAGAAAGAAAAAAATAATGAACTACAGTCTCATCTTTCCAAAGAGCTTATGTACTCACAAGTCTAAGTCATAAGAGACCGATCCTATGTTCACAGTAAGACATGATCAGTTCTCAGCTGTTTCATCTAAAGAAATAAAACATTGAAATATTAATTAAAATAACCTGAAGAATAGACTCCAGACTCCAGGACACGCACTATTATTTATTGCACTAATACTTATAGGTTGATCTTTTCAAAATGCTTCTCTGTTCTCTAGCCCCCAAAATCCACAGCACAGTATGAGGAACTATTATCTTGCTGAAGGAATAAATACCAAAGGTTACATCTTGGGCTAGTGGTCCAGGATTGTTCAGAATAATGCTTTTTTTATCATTCTTCTACTTGATAATGGATGGTGGAAAATTACTCTCTCCAGCTTTTCCACATAAACTTACAAATGCTTCCCATGAGATCATGGATTGGTGTTACTAAATGGTTGCTCTGGATGTAATGAATGTGAGGGTAGGGATGAGAGAAAACAGAAGGCTTTTGCAGAGATTGTTTCTTTGTCCAGGCTCCAAGAGACATTCCTAAAATAGAAACATTAATGATGGCTCTATGAACATTGCCTGATACTGATGGAAAAGCAAAGTACTTTGCTTCAAAAATGTATTTGGTTAATGTGGTACCACATTACTTGTCAAAGCAGAAGGTGGCTTTTGAATTCCTATAAAAATGCCATAGAGAAAAAGCCAATACTAGCTACAGGGCTGCAATTTATGTCTTACAAATGCTGATGTGAATGTCCCTTGGGAAACAGAGCAGCAAGGGAATGAACGTAGTAAGCTGAAACATAGAGGGATTTATTTTCTCCAAGTTTTACTTCTTGGTTTGCTACGTTCATTGTGATGGATGGGAGCACAATGTATAAAATGACTGGCATGTGTACTCACATATATGAGTATATACTGTTGAGCATATACCATACTTCAATTTTCAATTTGAGATAGAAATATATTACTTATTATGGATGATATGATTAAGTTTATTTTAAACCCAAGAGCTGTTGATTGCATATTAAAATAGTAGTTCTTGTCTATCTCAACTTTTGGTAAATCTCCATTGATGGATAAATCATGTTAGACAATTTCAGTTGTCAGGAGAACTTGTATTTCAATGAATAATTGGGAATTTTCTTCAAGAGCTAATAAATTTTACCTTTTTTGTGACAGGGTTCTTGAGGTGCATATGTAAAGAAGTACCATGAGAAGAGCTATGAGATTTTTTGTCTTTGAGAACAGACCCAGTAATATCTGCTTCAGATAGTTGTGCAGCACAATTATCAACATTTATTATAAATTAATTCATAATCTCTGCATAGTGATGAAAGACTGCAAATGAAAAATTTGCTGAATTTGGTGGAAGTATCGAATTGGAGCAAAGTAATTTTTATTTCTAACACAGTTCATTCAATACCATATAATGTGATTTTTGTTATGCCAAGCAACTGAGCATACTAAAGTCTTGAAACAGTCCCATATTTTGGTTAAAACTGAATGGGATTAGATTTTCAGTCAGAATAATACTCAAAAATATAGGTACATAAAATTTGAATAACTTAATTTTTTTTCCCTTTTGAAAATGTAGCCCTGCAGCAGATCTTTGAAGTGTAAACTCTGAGACATAGCAGTATTAAAATAACCATGGATCTGGAGGAAACACCACAAAAACAACCAGCACAGATTAATCAAGAACAGAAATTCATTTGAACTTTCTGTGGTCTATTGAATATGAAAACATTTCGTATTTCAAATAGAAAAAAAAGAAGCCTTGAGCAAAGTTTTGATCAGTCAGTGACATTTCTGGTGTAACACCTGAATATTCGGATTAAAGTTGAAGGTTTCTACTCAGCTTTAGCAAACTTTCTTGTATTATACTTTGTATTTATTAGTACTAGTTGAAAAATTGCTGATCTGTGCTACAGGCTGAGGAACAATGGGAATAAAGAACTAAAACTCCCAGATGACTACTTTGGCCAAACAAGTATTTTTATTCTGCAATTTCTTGGCATTTTGTTGTGAAATTAATGTTTTCAGACTTTCTGTTGCAGCCTGTGTCCCTTCACTGGATTGTATCTCTGAAGATACAAATTTTGTGCAACTGCTGTATTGTGGATTTTTTTTATTGAGAAGAAGTTTCCTGTTGGAGTTGTTTCTGTATGTGTGAGAATGGCTGGGTAATGATCAGATTCTTGGGAAACTTGAATTGAAGTTCAAGTTCCTGAACTTGAAGTTCAGGAGCTTCTGCAGAGCATCACATTGTACTAAGTGTCACTAAATCTCTCTAAAAGGTGTATTTTTTGTCAAAATAACTAAATTAAGTAGATTGGGTTAGTCAGGAAATCGACACTGATCAAAGGGGGTTTTTTTGGACATCAGTTTTGAGAGTCTTATGTGAAGAGAGCAGTAAAAGCATGAGTCACTGAAAGAGTGTTTTGAAATAGCAACAGTGGAAAAACCCGTTTTCAGACCAACTGTATAAATTAACTATTATTGTGTAGGAACACTTTGTGAGGAAGTACATTGACATTGTTGCTAGGCAAATGTCAAAACTGGAAGTCACTGTATCCCCACTGACTTTCTTCCTGGAGTCAAAATCCCAAATCTAGTCTAATATAATATATATATTTATTCCCATTACCCCTGAATTAGGATTTGAGGATTTTCCCCTGTGAAAATCCTCCATGAATGTTAAAAGTGTCTAGCAGAAATTACATTGCTCCTCACTTCCTTCCATTGCCATCTGTGTGTGGGTGTCTTTTGGGGGCCAGTATAACAAGAATTAGAAGAAGCATTTCTGAAGGAAAAGATTGTATTTCTTAGAGATATTAATGTGGAAATATGAAAAAAAATACATAATTGCTTGAAGCATGATCAAGAGTTTCACAAAGCTTTTTTGTTGAACTTAGAGGACTTTTGGTTTTACACTCTATTTTTAAACTGCTGATGTAGAAAAATAAGAAAGCAGAAGGGTTTATTGTGGCAGAGATAAATTCAGGCAGCTTTTACTGTGCTGTGAAGATTATCAAAGTGCAATGTGCAAGCACTTACTGATATGTGTATGAGAGAAAGAACATACGCTTATCAATATACCTCTTTTCTATACACAAAGTTCTCAGCAAGAAACAGTAAAACATCCAGTAGATACAAAAACAAGGCTAGGTGAACTATTTATGGCAAGTAGCAAATTTTTCTCTTAAGAATGCATTGTCAGTTTTCCTGAAATAATCTTGGATTAACTTTTCAGAGTGAGAGTTCAAGATAGTTAGACAAAAGTGATGTTACTGTTACCCTTTTATGTGTTATTTCAGGAATGGGAGGTCAAACTTGGCATAGGAGTCACATATTCATTTCCTTCTCAGCTTTTCTTGAGGGTGACTGCTCTTACATTCATACCCTGCAGTGTTTTCCACCAGGATACACTTGCCAATGCTGTTCTACTTCCCATTAACCAGACTGCACAGCAGGAGGGAGAGGACTCCAGGTGCTCAACTTCCCACATGGGTGTCCTACAGGGCTGTAAATAATTTATTTTTTCTTCTCATCTCCCAGGCTATTTAACACAAAAGAGATACAGCTCCAGCAAAAGGAATTAAAAGGGGCCACCTAAAACTGCTTGTGTCTGAGCTGCCTCATGATTTAGAGCATGTAACTAGCAGACAGTAGAGACTGTTCTCTTCCATGTGGAGTTTCTCATTACTTTCAAAAAGAAATCACATTATCATCGACAAAGATAGCAAAAAATGTCCTTTAAGCTGGTGACTAGGTACTCACCTACAAGGTGGGGCATTGATATTGCAGAGCAGCCTCATTGCCTGTTGATTTACACAGTACACACTGGTCGCTGGGAAGAGCATGGACACCATTGTGCTTGGTATTTGAAGGCTTCCTGCCCTCCACGTGGCATTGGATCCAGAACTATTTTGGAGGATGTGATTTAGCTTGAGTTCCCAAAAGTAATGGTAGATGGAGAATTCTTGGCTGTTTTGCTCGTAGTAGTACCCAAGTGTGTCGGCAGGTTTTTGAAAGGTAAAGAGAGGAATTGATTGAGGGAAAAAGGAAGGGGCATCATGATTAGAAAAGCTGGAAATCACTAATCTCCTTATCTTCTTTTAGCATTATTTAAGATTTCTGATGAACAGGAAATCAAGTATGTCTCACTGATAAGTATCCTGGCCTCCTTGTTTATTTCAGTTTTTAGAAGTTTTGCTTGAAGAAAGCATACAGTAGTTAAAAATGAAGTGTGCTTTTTTTTTTTTCTGGTTCTGATTGGTTTGTTTTTGTTTTGTTTTTCTTTTTTATTTGGAGGTGAGGATATCTCACAAATGAAATTTCTTCAGGGCATTTTTATGGTGTTCAAAATTCTACTTATATTTTATGGGCTTTTTCCCCCACAAATATTTTTTACATAGAGAAGGTTTTTAAGATTTTACATGTCATGTGCACACTGATACTCTATTACCATTCATCAAGATCATGAGGCTTTATATCATTTTGAAGAAAAGCATAAAATTTCCTTTGCAGTAGACAGGCTGTACAGGGCTTTCATGCAACTTAGTTTTTCTAAACAGCATCACTCTTGTCTTGCAAATGTTTAGCGTGGAGCAATGTTCTTCAGCAAGATGCTGAACTCTAGTGCTTGGGATAAGAGCCTTGGGATTAAAAGGGTTTCATCAGTGGTTATTGGTATATTGCCAATTATGCACAGCTAGTGTCATTTGTAAAATGGCCATTTGTGGCTGTGGAAGAGATCTAAGTATAGGATGTCTTTTGGGAAACTTTAGAGATAAACGTTGCTGGAATGAAGCAGCAATCCCTTTTGCTGGAGGACACAGGGACCTGTGTGGACTGCCACTTTTAGAATAATGAGTGGCACAGATATGCAGCTGTATTTAATTATCCTTTTAGTGTTTATAAACCAGATTTCTGCTCTGAAGCTTAGTTATGAGACAGAGTGTGACTCCAGGGTTTACATTACTGAAATTTGTTGGTCAGCACCACTGATTTATTTCGTATTGGTATGGAAACGGAAGAGATTTTTGCATTCTTTGTTAGCTCTTTCACAGTATGAATGTAGATGAATTTTCCTGTCTAAAGTAGAAAGTCATAACAGTATGAAGCAACATGTTTTTCTTCACAAGGTTAGGCTAGCCAGAATTATGGATCCTTTCTGCCCTTCTAGGCTTGAGTATTTCTGACCAGTGCTTACAGCTGAGAATGAAAGAATCCAACTCAAAAGCAGTAGGATGATTCATTTGAGAGCTCTATTTCTGCAAATTCCTGTATCTACCTTCACTTTGGAAAAAAAGTATATTTCAGCTTACGTTGTTTTAAAACTAGAAAACTGCAATTACTTTTGTGCTTGAGTAGTTTCATTAAAATATGTCATCTTCTTTCTACACTTAGTGCTATTCAGATGACATTTTAAAATCTGCACCTGGGTACAATCTTCCTTAACATAACTCAAACAATTGTGTGGTCCACTCTCAATTATAATAGATCAAAAGAGTAAGTTTCTGCATTTGTTTTCATCAGCAATTCTAAAAAGAACAAGTGGCAGAAATGTGTGCGAAAGTTGAGATGTAAATAATTTCCTTAATCAAATTGCACTCTGATCAATGATGGGTTTTTTTTTCTTTTAAAAAATCAACCCACTTAATTAGTAAAGGTCAGAAAGTTAAATATGTAAAGTGCAATCAGCAGGGTATTCAAATTATCAGTGTTAGCTCTGTTGCCACTCATGATAAAAAATTCTACCAAGTTAAATTTATAAATCCATTTCACATTAATCTAAAAGAATACAGAAAAGAAAGAAAAAACTTATTAACTAAAAACATAGGGTGGAAAGAATTTATGGATATATGATCCTTCAGGCACTTCTTTAACCCCAGTCTCAGAGAGAAGTCCCCGCATCCTTCTTTCACCTTTCTGTGGACACTACAATCACGTGATGCAAAGCCTCTCTTTGCTTAGCTGTAATAGACATAGGGAAAAATTAATCTGAATAATCCAGTATCGGTACTGGATATAATGTATTTTTCCATACTTTAAGCCAAATATAATATAGCCATTGTTTTTCTTCTCTCTGCCCTTCTGCCTGTAACTATATTCTGTCTGTAACTTGATTTCTTCCAGACATATGCATGAAGAATTCATACACAAACTGTGCTTCTCAGAGAATAAAAAGAAATGTTAAAATATCCATGCTGCTATAACTGTGGCAATATATGCTATGGTTTGTGATTGTGAAAACTTCAAGGAGAATGCAGATAATTTTTGTCCCATTCACCAGTGAAAGGCCTTTCTTGCAGAGTCCTCCTCTCCATTAAACAGCAATTTTTGTTCGAAAACAGTTAGTGCTGAATGCGTAAGAGACCACTGGCTTTTGCAATCTCCCTGCTCACCTAATCCACTTTCTCTGTTTCCAATGTCTGAATCAGTGGTGAGAAATGAAATTGCACATTATATTTTTTTTCAGTCATGATCAAGGATTTTGAAGTTTATATCAGTGACTGAACTTAATTTCCTGATGTATTAGCACAAAATGATGGTGTTGAAGAGGAAGTTAAAATGACCCAATACCCTCCTCTCTCAATATAAAAAATAAAGAGAAATAATGGAAATACAGTACTGTTTCCATGCTAATTCAGTAGTAGTCTTGTCTTAAATTTAGACAGTGATATTTTCTAGAGTCATGTTTATTAAGTTTTCTGTACTGTGAGCTGTCCTGCAGAAATTCTCCAGGTTCTCAAGGCTAGGTGGTGGTGAAGCACTGAAGCTGAGCCAGCCGACCACAAGGCTCCCTTGAGGGAGCACCTGAATGAGCTGCTTCTGCCTCTCAGCACCAAACAGGCCCAGCTGCCCAGATTTCACAGTGCTGGCCAAACATAACCATCATGGTTATGTTGCTCTTGAGAGCTCAGATGGCAAAAGCCTTGATTGTTGACAGCAAAACCCTCTCTCTTGGTATCAGCAATGCAGGGGAGCTTTCTGTGTTGCTTTCCCTCTTCATTATCTGCAAATATTCTGAGGTCTAAAAGTAAAAAGAAGAATAGGTTTCAGTTGCTAAACCAAGACATCAACAGGAAAAGACTATTTTCTTTGCAAGGTTGAACCTGTGTCTTTATGAAGTAAGAAATCATTGAATTAAGTTTCTCAGTGGTCTTTTGATTTGTGATTCTGATTAATAAAATGTACTTTCTTGCAGTTGTCTCTTCTTCCACTAGATATGTTTTTGAATTTTGAAAAAGAGCATTTTGAATTTTGCTTTTCTTTTGCAGTACTACTATCATATCTTTTTTTCTGTCAGATTAAGACTTACATGGCTCATTGCATCTATGCATAGCAAAAATTTGATTTGTCATTCTTGTGAAATTTTCTATAGGTCAGAACCCCAGCACTTTTTGAAAATGTATGCTGTAAGGACTTGTTTAGAATAGGTGATTTTCTCTGAAAGGTAACCTTAGCATTGCCCTGGCCTTTATGAATTTGACTTGAAAATTACTACTGCAGTGTTCAGAGAGCATGCTTTCCTCAGAAATATTTTCTTAGGATGCTGTGACAGCCTCAGCAGCTGCTATTTTTGGACCATTTCATTTAAAATTAATCACTTGTGGAATCTTCAACAAGTACATTTCACAAAGAACATGACTGAGTCTTTTTCATTTGTATATGAACATAGATGATGCTTAGCCTATTTCTTTAAAGATTAAAGTCTGTCTTTTTTTTGGACTTGAGTAGGATCTTGTGAATTTTATTGCCTTTATCAGGATAGGTGCTGGCATTTAAGGAATCTCACTCTTGGCTTTCAGGTTCTATGTCTAAAAAAATCCCCTTTTTTCAAATGTTTTCCGCTTTTGCTAGCTTTAATAATTTTAATAGTTATTAAAAATTATTGCTTTGCCTTGTCCAATTTTATTTGTTTTAGAAATTGGCGTGACAATTGAAGGTTTTTCTAGGATTTCAAAATTCAGTCAGCAGTTTGACTGAAGTTTTCTGCACCTTGCAGATCTAATAGCTAACTTGCCTGCCTGCTGGAAGTGAGGCAGGGAGACCTGGAGATCTTGAGAATCTGCTTTGACAGTGTTATAGCTGGGTCTTTGATATCACACTTTAAACAGTACACAGAAACTGATTATCTGACACAGTAAACATTTTCTATTTTGGATTGCTGAAATTTTCCTTTTCAGGCGAGTCCAGTACCAAGGTAGTGGCTTCCATCAAATTTGTATCATCTGACTAGCTTGTCTTTTTGCTAGATTTCTGGTGGTAAGACAGAATCACATTTGAAGGTTAAAGATTTTTCATTGTATTAGTTCTTGTTTACAAATAATGAAGTTTATAGTCTTGAATCATAATTCCTATAGATGTGAAATGTCATGTATGAAAACAGTCATGAATTTACTGGTCAGTTTTTTTTTCAGAGCTACATTCACAGGAAATATTATTTTTCTGTTTTCACCTGTTTTTCTGCCTTGTTTTTTCTTTTTTTTTCCTGAGATAAGAAATTAGAGTAATGGTTTTGCTTTTAGAAACACATTTGCATAAGTAATAAACCTTAGAAAAGGGCACAGGAATAATTAAGGGAAACAATACTGTTGATTAGATGTTAAAACTAGTAGCTACAAAAACACCCAGCAAGCTCTACAAGTTAATACCTTTATTATTTTAGGACTAGAGTTGGCCCAAGATCTCCCAAAGAAATATGAACTGATGCATTTTTCACTTGCCATATGACAAATTACTTGCAAGTTTGTTTTACTTGAATAGCCTTCACTCTAGAAGGAGAGTGTTGATGTTGGTATTTATTCATTTGTCATGAAAGTCATACCTCTGAAATCATCAGTGTGTTAGAATGCAATAGCTGGCTTAAATTCTGTCCAGGCTTTTAAGTGCCAGGGCAATGACTTCAGGGTATAATGTAAATAGGGCATCAATGAACTTTCATAATCAGATGGTGCCATTTTCAAGAAAGTCTATTTCCCACTATTATTTATAATAAGCCAAAAGACACTGGAACATATGGAGGTGAAATTTCTGATATGCAGACCATGTATACTCAAATGTGAGCCCAGGAGCTGAGGGCTGAGGAATACAGCATGTCACTGTAAGAAAGTTTTCAAAAGAGACAAAAAGGAAAAAGAGTTTGAGGGTGAGATGAAAAGAATAGAAAACTCCTTCCCATATGGTACCTGAGGGTTTTGAAAGAAGACAAAGTTAAAAATCAGTATTCAAAATATCATTTTGTTTTTCTAATTTTTGTCTTTGATCTTTGAATATTTAGGAACATCTTTAGGGTTGACTAACTTCTCTAGTCAGCTGACAGAAAAATATAGCCATGCTTGGAACTGCATCATTGAGGTTTATGAAGTTTCATCTTATATTAAACTAAAATTCTTCCTTCAGTGTCAACCTTGTAAATTTCATATGTATAAAAAAAGGATTAAAATTATATTTAAAAAAATAAAATATTTTTGGGGTAGGAATATCTGTCTGAAGCATTTTGTATACCTCCAACAACATGCAAAGGTAAATTCCCTCATTTAAGGAATAGAGCCATGTAAATACGATAAGAAACTCTGCCACTGCAGTTTAAAATCTCTCGAGATTTAGACATTTAACATAGCAATGAAAAATGCTTGCTCTGGACATGTTTGTTAAGTCTCTAGAGATTTTTACTGCTATGTAATCAAGTTTGTAATGCATACACACATGGAAAGCTATGATATAATCAATGAGGCTTTGTAAAATACATGATAAAGCTATTCCCTAAGTGTAATAAAATAAAAGCTAGAAGAAGTGAATTTCCTTTCTTTTCTGAAATGCCTTTTTATAATGCTGTTTTCATTGCCTTAAGAAAAGCAAAGAAAATTATGCAGTATGTAAAATACAGGAAGAAACTGAATCTAAGGAGTGACAGGGGAAATATACTCCACATTCTAATGTTATATATATTATAGTACATTCTAGAGATTTTATTGTTTTGATTTGGTTTATATTTGTGTAAGTTGTATAGATTTTTATTGTTGTTTTAAATTTAAGGTTTATAAAAGAGAAATGGATGAGAAATGATGAGAAATGGATGAGCAACTAAAATATTTGTTCTGTAAGGAAATATGTGACATCTCTCTCTATTACATTGCTTGTCTGAACTGGGAGTATCATGAAATGTGAAGAACATGCATGTAAAATCCCTCAGTGTTTCACCCATTTTCTCTCTAAGTCAGTTTGGTTATTTCAAGTTGCTTAAATTATGAATGTGGTTTGGGCTTTTTCTGTCTGCAGCAATGCTTCATAATTTATTTTACAAATAATGTTCACAGTGGGTGTAGTTCAACTGTAGCTTTCTATCTGAAATACAAGGCTGACTTCAGCTTGTGGCATAAAGTGCAAAGTGTGATAGAAGTGCATGCCCAAGAGGAGCAGATGGGTTAGGAATTAGGAGGTGAGGCTGGAAGGATACTCAGTGTGAAAGGCAGGAAGAAATCTGGTATCAAAGGTGTTAGGAGGTAAGCAATAGCATGGGACCTTAAAATAAGGCAGGAAATTAAATAGAAAGAAAAGGATATGCAATAAATGGATAGAGAGCAAGGGAGACTGGAGTGGTAAGGAAAGCACTTCAGCACTGAGGGAAAAATTAATTTTGTCAAGAGCTTAGCCATGAGGTGGAATTTGATACACTGGTAGTCCATATGTAGGCAACTTTACCTTTACTGGTAAACTAATTTTTAGGTGGTGGTGGGGAGGGGTGCAGGGAGGATAAAACTTAGATTTATAAAATGTTTTTTTAAGTACATTTTGCGGTAGTGTAGTTTTTAAAATGCAGACTACTATTGCACACTTAATGCACTTCTATTACTTTTTATAAGTCTTAGTCTAATGAAAGAATTTCTATGTTTCACTGCTAAAACAAAGCTAAAAAAAGAAACTAAACTAAAATAGAATGGCCAGTGGTTTTTTTTTTCTAGACAGACTGAGCAAAAAATGTAGAAATGTAGATCTTTTACATGGAAGAACAATATGAATTGCCTCAGGGATCTGAAGAATAGTGAGAGAAAATTTACTAATCCATAAATGCCTTTTATTTTGCTCCTAGGTTCAGATATTGTTCAATGGTTAACGAAGAACTTGTCGATAGAAGACCCAGGTAATTTCTCTTGTTTTCTCGTCTTCAAATTCGAGGTTGTTTTTTCAAAATTATTGAACCTGACTTTGTTTTCTGCTGCGGTGGGAGTGACAAGACACAACATTTGACCAGTACAATTTCAATCGCAAAACAGACATAAAATCTTAGAAACCTTTACTAACGATCTGAGGATTTTGATTATAAATTTAATTGCAACAGGTACCAGGAAACAATATGAGAATGATAATGATAGTTCTTTGGTAGAAAATGCATTTGAGTGCATGAGGAATTTACTCATTGTTATGCTAAAGAGTTTGTTAAATACAAGCTGTTTTCTTACAGAATTTTTCAATATACAAAAAATAAATAGAACTGTTAAAATACATTCTTGTACTGTTACCAAAAGCTAATCTTAAATTTGGACACTTCTCTATAGCAGCTTAAATGGAAAATGAAATGCAAATAAAATCAGTGAAATGAGGAAATTAGGAAGTTCATTCCTTGATCAGCTGGGTTGGGACATAAAAGTAAGGGTTTGGTTCCAAACCCTGCCTTGGTTTCTTGTATGCCCAGCAGGAAACACAGTTTGGTTATTGTATTTAGCTATTATTTATTTCCTGGATTTACAAGAATCTACTTACCTGATCAGAAATTTTCCATAAAGGAATGATTCCTAGTAGAAAATGCTGAATTGTAGAAATAAAATATTCTATGGAGGTTCCCATTTTCTTTTGGTTAGAGGAAAAATAATCTTCCTTCTTTAAAAATGATCAGAAATGATCAAAAAATGTTTTTTTCCTTGCTTTCTTTCAGTATTTTTTTTTTTTTTACATGTTTGGGGGTCATTTTTGTCTTTATTTTTAAAATGTGTTTTTCTGTCAAATTAGAACTCAAAATATGATCATTGCAAAATGCAAAATCACTGTATTTAAAATTGTGACGAGCAATGAAGAACTATCAATACAGAATTTGATATTTGGAAATAGTCAGTTCACAACATACTGACACGTTACGTGAGAGAGATGACTACATTTTTAGCTAACTTTGAACAGTGTCATATGCTTTCTTCCTGGAGATAATGTGGATGCTTCAAGTGACCTAAGAGTGATATTGTATTTCTCAGTTGTCAGCTACAAAACACTCACCTATCCGTATTTATAAGAGTTTGAAAGATTTTAAGGCTACGTTTATTTGATATGGAAGCTTAACCTTTATTTGTCAAACCAGAACTGCAATACTGGAACAGATTGTCCTTCAGATTACCTGCTTGTTGCAAAATTTGGAATAGAAAAAGCTTCTGCTAAACAGAAAACATGTCTCCTTGGTTCCTTATGTTCGTATCCAATTAAAATTAAACAAACACACAAACTACCATCATATGTAACCAAAACCCCGCAGTAATTTAACTGAATCTGGGTTTTATCCTCTCAGATTACATGGATGGAAAAGAAACTATCCACAGTGACAAAAATGTCTTATGTATTTTGGTCCTAGTCCAAAGTCAGCTATCTGGAGCTGGTTAAATTCTGATCTTCAGAAAACAAATAGCCCTAAATGCTTCCTTTGGGTAATGCTCAGAATTGCCAGATGACTGTGAACTTGACAGATGGTGAGCAAGAGCTTTTCACATGACAGAACTTCTGAAAATTTTCTGTTTTTTCAAAATCCAAAAGTGTCTTGCTTTTCATTTCAGTTCTGGACGAGTCAATCTAGAACCTCGTGTGGAAAAGCCCTTAATTTCTGCAATCTCTTGTCACTGTAGTTTGGATTTCCAGTGTCTTCTGATCGCTTTTTACCTGTGTGTCAGGGTTTAACTCAGTTGTCTTTTAAAACTACCCTGTAGGGTCCTGTTACAAATCACTTGTGAAGCTATGCAGTTTTGTCACGCAGAAATAAAAAATGCCTTAGTTTGCACTGAAAATTGTCATCTCTGTCTAAATCTGATATCAGCCACATACCTGGAAGAACAACATAAAGTAGATTGGAGCGCATATTTTAAGAGTATATTCTACTCTGTCCAGAAAAATGTAAGGACTATTTGCACACCTCATCTACTAGTGCTGTGCACCTACTCATGCAGGCAAGGTGGGTAAATTGTGGGTAAGTAGAGAGTAAGGGGTAAGTAGAGAGATTCACAGAAGGGACCTCAGGTTAGAAAGAACATCAGAAGATCATGTGGTCCAAACTTTCATGGAGAGGCAAGCCTGGGTGAGATTACCGAGCACTCTGTCCTGTCTCATCCTGAACACTGCCACTGATGGGAACTCCACCATATCCAGTGATTGCTCTCATTTGAATAGATGAAACCTCTCTCCATGCAACTTGTATTCATTGCCGCTTATCCTTTCAGTGTGGCTCCCTGTTAAAAGAATTTCTGTCCTCTAAGCGCTGGAAGAATTTGATGAGGTCCCACCCCGAGCCTTCTGTTCTCCAGGGTGAAAACATCTAACTCTTACAGTCAACTTGTTCTTTAATAAAACACAGAACTAGTAAGAAGAAAGTGAAGCTACCACACTTTATATATATATAAAAGCAATATTTTGAAATGCAATTTTTTCCTTTGTTTTGCATAGGGAATACAACTCCAATACCGTTAAAGTGGGAATAAAGTAGGCAACATTATGAATAGTGGGAGAACATAAACTGCCAGTCAATAAAACCATGCAAATTTTTAATAAATGGAAAATAATATTCAGTAGAATATTTGAAAGATTTTGGCTTGCTGCAGTAGATCTCCGTCAAGAAAATAAACTGGAGATGATAGGTGGATTCTGCTAATTTGTACCAGATTTGAAGTTATTTCAGTGGAGCGGAGCTTGTGCCCAGAATAGCTGTGCACAATGCAATGTACAGTTGCTGTTACATTGTTTGCTATTCAATATGTACTTAAAAAATGTTTGTGCTTCAGCCTACAATTCATCTGTAAAATTTTAAGGAACAGAAATTGTCCAAGTTATTTTTAATGGGGAAGTTTTATTCAGGCATAAATATAAGCATGATCTCAACCTGAAACGAAGCAATTAACTGAGTTTACAGAATCGTAAGGGCTTGTGGTTTGGCACTTAGACATGTGTTGTTGAATTGACCATTACAGGGTAAGTGCTGACGCTTCACTGATGTTGCCAATTACTCTTAATGTGGAAAATCTACTCTGTTTTTCTACATCGTGTTTTTCTTTTTTGAAGTGATCATTAATGACGTGAAATGCACCAGACTGACCACATCAGATACTGAAATTCCTTTAATTCTTAGTGGGAAAAATAGAACAAAAAGGGTAAATGAGCTGATTTAAAGGTATCAGCTCAAATTCCCAAGAGTCCTGTTCTGTACTTGGTTCTTGCAGTGATTTCTTCAATGCCCTTTTGGCAAACGCTTGATTTCTCTGTTCCCTAATATTCAACATCCTAACAGTAAATCATGCTGTTGTCCCCTAAAGGAGAAGGAACAGTATGAGTTTTCCAGTCTTTTCACAGGGAAATAGTGTTATTCACAAATACTCATTTCAGCTTCAAGTCATTCCATAAATAATTATCATCTGGATAGCTCAGAAAATGCCTTTAAGTGTAGGTAATATATCTAGACATAATCCTCATGTTCCTTTAAAGTACCTTTATTCCTGAGTGTTGCTTATTTAATTTTCTCATAGCTGTAAACCAGCTGAATTTGGCTGGAGGTACTTTATCGAATGGCTGCTTCAGCAGAGCCACTGCAGCCACTCTAGAATGCTCAACCTCTGCATTCACATTGCTTTGCTCCAGCTCATTTAGGCAGCCTTTTGAAGCAGTTTGCTACTGCTCTTGGACATCAGGAATTACATTGCAGTCAAAAATATATATGACTAAACCTAAGTTTTATAGTTATGAAAAAAGACTACCTCGATTTTTAAGCCCTCCCGTGATTTTTCAGTTTCGGTTCTCACCATTTATAGTCTTTTCATGTAAGTGGTGTAACTAATTTGTAACTAGATGCCCATCGGCATCCATGTGAACTGTGGTCACTGATCAAGTGCAATAAAAAGGGAGAGCTCAGTAACACAACATCTGTTTATGTTTCTTCGTTTTCCCTCTTTAGTAAAGTCTCTCTCCAGCAGCTGGTGTACTAATAATGACCTTGAGAATACACAGTACATGTTTGAAAGAGTTAGAAGAAAAATGTTAGGGCTTTTATTTGAGTTTATGAAAGTTTACTTGAAAAGTTGTTCAGTTCTCAGTTTTGCCCTTTCCTCAGTTATATGCAGAAAGGTACCAGCAAAGAGCAGGAGCCAGACAAGATGTTCTAAACAATTGCCATTTGGGAAACAGCAACACAGAGCTGCAAGCAAAGGAGAGGTACTTCCAGAGATTGCTAACAGAGAAAAGAATCTCTTATGAGAAGGAATAAAGAAGGGAATGGAAAGGTCATGTTTATCTTTGCAGTCTTTGCATTAATCAAAACCTGTGGAAGTGGAGCAAGAGTAGAATGCTCCCCTTTTATTATCTTGACTAAAAAAAAAAATAAACAACCCAAACCCCCAATAAAAGTAATTTATACTGCCTGCACACATACCATACTCCTCATACTGGGAACCCAGGGACATCAGACACTCTCATTTTTCTTATGTCTGATAGAAATTCAGGCACATTTTGTTCCATAGCAAACTTCACGAGCCTTCATCAATTCTAGTGTAACTAACTTCCCAGCCTCTACTGGGTGAATTTGATCTGAGCTTGTCAGATCCTGTAACATTTCAATGGAATAATGACTTTAATCTCAGATGCACAAAAAGAAAGTAGAACAAAATTCTGTTTGAGAATGGAAAATGTCAGAATTTACAGACACTCCTTTAGTACCAATAATATTAACATTGTGATGCTCATTCAAAAAATGTATGGGTCAGGTTTCCTATAATTACAAGCAGCATAGGGGGTACTTACCTGCGTGTGGCAATCAGTGGGCTTCTAGCCACTCCTGAGGTTCCAGGAGTGCAATGGTAAATGTTCACGTGAGGAGGGTGTTCTATTTGCCTTAGAGAGCCTTTAGAGAGATTTTGTAAATGGTGAACAGAAGTGTAATGTCTTCCATCCAGTTGTGACAGGATATATCAGATTTAATGGATTTCATGGTTTTTCCACTGAAACTTCTTTCAGATTAGTATAATCTATTATCCTGTGTAGACTGCATGTGTTAGGAGTGTTTCCAATAGCACACAGACCTGCACAGCCACCTGTCATGAGATGTTTTTTCCTACAAATGTGCCTGTCCTGTTTGAACAGTCTCATTTCCGTGTAGTCACTCTTGAAAGTGATAAATATGTTCCTAGTTTGGCCATTTTATTTTCTTGCTTGTAGATAGGTGGTAGGTTACATCAGTACTCATTCTCAATTTTCTTTGATGGAACAGTCATTTCTTCTAATCTTTTTGGTAGTGTGGCATCAGGTTAAAAAAGAACAGTTTTTTAAACTTATTGGGAAGATATAAAATTTGGGACTGGTATTGATGCAAAGTATGAGATCATTGTCATGATGCAAAGTATGTTACCATGGTATTGGTGACAAAGTGTTTCCTTCACATAGCCAGATAGGTCAAACTATTACAATTGTTTCATCATGCTAAGCATGACTAAATAAAATTCCTCCTTTGTTATTTTCTTAAGGAGGCATTATTTTGCAAGATTAAATAAAAATAGTTTATGTTTTTTCACCCTAGTAATTAAGAAATTTCATAAACATTTGAATTACACGGGAAGTATAGATGAGTTTTGTCTGTTTAATTTGTAAATAAATGTCCATCTTGGAGTAATGGGTAAAGATGACAAGTATGGAATTTGCTGCTGTCTAGCATAATTTTCTGTACAATAAAAAGATTGTAAAAATAAAATTATAGTTCTAGGTATTGGTATGACAAAATACATGTGTTCTGGACAGTTGTTTCTGTGAGCAACCTGTCTGATATTCTCAATAGAATACTGATTAAAAATGGATCTCTTTTGGCTTTGGATTGCCTGACCTCCTGAAAGGTGTCCCTGACCATTTCAGCAGGGTTGACACTAGATGAAATTTAAGGTCTCTTCCAACCCAAACAGTGCTATAATTCTATGATTCAACTATAACTTGTGTGATATCCACATTTTCTGTATAAAACAGATCTCTATTGATGCTTCCTTATCTCTGGTTAAAAGCAAGGCATCAATTGATTTTTTTAAATTTTAGTTTTTCTTGATACTAGCCCTGATTCCATGGTGCTGACTTCAAAGGTATTTATTTTAGCAGGAAATAATATTGTCTTTAATATTAAAATCTCCAGATTATACTCAGAATTGTTTTCAGTATTCAGTATATCAGTGTCTGATACTCAATTAGGTTTTAAAAATTGAAACATACCAACAATCAGCATACAATTCAGTAGGCAGCATGGGCTTTATTCCACTGAGGTCTTTGAGAGTCTTACTGAGAGAAAAGGATGAAAAAAAGTACTGACTAGAATACAAAATACTGATTACAAAAATAAGTCTGAACAAGCCTACTGAGATAAAAAGTTATTTGTAAAACTATTACCTGATCAAGATGATAGAAGCTGAGACATCAGTAAGCTTTAATTTTAAGTAATTTCTTTGGAAAAATCTTCAGATGCTCTGTTGCACCATTTGAAGGAATTATTTTCGTCCTGTCAGAGAAAAAATAAGAACATGATCTAAATTACACGATTGAAATCTTTACCCATGAAGTTAGGGCAAAGTATGCAGTTTTAGGGAGAACTCTGATAACTTTTAGAAATAATAAATAAATTGCATAAGTTGAATTATAATGACCTTCTTAATAAATTATTTTATCTCATTTCTACTAAAGTTACTAGGAATTTTTGTGGTTTTCTTACTGTTTGACAGCCTCCTTCTGAACCTTTGTGATCATACCCAGTTTTGGAGGTTTAAGAGGAAGAACATTTACTAATTCCCAATTCACACTGGCATAATTAATTAAAAGCAGCTAAATAACTGTCTAGAGACTTCATTAGATTTCTGCTTCCTTGTTTGCCAAAGAACTGTGTTACATAGTAATGGAAAATGCAAGTAGGTGGAAGTGAGATTTTAAATCTGGCCAATTTAATTGAATAAAAGCAGTTGAAATCCTATTTCATCTTGCTGACAGCTGCTGCAGCTATTTATAGTCAAGTAAACAAAAATGTTTTGATATTTACATGTCATATGTAGTATTTGATGACTGGAAGGTTAGTGTGAGGCTTTCTCTTGATTTTGTTAATAATTGACCTTAGCAGTATTTTAAGTTTTTTCCATAGCACATATAGAGGAATACTGCTCTACACACAGGGGCACAATGACAGTCCAACATTTACTGTGCGAGGACATTGCTTGCCATTTCATCTTGGACAGATTAATATTTCCTAGGCACTCACTCATTTATTTCAATATTCCCTCTTCCTCATCCTCTTCCTCTTCCTCTTCCTCTTCTTCTTCCTCTTCCTCTTCCTCTACCTCTCCTCTTTTTAATCTCCATGGTTCACCCTCCAATTTTACTGCATGGAATCCTCTGGTTCTCATTTGTTTATGGCTAGTTGTTGGATCTAATTCATGTGCTCTTCTACATTCAGATGTTCTCCCTCTAATGTTTCTCCCCTTTTCAAATTTCACTGGTTGCATTCAGGCACCTACTCAAACTCCACAAATTATCAGGGTTTTAATTGTTTGTGTGGCAGAGTGGGTGACAAGAGCCATGTCAACTCTAGTTTTGTAGCTGCAAGACTGCATTTGGCTTCAGAACACTTGGAACCACGAAGTATAAAATATCTAGTGTTAATACTTCCCTGGGCAACCTGTTCCAATGCTTGACAACCCTTTCTGTGAAAAAAATTTTCCAGTCAAAATCACCCCTCGTGCAATTTGAGATCATTTGCTTGTCCAATTGGTTGTTACTTGGAAGAAGAAACTGACCCCCACCTGACTACAACCACCTTTCAGGCAGCTGGACAGAGTGATAAGGTCACCCTAAGACTCCTTTTCTCCAGGCTCAACACCTCCAGCTCCCTCAGCCGCTCCTTACAGGACTTGTGCTCCAGACCCTTCACCAGCTCTGTTGCTTTTCTCTGAACATGCTCCAGCACCTCAAAGTCTTTCTTGCAGTGAGGGCTCAGAAAACACCTCTAGTTTTTCTTGAGCAGCAGCAGTTACCTAGCAGCCACTTACTGGGCATATACAATTGGGAAGGTTCATATCTAAAATGTTTAGCATTTATCAAAATTCCGTTTCAACTGCTGTTTTATTGTTTAATGAATCAGTATCATGTAGTTTTACGTGATCTCCTCACAACTCACTTTTTGCTAACCTCAATAGTGTTATACTTTCAGCAAATTTTATATCTGATGTAATTTCATCATTTACACCCTTCTGTAGATAATTTAGGATTATCCTGAACAGTCCAGGACCTACTAAACACAGTTACTGTGGTTACCCCCCTTCAGTGTAATATTATTATTTCAATGTAATATTACACTATTTAGTGTAATAACTGATCTGCTGTGCCTAACCTTTATTCCCTCCTTTCTACCTATTGCTTTTCTCATTATCTGCTTAATACCTTTAGAAAACATTTGAGGGAATCATGCCAAGAGCTCCCTGGGAATCCGAGATAATATGTCAACCAGATTTTCATAACCTTGTATGTTTTCTATTTCCACATAGGAACACTCACAGAGTTGTGAGACATATCCAGCAACAAAAGTCATCCTGAATCTTCCTTATTTGTTGTATTTATATTTATTTTCATTTTTTCTATCCTTTATTATAGTCTCTAATGTGTTGTCTGTATGGGTGTCTGTTTTGTACATCCTTTTTTCCCTTGTATTTCCCCTGGATGTCTTTCTAACACCTAAGGACATATTTTTCAACTTTTTTCCTTTAGTACTGATGATGATTAAATTATAAGTGGCACACTATGGCTAACAGTTCAGCCATTTAATATTTTACTTGCCATAAAACACAGATTGACCATTATTTTGAGCCAGATACTTCTGTTCATTTTATCAATTTATTTTAAAGACTTTGATAGTTTTTGCTGCTGCTGTTCTCATCAGTCCCATCTCTTCCTTCTACATTTAGATTCTGTCACTAGCGAAAAATAGGTCATTCATTGAGGCTTCTTCTCTTTTTGTGGGAAAAAAAGGCACTTATGAAAGAGTTTTCACTGAGCTATTTTTGCTAGTTAATATCTGTCAGTATTTCTTTATTTTTAATAGCAGAGTTTGTCTGGCTGAACTGATAGTTCTCTGTAATCATCTGTGTAAATCCATTGCAAAGGGGAGAAGTGAGCACTAGGAGTGGGAGTTATGATAATAGGAACAGGGGATGGTATAAAATGGATTTTTGCAACATTGGAAATTTTGCTCCCTCATTTTGATGAGGACAGTGAAATATATTTTATTTGCCAACCAAACTACTATAAATAATGGACAAAGAAAACTCTGTAAAAGTGATCCTGTTTGTAATAACTGTCTTGGGGATTCTTATGTATGTGCATCCCAGATAATTGAGTCTGATCACATGGGGAGTGGCATGCTATTCTTCAGAAAAGCCACCTCCACGCTCTTTGTTGTTACCCTTCTTGAGCTTTGATGGCATTTTTTCTTGATGTGGGTCTCAATGACACAAATTTACTTATAAAGCTGTTAACTCCTGGTGGACTTTAAAAATCACAGCACTCTTCCCACAGAAAAAAAAAAAAAGTACATTATTTTTAGTATTTTATGCTCTCAGTTTGCTGGATGTATGAAAAATGTTATAAAGAGAATTATTTTCTTCTTTTTTGAATTGAGTGCAGGGGAAAAGGCTATTTTTCTAGCTGTGGCTGCTGCATGTTCTTTGTATTTTCTGAACTGCTTGGTCATAAGTGGGTGTTCTGTGATTATGATAGCAATGCATGACAATGACACAAAGTTAATGGCTGGTGCAATAGCAATTCATATAAAAAGAGACTTAGAGAGTAAAAAAAGTGTCATGATTCATCTTGACCAGCAGTAATCATTGCGAGAGTCAGTGCTACCTCTTGCTTCCCTCACCCAACTTCGCAAACTCCTTGCTAACTGATGTCCCTCTGATTCAATAATATTATCTTCTGTAGTTCCTTCAGGAACAAATATTTTGTGCACTGAAAAAACCTGCACTTTTTGTATTTGCTGGCCATGAATGCAAGTGGTGCATCAACCACACTAGTTACTCACATGCCCCACATCTGCCAAACCTTAAAGACAGGTCTCCTCCTTTGAAACCCCATCCCAGATATAAAACTGTCTGTGGCAGTGCCTATTGGTCATGTGCCTGTAACATGCTTTTCTAAATCCTCTAGTGCTTGTGGTGTCCAAGCAGACCTAAGAGAGGAGTTGGCAACTGTGCCTTCCCTTGAGTGTAGCAAAGAAGAGGAGAAGCAATGGCACTGTGCTGCGGCCAGGAAAGCACACCATCACACAGGGCACTGTGTCTGAGGGAACTGTGGTGTAAAGTACATTTCCTGGCTGATGCTAACATGCACAAATTCTTGGGTGTCATGTGGAGAATGAATCACATGGTTCCCCACTGAACATTTGCGGCCAAACAATTTTGTCACATATCTGTAGACTCAGCCATTGCGGGCGAGAAAAGTAAGAGGATCTGGTGTGCTAGCAGCAACTGGCAAGCAGTATACAAGAAACCCTGAAATAATAGCACAATAATTATAATACTGAGTAGAAGTAGTCTGTGCCCAGTATTTTGGGTCTTTTACAGAGGCTTGAAATGGTGGAGCAAAATTTCATTTTAAAGAATTCTCAAAAGTAGTGTATATGCAGTAATTGGAATTTTTGTAAAATTTTGGTTTTTGTCTTTAGCAGGTTTGCTCAGAAGGGTGCACATATGACTTCAAATATTAGCTCAGAGTTTCATACTGGAGGAGGGAATGAGTGAAGTGTTCGGAAATATCTTACGGAGATAAGTTCAGAGAGTCGTTAGGGAAAACAAGACACACAGGCTTTGCTTTCCTCTATTTTGCCTTAGAGAAGCATGGGAATCAAAGCTTAAACCCAAAAGTTGCAGTTTCAGAGGAAGACCGAGAAGGCAAAACAGGAAACCTACACTTCAAAGGAGTTTGGGTTTCACCCTTCTATCATTTCGATTTGAAGAGACAAGAGATATCAGTGGTAGAAGAGCAAAAAGTCTGTAATTTCTACAAAACTGAAAATAGAAAAGATCAAAGAGTAGTAATAGAGAAATTAGAGGAAAAGTTTTATAAATGCTGACTTTCATTGGTACAGCACTAGATTCCACCACTGGAAGGCCTGATTGCTGGTGTGATATTGATAGGTACTTCAAAAAATTGAGGCTGGAGATGGCAGGGAAACTATAAACGCAATTCTAAACATTTTCAGGCCACTTTTCATGACTCCATACTGAATGATCTATGACAAAATCTAGTTACCAAAGTGTGCCATGTTTGGTTTTGTCTGGTAATTAAGTCAACCTGTTGGTTACAGCTTGGATGGATTTCTTTCAGCCTCTGTAGCAGCACGTTTCCAGTTTGGTAAATAAACACCACAAACAAATATTCCAGAGGTGAAGTTATAGCACTGCTCAATGCCAGCACCTCACTCTTCATTTGTCTGTTTCTTGAGACCTCATGTTGCAACTCCAAATTTTTTTTTTTTTTTGGTCAACATGAAAGATTTGATTATCACCTCAAGTCATTGCATTTTGACATCTCAGGAGTCTGCCTTTCAAGACACAAATTTATTAAGAGAATAAAAGCAGACTTTAATAAGACATAGCAGCAGTTAATGTGTAGTGAGCTGAAATGCAGTGGGAAACACTCACATAAGAAAATTAACAGGAAATACTTAAAAAGTTTTAAAATGGAGGGTTTGTGTGTTGATAGCTGGGAAATGCAGTTTCTTTTCCAAGGACTATTTTTTTCCCCTCCAGTGTGATAATTTCATTCTTTTTTTTCCTTTCCTGTGAGTGAGTAAAGGTCTTTTGCTTTGTTTTTGTTTTGTTCTTTTCAGAAACTGTAGGCCAACTTCCCCTTTCCTTCAGTCTTTGATGGTGACATTTCTTCTGCTGATCTTATATGGAAAAAAGTTTTTCAGATTTAGGTTAGTCCCCCATTCACCCACATCCTGTGAGCACCTAAGGCAGGTGTCCCTGTAGGAGAGTAATCGAGAAAATGCTCTTGATCAGGCATGAGAAGTAGGACATTGAGATTATGTAGATGATTGTGATCAGATTTATTGTTAATACAGTATCTAAATCTTGCCAGTACAATATTTAAATACTAACTGTATTATCTACTACAGTGGATTATAGTGTAATCAGGCTGTGGTCCTTCCTGTTGAGTCAGTAAGACTCCCCTGCTTTCTAAACTTCTCAGACAAGTCTAGGTGCAGCTGAGTCCACTTAGTCTCAGATTTGGTCAACAGTTGATGTTTAAAGGATTATAATATAAGCAGGTGTAGCTAGAAATGTACAGGTATGCAGTCTTTGGCCTTGCAGAATTCACAATTACAAAGCAACAAAGCATAAATATAGCTACTCCAGGATTTTATCTCTGCGTTTGACTGGATTTTAGTGCATTTTATTCATCCATCCTAAAGTGTTCTTCACCTTTGGGCTGGATGTACTCTGCCAGAATCTCTGCTGGGGGGAGTTTCCACCCAGAAACTGTGTCCAGTCTTGGAAGACCAGTTTGCCCAGTTGGACCAATCTCCAGAAGCACTTTACACCCTCTCGAAGGCTGATGCGGATGAGTCAATCACAAACATCTCATCTCCTCATCACTGGACTACACTAATCATGTGAGCATTCAGAAATTCCTCCTTAAATACCCACCTGGTGTTCTTATCTTAGGGCAAGCCACACTGCCCATCAGAGACAGGGGCAGAAAGGGGAGGATGCAGGAAGACCCAGCTGTCTTTCATCACTGTCACAGTGCCTGTTTACTGGATGTTTTTGTGAAGAAAGTAGTTGATGTTTCAGGTGTGCATCATTGTTTCTAGACTTGGGATGCACCACATGCTACACATCATCTCAGATTGTAAGGGTGGAAATTACATTCCTTGGGCAGATGACGACTCATAGCCCATCTTTGATAGGTTTTCCTCCCCACCTGCTGAGTGATGCTCCTATCAAAGCCTCTGCCCTATCGATAGCATCAGCAGGCACTGTCTAGCACAAGAAAAATCCTACCTATTTAGGTAAGATGCTTTGTTGACAGATAACATGGTTTGTGATTGCTATCTTGAAATCAAATATGAATCTCGTTTTAATTGTGTTTGGGTAAATAGTGCCTCTTCCTTCACCACCAGGTTTATCCTCCTTGAAATGACTCTCACCAAGTGCTGCTCCCCTTACAAATTCAATCCTTCAGATGGGAAAAAAGAGAGTGGTTTACAGTGTTGTGGGTGTTCAAGAATGTTTCTAGCTGGTTTATTTTCTCCTCTTTAAACACCAGTCAGGCCGAGACAGTGAGTCTCTCCTACGCTTTATGTCAGCGTGAGAAGCAGGTTGTATTTTATTACTCTAATCCTTTGCAGCTTGTGTTCACACTGGCAATGAAATGACAGCAGGAGTGAGGTGAGAGTAAGTGATAAAGTCTTGGCATTAGACACTTACAATGAATGTGTGCTTGTGAAGTTCTGACTCATTAATTCTTTCTCCAGGCTGCTATATGGCTTAGCAGTGCACTTCGGTACTGTGATGGATTTTAGATTTGACAAATAACCCAGAATACCAAGTACTTTATTGTTTCATGGAAAGGGAATTTTTCATTTGTTTGACATTTTTGGATCCTAAAAATATATGGAAACTGGGAAGTTTGGGGTTTTCATAGTTTTTTACATCATAAAGCAATTTTAAGGATGCAAAATGCCTCAAGTTGTGTTCCTTGTAGGAAATCTTTCCACATAGAATGCAAGGCAGATTCCAAAAAAGAACTTTTGAAAGTGGAGCACAATTGGAAAATACTCTATTTTTCTTTCCTCACTCCGTCAGAGATTACTGCAAGGTGCTTCAGATGTTGAGAGACTATACTGATATGATACCATAAAGTGTTTTATGGACTTCAGAGTAAAAATAAATATAGATACAACATCACAGGTAGACCTGAGATGTGTAAGAAAAAATAGAATTCACACTAATCACCGAAAATATATCCTTTAAGGGGTTTCAAAGCACAGAACCATCTTTATTCCAAAGAAAAACAAGGAACATTCTTCCTTTTTAATTCCCTCCTGTGGACATATAGTAAGAAACAACTTGTTCCACCAATACCATACCTTGAAATTTAAGATGAACTACCTGTCAGCAATTCATGCATCTGTGTACACTTGCCATCTAAACAAACAGTATTTTTTTCTTTTATTCTGTTCCTCCAATTTTTTGAGTTTGTATTCTGAATGCATATAAACATTACTCTTTCTACCTGGCAACCAGTATGTCTAAAAGCATTTATTTCAGACTTTTTTCTTCTTATCTAATGCACTTCATAGACATTTCTGATATTCCCAACCTACATTTGCCATTTTTCCAGATGAAATGTGCTTCTTGAATGAAAATCCTCTAACTTCATGAGCAGGAATGAAGATATAGAAGCTGTCTGTATTTGAATTCTAGGAATTTAGGCATGTCAGATTGGTCTGCTGCTGGCTTCATTTTCCTTTTCAAGCTCATGGGTTTGTTTCCTAAATACTACTGTTGTACTTCATTGGCTTCTTACAGTAGTTATTTTCTCAGTCTGATTTTAGCAAATTTAGACGGATATCAAAGTGTCGCCTCTGTAATACATTGGACAACCTCTTGCTTGGAGATTAGAAACCTCTGGAGAGCTGAGTTTTCTTTCTGTGCTGTAGTTCCACTGCTGCTGCACAGAGAGCATCAGTATTAGTCCTCTACCAGCCTGGTGTAAGACAGGAATACAAACTTGTGAATGTTACTCACTGGCTATAATTTTGTAGCACTCAACATGTGATCTTAGGTGGATACTAAAAGGGAATATTTATGCATTTATAGTCATGTAATTCTGAAAGAAGCCGATGGATTGACAGCCATAAAAAAGGAAAATTAATTGTGTATTATTTAAAGAAATAAAAAGAGACGTTTATACGTCCATATTAAGGCTTAGTAGCTGAAGGGACAAAGATATACTTTAACATTGAGTTAGTGTGGATTCCAGCTGAACGAGATTGCCTGAGGCAACAGTATAATCACCTTACTCCCCATACATAACTGGAGAAGAGATATAGGCTGCTGTTGGGACTAATTCAGACCTTAAATAACTGTAATTGACTTCCAAAGAAGGGCAGGTAACTTTCTATTTTTTCATGGAGGGCTATTGGGACTCTCTACTTGCTTATATGATTCAGTCAGTGAGAGAAATACAAGCTCTTACTGTTACTGTATCCAACCTTGCTTGGAGTATGGGCTGTTCTGGCAGGAGCTTTCAAATAGTTTCTTCTCCAATTGTCTTCATCCCTTTTTTTATCTTCTGTATTCCACTTCTACTCGACCCATCTAGAGTCACAGAGCTGTAATATAATTCAAGCTGAGAGGGACCTCAGGAGGACTCTAGTCCAACTCCTTGCTCAAATCAGTGTAAACTGTAAAGTCAAACATGTTGCCCTGAACTTTATCTGTTCAGATCTTGAAATCCTTCAAGGATACAGATTACACAGTATGTCTGGGCAGCCACTCCTGCTGCTTGGCTGAAAGTCAGAACTATACCTGATTTGGTTTATTACCATTTTCTCTTTTATTTATTTCTTCATTTATTTTCTTTATTGCCCTGCAACTCCATAAAGACCTTGGCTCCCTCATTTTGAAATCTCCTTTCAGGTATTGGAAAAGTACTTCTAGACACCTCCAAAACCTTCCTTTTTCTTCAATCTGACAAAGCCCAGCTCCTCCAGCCTCTCCTTATAGGATGGAATCTCCAGCCCTAGTGATCTTTGTGAACTCCCACTTGACTCACTCAAAGTTTGTTGATGTCTTTTTTGTACTGCAATGGACATGTTAATCAAAACTGGACATAGTAGTTCAGATTTGCTCTAAAAATTGCTGGGTAAAAGGAAATAATATTAGCTCCTTGTGATCTTGAAAAATGTTATGATTCAGAATCTAGGAAGCACATGAAAAAAATCTGGAGCCTATTTAGTGTATGATAAGTCAAAAGAGAATGCACTCTCATCTGTGTCAGAGCTCCCTGGCAAGCCCTGTCACCCTTGTCTGAGAAAGCCTTTCTTTAGAAAAGTCAGCACATTTCTTCCTTGTTTTTCTCTCATTTCACCAAGATACATAATACATGTAAAAATAAAATTTTTTTGAGTTGGCAATAATTTGCAATGTGAAGAACAAAGAAAAGCTTAATAAAACTAAAAGGCAGATGAACTGAAACAGTAAAGAAAATCTCAGTGACTGACACACTACAGAAAGCATTGATTCAAAATTTCTGATTCAAGGGATAATAGTATTTAGCAGCTTGAAATGAATGAATAACAACGACATATAAACTTTTTATATTTAGGACAAAGTTCAGATGGGGATTTACAGACATCACAGGCACAAGGAACAAAGCAACTCCCTTCCTTCTGTTAGAGAGATTTCTTGTAGGCTTGCAACTGGGAAAAGTCTAAACAGCATTGTGGAGTTTTACCTCAGGCTGGAGAGCTCATTGCCAGAGGGGGTGTGTTGTATTTTAGGTAATGGCTCTGGCTGGAGGGACAAGAATCAGTTTGCTAAACACGGGGATAGCAATAAATATTTGGTATCAAATAAACCCTTAGGGTTATGTGCTCTCAGTTAAGTACTGTCCAGATGCCCTGTCTTGTTCCTTTCACATGTATGCTGGCTTTGGGTTAGCCTAAACACGTCCCACTGCTTCTCCTGTATCTCCTATGTGAGCCAATGTCTTCAGGTGAGCAGAGGATGAAGGAGGGAATTTTTTGGAATGCTGATGAAGAATGGGTAAATAAATAAGCTTTCTCACATTGAAAATAATAATGGGTGAAAGATAAGTGAATGTCTCTTTCTGTATTTGTCAGCAAGAACACAGATGTCAGGACTCAAATTTCTTTCTGTGTGATAATGCTTGACTGCTGGTTGGGTGCTGCAGTGATGTTTTTAAAAGTCAGGACAAGATAAATCTATGCTAGCCGTTACTGAAAGCCAAATTATAGGCAACAGGAACAAACAAGCACTTCATAGAGGATGAATATGAATCTGGGCATTATCCAGAGGGGTTGTGGTGTCTTACTCCTTTGAGTTATTCAAAAATCACTTGAACAAGGTCCTCAGCTAGTAGCTTAAGGTTTCTCTGCTTGATTGAGGGCATTGGACAAGATGACCTTCACAAGTACATTCCTACCTCAACTGTTCTAGGAACCTGTTATCCTTTGCTATTTTTCCAGTAATAAACTTTTGAGGAAATCTCTATCCTTCACAGTAGCTCTGATGAAGCTACTGAGAAAGATATCGTGTGATTGGAATCAACTATTTTAACATGTAATCAGAAACTGTTCTGAAAAAGAAAAGCAGGCTGCACCATCAAGGTAGAAGTGCAGCTGTTTTCAGCTTCAGAACAAGTGAATGAACATTAGGGCTACCTTTTAATGTCAATATAAGTAGTGGAACTGCAGCTACAAGTGGGACATATAAAAGCTATTTGATAAGAAAAGTGCAGCGTTTTTTTGGTTGCGTCATTATATTACACAGAAAAAGACAACTCTTTCATGTTGTCCTTTCATTATGGTAGGACTTTGAGAACAAAGTGGTTATCTGCAGGATATCAGGTGAGTCTCAACAACAAAACTAAATTACTGAAAAGAAGTTATTTAACTTTTTAAATTTATCTTTCTTTTTTTTTCTTGAAACAGTTGAAGCTCTGCATTTGGGAACTCTGATGGCAGCACATGGCTATTTCTTTCCAATCTCAGACCATGTTCTAACACTGAAGGATGATGGCACCTTTTATCGATTCCAGGTATTTTCAATATGTCCTTGACTTACACAAATGGAGGCTGAAAGGCCTTACAGAAAAGTTCATAGCAAATTTAATCATACTTTGTTTCTTACATGACCTGGTAAAGAGTAGAAATTCCCCTAAAAATAAAAAATGGTAGAAGGATTTTATTTATAAATTTTCATCAAAATGTTGAGATGATAATGACTATTTTTATATCTGGAATAAAAGTGTGATAATGCTAAGTGTGGAACTATCTCTCATGAAATAAATTAATGTAATATTTTTGAAATGTAGTAAAACTATATTATTTTATTGCCTCTTATTCCTATTATAGTCTGAATTTAGAAAGGGGGAGATATTTTAAATATAAAGTCTATAGCAGAAGTCTGATAAATATAGGAGGTAATATTTATTTTTCTTCTTTTGTGAGAATTTCGTTACTGGTAACTCAGTAGTACCAGAGTAGTGTTTATTCTTCTAGCAAGTACAGAGACATTTTTACATTGATCTGTCAGTCCATTGCATACAACAAACAGGCAGATGGTTCAGACAAGCTTAAAGTATAAATATGTACATACGTCTATACCTACACTCACACATATATATTATTCAGAAACCTACATACTTGTATTTCATTATATTAAATTTCAAACTAAGGCCCTGGGAGCAGAAGTGTTGTTTTTCTAATAATGACTAGTGGGCTAGAATTTTACTAGAACAATATTTCTAATGACTTGAAACAAATATGACTGCAAAGTACCAGATTATGGATTCAATGGAAAGAATTCACTTTGCCTGTCATGTGCCACTTTTGACAGTGGTGGCTGTGTTCTGTATGGTTCTTTCTATTAGGTGGTATTCCTGGTAAGTATCACCAACAGCTGCTTCAAGCTCTTGATTAGATATTTATTGCTCTGAAATTATATGATGACTATCACTATGAAATTGAGTTTGTTAATTCTTCTCTGTTACTTCTAATTGTATTAAATACTCAATAAAAGAACATCTAGTAGAACAAAATCTATTGTCTTCAACATATATAGGTCTAAACTTTGTCTTAAAGATTGTTTAAATAAGAAGCCGCCAAGAAAAAAATAGTACTGAAATTGTGATCTTTCAAATGCAAAAGAAAACTAGTGATTGGAGACCAGTCATAGGTTCAAACATTTTATTATTTTACTCTCTGTACAATACTTTCACCAATATTTTGGCTTAAGTCTCATAGACCCACGTAAGGGTAGAGAAAACTTGTAATATTTGTATAAATCAAAATCTTAGCATGAATATAATTAAATATGCACAGCACAGTCTGGCAATGAAGAGAATTATTGCGTACATGCAACAATATTATCCTATTTTCATATTTAGATCCTGTGAGTCAGACTGCAAAAAAGTTGTTCTTCAGCAGAACAGAAAGTTAGATGTGTACATGGGTAATATTAAGAGCAAGCATTCCGAGCCTCCTTCCCTAGATCCACAGTTACCTTTGATCCTGGAGAGATTATGTGAAGGAAAAGGGGTTTTTTAAGCTCATGAGGCTTCATTCTCCTCAGTGCTCAATATAAAGGAGAGACATGACACATGGTTGAAGGGGCTTGCTGATGTGCTTATAAGGTAAGTGGAAAGGACTCATGGAGTGGTTGAGGCTCCAGTTCTTGGCTTGGTGTCTGAATAAACAGTGTCCAGAAGGACAAAATATGCAAGGACTTAATTTTGTGGAGAATAGTCATTACTTACAGGAGTGCTAGTCATTGAATTCTGCACAGCTGCCTCCATCTCTAGCACGAGAAATAAGCACCTCTGCTGGCATGACAGTATGACTGAAGGAAAGTACGGACTAGAATTAGCTGCACCGTGGACCACTGAGAGTACTGCAGCTCCCTGCTGTGAGCTTTCCTCACAGAGGTCCATAGCCTACATTTGGACACAAAGCTTCAGTGAGGGCTAGATTGTATAATCTTCTCAGTATATTTACATAAGTTAAGAATTTGGCACCTATTTGACAAATGCATATGAAATAAGACACTTTAATCAAGTGTTGCTCAATCTGTATCTGCAGTGTTTGGCTTGTTTGCTTTTCTGTGGTACCTTTTGCGTTGCTGTTCCTGTGCCAACAATGTGACTTTGCTGTTGTGACAATGCAACTTTAGCTGTTAGTGTATAGGATGAGAAAAAATTCATAGTGGTGACATACCGTTAACTGGAGTTATAACAGCAAAATTTGTGTGCTTACATCTCCATGTTCCCCACCAAAATAAGGCTGGTATAAAATCTGTTACTGAGCTGCTAAATTAGAAGATGAAGAGAACATATTCAACAGGGAGTAAAGTTTGATTGCAAATGTGTGAATTTTGCACTAGAATAGATGTTCAGGTTCTTTGCACATAGTACCCTCTTAGTACTGGACAAGATTCACAAATTTCTGGATATTTTGATAGAAAGAGAAAACCATGCACCTGCCAGCACTGAAAAGTTCAGAAGCTGCGCCTGCAGAGAAACTTTGGCAGTACAAAGACCTAACCTACAAAAAACAGACTAGCTATAGTAATGTTCTCCATGTGCTTAATGTTTTGTTCTCCAAAGGGTGACACATTCCCTCCTGACAGTAAAATTATCCCTAGTTTGTTTTAAACCACCTCCTGTTGTATAGAAATAGCTAAAAGCGGTGGATATTGAGCTTCATTTGGACAAATGCCCTTTTAAGGGCAAAAATTATCCTTTTCCAGTTATTACTCTTGCCATCAGGAGGCAAGCGTATAGTTACATCTGCTTTTTTAAATAATGTGAAATAAAAAAAAAATTCTGGATCATTCAGTGACCTACTCAGGTGTTAATTAGGTTAGTTTCTGTGATATCAACTTAATTCAAAGGAGATGAATATAAATATTAATTGCCTTATTAAGAGAGGAATTTTTTTATTAGACTCAATAAGAAAAAGCAGAAACAGCTGCATTGCCTTTTCCTGATAATTTAAACCTGTGGCTAAAGAAGTCTTCCTCTACCTGAGAGCAAATAAATATGAGGGGCCCAAATAAGAAAAGCAAGCTGCATCTTGGAAAACATATCTTCCCTGGGCCAGGGATTACTCATGGAGACATTTCATTTATTTCCACACAAATGATAATATGTCCATCTTGGTGAAGAATGCCTGACTTGCCCTCTCAGCTTCTGTAATATCATCCCACAGAAAAATATACTAATTTCCTCTACAAGCCCTGAATGCATAGTGTCTCCTGATGTTAATTGAGAAAAATAACATTTCCCAGTGTCTTTTGGCTGTCAACAAACTCCCGGGATACCCGAGACTGGTGATAGTCACACTCCCATTTTTAAATGAGATTAATTCATGATTTAACATTAATTAATTTTCTGAGATGAGGGTTAGGTTTTGCGGTTGTTTTGTACCTTTTAAGATGAAAGGCACAAATATCTGAGCAAAAGTATGAAAACAGGAACAGTTTCTTGTGAAAGCAAGAGTGAAGATAGCAGCAAAATTCATGGACCTTGGAAAGACGAAGGTGTGGACTTTGATATCTTCTCCTGTTCTGCCACTGGGAACACTTTCTTGACAAATGCGTTTAACCTCTCTGGCCTTGTTTTCCCATGCCTAAATTGGGGGTAAAATTATATAGCAATCACTGTAAGGATCTTGAAATATCTTTGTTGCAAAATAGTTTAGAGTGTGAAGTGTTGTGGACACCTCATGTCTCAGGTGGAATTACATTGCTTTACTCATCTCTTTGAGTCAGCCTTACTAAGCTAGCTTCTTCTTGGCTCATTCTGGACCAGCCTCTGGCCATTCTGAATTCTGAGTCTGTGGCTGAACATCACAGCTCTTCAGCCATTCTCCAGGGCCTTTCTGGATCATCTACTGTGCCTTGAGGGAAGGATTTTATTTGAAGCCAGATTTTAGAAATGAAAAAGAATCAAGTTATATTATGCAGCATTTGGCAGATTTTTTTGGCAATTGCAGGTGTGATAACTAATTTATTGTCTTTTCAGCTCAGGCTTGGTATATACAGGTTCCATTAAGGTTTCTGAGGGAAAAAGATTTTAAATCCGTGTGTCTTTCTGACTGCCCCATCAGTGCCACTGTTGATTTTTTTAACTCCTTACTCAGGCACACTTTGCCCCACATTGCTTTCCATGCTCATCCTCTTTTCGGTTAGAAAAGAGGAGTCACAGAGCCAAAATCTTGTTTCCAAATTCCTCAACCTCTTTTTTAATTATTCTGAGCTAACCATGGAGCACTACTTGCTTCCTGTATGGGCTTGACAGTGCTAGACTAGCAATCTTACCCTTTTAATTTACCAAGAAATCATTTTTGTGAAGTGCAGCAAATGTGAAACAAAATGCCAGTGAAATCTGCCATCCATCGTGCAAAGCATTTGAGATTGTGCCTAGCCACTTTTCAGCAAAGGCTTCATTTCTGCTGTTTATAAAGACTCCCTGGTGCCTGAGAGAAGAATAGCAGTAATATGCAAAGGTTTATAAGTGATTTGAGTACCCCTCCCCGGTCCAAGTAATTGGATTTTAAAAAATTTTGTAGAGTGGAATGGAGCAGCTTCAGAGACAACAACTCTTTTCTTATTACTATCAACAAGGGTAGCTGAAAGATGCTTAGTGATTTCCCTCCTTGGTTATACAGTTTAATGCATAGAAATTAATCATGCTTTATAAAAGCTGATGGGTAACACTGATTTTTACAAGTGGCTGTTTCATTAGCTCAGATATTGCTATTGATTAATTTTGAGGTAAAGCCAAAGCAGATCTATTTACTTTATCACTGGATTCCTTACAATGCATAGCAGCCACTGCTGGTAGTTTGTTTATTGTGGAATACGTGCTATATTACAGGATTTTGTTTCATATGACTTTATTACAGAAGGATTATGGATTAATGTGGTTAGGTTTACCTAATGATATTGGTGTATAACTCAAGCGAACCAGTATGTGTTTGTGTGTGCAAAACTAGTTTTCCGGTTAAAGGGCATGAAGGTCCTTGTAACTGTTTTGTTCTGGAGGCTTAAATGTATCTGCAATCATATCTGCAGTGCTAGGTAAGCCTTATTTCTTCTAGCTCCTGACTTGTTCTGGCCGCTGATTCAAGTTACACCTACAATCAAACAAAGTGCCTCAAAAGCATACTGATAAAAACTGGCAGCATTATTTCTGCCTGGGCTGATAAACAGTACTTGACTTTCCCATAGCCGCTCTACCACCCACCTTCCTTCAGCTGTAAGTGGGATGTCATGGCAAAATGACAAATGTTCCCTCTTTAATACTTCTTCATGATGAACTGCTTCATATTTCCTTCTGAGGAAAAGTAAAATTCTTAAGGATGTTAATTCCTTCAGGTTTTCTACATTCATGAAAGATAACCAAACCACATGAGTATTTCATTATCTTCTCTTTGAAAATGGTGGTGTTATGTAATGTACATGTTAATAAATGTCCATGTTATACCACATCCATAGCTCTCCTGGGTGAAATCTTCACTTATGAGCTTCTAGATCATGAAACCAGGCACACAGATTGTGTATTATTCATTCTATAGGAATATTTGACATTGCAAGGGATGCTATAATTATTCTACAGCGTATTTGGATATGTGATTTGTAAGAAATAGTTGAACTGAGCTTGTTTGCATAGTCCAGCAATTTAGAAGGTAATTTATGTGAGCAGAGCCTCCCTGCATTGCTGTGGGATATTTTTAATAGATCAGATGAGAACAGGCAGCTTTCTCCTTTGCACATGCCTCCTATTCTCATTCCTGACCTCATTCCATTAGACCAGGGATCTTCTTATCAGAGTCTTCTTTTTTCCTAATCCTTCTGTGTTGAACAAGGCAAATCTTTTTCCTGTAGTCTTAATGGATAACCTCTCTAGCAAATTCTTCTCAGAGATTGTTAAATATCTGGAGCGTGAAATTGTGTGGAGACTTTTGAAACAGAAATGGAAATGTAAACTCAGCACATGCATTATAGTCATGTGTTATGTGATTAAACTGTTTGATGTCTGTAATAAGGAACAAGGTAAACTTCAGATTAAGACCAGAATTTTATGACTGTTAAAACCAAGCAATTAGACAAGAAAATGTGGAATATTCCTTTGGAAAAGCATCAGTCATTTTAACTACGTGCATATTTATTGTTGGTGCTTTTTGTCCATACAATCACAGCATTGCAAGAGTCCATTAATCAGAAACTGATTTTTATATCAGGCTTTGTTTTCAGTGTCTAGAATTTTAAAAGATTTTTTTTGCTTCATGTTTTGGACTTTCTTGCTGTTTAAATCTTAATCTGTACCTTATCCTATTTTTTGGCTGTTTTTAGGAGAGTTTTCCTTATCTCTGCACACATTAATGCTATTTCCGCTTTGAAAATATATAATAGATATCTACTCTTTGAATACATCTTTATCAGCAGCTGTAGCTGCATTTGAGCACATATCTTAGGGTGATACCATAAGCCTTTACTGGCTGGTAAGAAAGTAACACAGGACTTTGCCTTGGTCAAAATACGGAGCATCTAATGTTTATTTCTCCACTAGTAGGGGTTTTACACTGCCAGTGACCTAATTTTTGAAAAATCCAAATATTAGTAACCTTTAGCATTCAAAGATCGGGAACATATAGTGTATTACAACTGTTCAATCTAAAGAGTAGACGTAGAAATATTGAAAAAGAGAAAATTTAAACTTTTTACCTTTTCTGGAAATACACTTCCCTTTGCTGTAATCTTCTGAAGCTCCTCTGCTTTATGCATTTTTTTTAAAATAACTGTCCATGCTTCAAAGGTTACTTGAATGAATATTTTTTCCGTGTATAAATTACCCTTCAGGTAATTGCACCCCTTTAAACATCATGCAGATAATTCAGTACTTTTGATGACTCTCACCAGTTAAATAGTCATTGTTACAAAGTACTGGAGCTAGAGAAAAAGAGAAATACCAGAGTAAGAATTTCATCCTAATATTTACACATGCATATAAATCACAGTCCTGAGGAACCAGGAGTCATTCTTTAGCTTGGTGAGGCTTTTTTTTTGCTTTTTTGGAAATAAACACAGTTTACCCATGTGAAAACACAAGAAATCCTTAAGCTTTCTGTTCTGAATTTCATCAGCCTCCTAACCTGAACTGTCTGACCTCATAAAAACATTTCCCTCTCTGAATTTTTTTTTTGCCCTATGCTTTGCCCTGTAGCCTTATCTCCATGTCCAAATTAATTTTGGGCATGTTCGCAGAGCTGATTGCAGGCAGAATTGAACTTTGTTCCCTCTGGGAGCCAGCTGGCTGGAGGCCAGCTCTGGCCACGCTGCAGTGCCTGAGCCAATGAGCTGTACTTCTCAGCAAGTCCCATTAAATGCATCCAAGCACCAGGCAAGCAGGGTCATGGCTTGCAGTTCAGAGACAGCCTGTGCCTGCCCAGCTCAGAGCCTCAGCAAGGAGACCTCATGCCTCTGTGAAAGACCTTTGTCTGCCCACTGTCTCCCTCCTTCTGGAGACTCAAACAAGGAAGGCATTTAATGATCTTCTGTACTTATCTGTACTAGCTGTTATTTGAGCCCCTTTCTCATCTTGTAATGTCTGCCTTTTACTAGGGTTTCTTTTTGGCTTACCCTATCACACATCTTTGAAGCCTTTTAATATGGCTTATCATGTGCTTTGCTAATTAAAACTCATGTTCTGTTTTAACTTTTCTGCTTTTATCTCCCTGGCACAGGGAGGCTTACACTCATCCTTAGTAGCCAGTGCATTATTTTCTGCTTTTTCCTCAATCTCTTCTCCGCATATAGGTTGCGCCTTTTTATCCTTCAGAAAAGCCTTGGTCACCTCTGCCTCCTAGTGAGCTAAAGTGACAACATTTCACAACACTGAAGATCATGTGCCCTTTCCCATACTGTGTTTAATGCCCACACTGCCTTCACCCCCAAAGTGCAAGTTTCAGTAAAATTTAAATGTATTATTTCAAATAAATACTGCAAAAAGTACTCTGGCCACACATAGCTTTTCATTTATGTATGAAACAAGAGTCCTCTTCTAACATCACTAATACAGTTGTGAATATATAGTATTTGTTCATAGCCAAATTTGTTCGTTTGTTCATTTGTTGTGAAATGAATGCTGAAAGCAAAATTGGTGATTTTTCCCTAAGTCAGAAGATGGAATTTGTTTTTAATCTCAGCTGGGATGGGAGTATATGCAATTTCTCAAGAGAAATCCTAAGTATGCATAAGGAGCTTTAATACAGACTTTGCAGCAAGCATGCCCACAACTGGAAGAGTTTCAGCTGGAGAGCTGCTTGAGCAGATATGGTTTCTATGTATTTAGTAATCCTCACTACATACTTTTTTCAGAAACTCATCTTGAACCTGTAAACAGAGGCTAACCTTCCTTTTAGCAGAGAAATGATGTAGCTGTGCTTTTCTTCTTGGGCCTCTCTGGATATACATTTTGTGCTCTAAGGAAGGACTGTTCTCACTTCCTGAGTTTCTAAACTGTGTATTTCAGTGATGGTGACTTTTTGCTTTATATGAATCACTCTATTAAATTTTATAGTTGCTTCTCCAAAATGTGCTAAGTACTGCAATTAAGTTTTTAGGAGTTCATCTTCTTCCTATTTGTGCTTATATGTGCTTCTACTGGTCACTTTGATTTCAGTGGCACTGTGAAGGAACGGTTGATTGGAGAATTACTTATTGTTGCTCCCTTAAAATATACCAAATGGCTTGCAAGAAACTCATCTTAGCCTCTGAAGTTAGCTTGTGATAGTTCCTTTTTTATCCTTTAACTCCTTGCTGTTGCTTGATAAATAGCAAGTTCTAGATTTTTTTCTATTAAATTTGATGTGACAATGTTACAAAACCAAGAGATTTCTCACAATATATATTTAATTTAACAATTGGTGTGAATGTGTCACCCTTCAGCCCTGTTGGTTTCCAGATTAACATTGAAACAATTTTGAAGAGAAGTAGGTACCAAAGAGGTTTCCATTTTTGCAGCTGGGAGATTTTTGAGAAAAAAAACAATAAGAAATAGAGAGTAAAGCAGAAGGTTTTCCTGAAGAACCACCTGTGTTTTGAAATACCACTCAAACCACTTCACACATTTAATGAGTTGCATTCAACTGCTCAAATATTATGTAATTCTCTGTAGCTGTGTGTATGTGTTTATGTATAGATCAGTCACTCAGTCACAGAATATTCTGTGTTGGAAGGAGCCCACAGGGATCATCGAGTCCAACTCTTAAGTGAATGGCCTGTATGGGATTGTGTGCTCTATAAAAATGCTATAATAATATTCATTTTAACCAAAAGTTGCTATTTTAAAAATGAAGTCATTTGTATGAAACATATGTCTATACAGTTTTATATTCTCCATTTGTTAGAAGTGAATTCTTTTAAAAATACATGTAGCACAGTCTTAATAAGTATAGTGTTGAAGTAGTTTTTGGTACTTTATTGTCTTTCACTTAGAAAAAAACCCCACATTTTAAATCATAACCGGTAAACAATTATTAAAAAGTAGACTTTGATGTCTTTGTGAAAACAGGATGTTTTTAATGGCATTTTTAAACAAATAGCACCTAGGAAAGAGAATTGAATATTAATCTGTGAATGAAAACTCTCAAAAATCAAGAACTGAATGAACTTCAAAGCATCTTTTGTCTTTATACCTCTAAACCTGATTCTCCAGGACATATGAGAGGTGTATTTCTAGGGAAGATGTAAAAGATAACCCCATCACCTAGCCTTGTGGGTTTTGTTCCCTTAACTTTGAGAACAAAAAATCCACTTTTTTTTCTTTTTCAATGTAATTCTGACACTAGTGTGATAAACAGGTACAAATGTAATTTTCTGTTTTAATGCCTATCTAAAAAATGTCAAGTTAACAGTATAATAGATCTACTAAAAATATAAGTTGATTCTCAAACCTAGTAACTATCCAAGGACTGTATAATGTTTGCATTGTCTAACTTGAGTTTCCTACTTCTTGTTTTTTTGCCTATAGACACCCTATTTTTGGCCATCAAATTGTTGGGAGCCGGAAAACACAGACTATGGTCAGTGTAGAAATATTTCCTACTGCTTTCGGAAATTATGCATTTTGTTAATGAATATGTCATTGCAGTCTGTCTTGTTTCACCATCCCACTGTTTAAAACATAATTATATGTCATGTAATTCCTATGCAAGAGCTACTGATATTGAAATGAATGTGTTGCTACCTTTTTCAAAGTTTATCAGAAGCTTATCAAAATCATATTTTGGAGTGGATCTGAGGAAAAAACAAAAAAACCCAAGCCCCAAAATTCGAGACTCATCAAAACCTACCTTGCCATTTATATTCTCTGTTTGCTCCAGCAAGTGTAATTATTTACAGTGAGAGAATCTCAGTGAAGCAGAGGAGACATTATTGATGGTTGTGCAATGGTTATTACGAGATTGAGACCCAAAGATGTGTCTAGTTTAGAACTCTTATTTCTAATATACACCATGTGGAAAAATACTTATTATGAAAACTAGTATAGTTCTAACATGAACTGTATTAGAAAATACAATTTATTTTTTATTTGCCTGTGTCTTGGGAGTTTATTAGTAAAGTATATATTGTAATTACTGATGTGTGCTTAGCAAAATCTGAGGATAATAGGTAGCAATGTATTAGGACAAATATTATTAATAATTATAAAAAATTAGGTTCCTCTTTACATCAAATGGTGACCTAATTTTTAAAGAAAGTGTATCTATGAGCAGCCTCCTGTTCACTGAGTACTGAGCTCATCTGAAGACCAGGTCACTTATTTAGGTAACTGAGCATGTACATGATATGTTATGTTTTCAAAACTTCAGACCATGAATATCTCTTTTTACAGCTTTTCAGAAATGTAGGTGAGTGTTCACTTGTAATTTGGATTCTATACCCTTGGGAGCCAAAGACTTTGAGGATGGATGGTTCCAATAAATGCTTCCTGCCTTTTTAGAGCAGACTCAGTTTAATTTCAAATACACTGCCAAATAAAGTAATTTTAAGCTGAAACTCTCAGCAGAGCTGGGTGCCTCTGAGGTACAGTTTGAAAATGTGACAGTTTCCTCATCCTATAGGAGTAGAAAAATGTTCAATTTTTTACTGATATTTGAAGGTGTCCAGTAAATAGTTATTGAAAGCTGCCAAGGAGGAAAGATTCTTACCACATGTGTGTGTGCTTAGCCATTCTGTAAAGGAAATTAGTCGCTGAAGGAAAAATTATTGATTTACTATTTATTACTTCATTAAAGTCCCCTAATATGTTGAAGATCAGCAAGTGATTAGCTATGATTTAAGAGACATTGAGTTGTTCAGCTGTAATGTGTATCACGTTACTGGGGTGGCTTTAATAAATAATTATATGCTTAACGTGTCTGAATTTAAGATCAAGCTGAGAAAGTTTATATTAATATCCTTTAATCTAAAGTAGGAGATGCTAACTTTCCTGTCACAGCTGATCAGTGGATTGGTCAATGAATTATAAACCTTAGTCAGTAAATAGAAATATTGTATAATGTGTCTAGGTTTGCATGCCAGGAATACAGAATTAAACTTGGAATCAGTGTCTTCATCATGCAGGGAGGTGCTTTTGTTGAACAGTAAATGTACTTATTTGAGACCTTTTGAAATTTAAGTATGGTTCAGTTGCTGAGGTAAGCTCTTTGATTGCAGAGAGGAGAACGAAAGGGAAGCAAACCTTCCAATCCTGCTATCTCATTGCTCCTTCCATGGCATGAGCCAGAAGTGCAATCCTGTATTAAACAGACCCACAGCTTCCCTGTACAACAGGGCCAGAGCATTGTAGTGGAGCTACCACAGGTGACTGTGTGTCACCAGAACTGGATAATGCTGGAGCATTTGCAGGAAAATAAACTTTTAAGGCACATTTTCAATACTGTTCTTATTAGGTTAGCATCATCCAAGTGCCAGAAATTATCATTTCCCTTGTAAACAATGGTGATCAGAGAAATACATGAAAATCAAAATATTTAATAAAAATATTTAAGGAACCAAAATAAATCTAAAGTAAGTTTGCATGTTCTGCAGATTTTCACAGTAATTGTTACTTCCTGGAAAATATAGTACATAAAATTTATGTTATTACAGATATGCAAATGCATTTCATACTTATCATGCATTATTGGTGTAGTGCTACCAATTTCATGGACTTGTCCTGAACAAGCTTAAAGTTGTGCCCTCTAAAATGATTGACTGTGGCAGGCATTAGAAGTCTCTCAAGATCAGCAAAAAGAAAACTCTCCCTGTAATCTTCCTTGATCAAAGTTACTAAAAGGGCAAATTACTTTCTTTGCCATTAACCTAATTTAACAAGCCATTGGAAATACTCTAGAATTTTATTTTAATTTAAAAATTAATCGTAACCATTCATCTTTACTCATCCATAACTGGGCTACTGTCCAGATTGTAGCACACTGCCAGGAAAAGAATTTATCTTAAACAAGAAATTAAATGAGATTGAGATACTCTGTGTTAGTTTATTACCAGAACTAACTAACAAACAAATAATCCCTACATATTTGTATAACATGTTAATGTCTTCTCTAAAATATAATTTGATCTATATGAGCTTTTAATAGCAATTTTTTGCCTTGAAAAATATTTTTCTGTAGAAAGTGTAACCGAAAAACACATACAAACAGAATCTTCCAATATGTCAAAAAACTACAGACACATTCTCATAATAAAACTGTAGTGCACTGCTACATCGTGGTGGCAGAAAGAGGGCTTGGATTAAGTTATGTCAAAATGGAAAATAGCCTTTTGATTGTAATTTCCAAAATATTGACTATGATCATTCTGAGGTTACTGAGAAACTGCCACTTTTCATAAAGTGCTGAAAATCTCCCTCCTTTTCCCTGAAAATCATGCTTTAAGTGTTGTCAAGAGCGATTCCTCAAGTTGCAAATAATTTTTACAATGGTGGGTCTTTAAGTTCCATCTGTTGACGTCCCATGTTAGTGCCATCTTGGAGTCCACCCAGGCAAGACATGTTGTTCTTCGTAGAATCCCATTGGTTTTAGAGTGATTTTGTTAGTGAAAATAAGTAGTAATAATAACAACTACTATTATTAAGGCTAGTATAGTTCAAATAACTTTGCTTTTTCCTGTGAGTTAAGTCATGTTCCTGAATTATGATTAGGTTTTGTGACAAACAGAATTGGATCTCAATTCAGAAAAACTGGCTCTTGTAATGAACACAGCTAGTGACTGAGCATATGACCTGCTTGTAATTATCTTCTCTTTTCTTACAGATATAATTTAGTAACTGACAGATTCTTTTTTTCCTGGCGTATTATAAACAGGTCATGTCATTAAGAAGTAGTTAGAGGGAGGCTAGTTAAGACAATTGCATCCCAGAAAGGGGAAATATAATGCCACATATGAAATTGTTATTCCATATGCATTTGGTCTCAGTTCTAATGGAACCTGCCAGGTTCTCTTGGAGGTTTACTGACTCACAGCTATTGCAAATTTGAGGCATTTAGTTCGTTACTGTCCTCTTTTTTGAATAAGTAGAAAATATGAAATGTTAGAGAAAAATTCCATTCACAACAAAATGGCAATTATTTGCCTGTTTTTATTCTTTAGGCTTAATTTAACATATTTCTGAAAATGTAAGAGGCTTATAAGAATTTCAGACATAAAATAAGAAGAATTAGTAACTTTTACTCATTTTCTCTAGTGAACTTTTGCTGATGGTTAGACTCAAAAGTATCTTTGACGTATCAGACTTTTTCTTGCAGTAAAATGCATATTAAAAAAGAAATCTGCATTAAATGCATATTTTAAAAAGAAATCTGCTCAAAGGAGAGAAAGCATAAAATTTAGAAAGTGCCACAGTCACTTATAGTCTTAAGGAGGTTTGGACATACTAGAAGACAAAAAGTCAACTGCATCTATACAGTTGCAACAGGATGTTTTTTGAGAATTGTAATTTTTTTGTGTGTATTTCTCTCAAATGAGTTAAAAATGAAGGAGGACTGCTGAATCTTGGTAAGTTATAGAGAACACAGTAAATAACTGATAATGCAACATGAGTTTAAGAGCACTTGACCATGTGATCTTTAAATCATGCTAAATAAGACAGTTTTTCTCTATATTCAAAGCAAATGCTTAAATTCTGTTGCTGTGAAGAAGGTCAAGTTTTGAAAATGTAACATATTTTCAGTAGCCTTCCAGGTAAAGTCATGTATTAGAAAAGAAATCTCCTAGGAAATTAGAGCAATCATGAGGGTTGGGGTAAGTTTTAATTAATTGCTCCCTTTAAAGGTGTGAGATACTTGTCTGGATAAATGCTGCAGCTCTTTAGATAGTCATCACTTTGTTATCTATCCTGTGTTACAGTAAAATGAGGTAGCCATTTACTTTTGCTGTGTCAAAGTTGTTTCCTTGTTGTTCTCCAGCAATGTCTCTCCATTTTTAAGAGAGTACAAGTCTTTCCCTATTAAATTTACTTGATAATCGGCTAACAAGTCAGTCTGAACAGCACTTCCTTCCTAATGATACTTTCTTATTGCTTAAAAGTAAACTGAGAGAGGCCTCTCCATGTTTGTTCTCTGCTGCTCTGTTCTGAACATAAGCCATTTCACCCGGCTTATTTCCCTCTCCTATCCCAAACCCACAGTAATGCTAAAGAGTACATACTGCACAAAAAGTAACTGCAGTCATGTGTCATGTTTTTCACATGTTGAAAATTTTCATTTAATTTTCTCTTTAGAGTCTCTTGCCTACTTATTTTACATGCTTGGCTTCAAATTCCTCTATGAAAGTACTCAAATGAGTAGTCCAGGAACTTTCTCTCTCATTTGTCTTTCTGTACCCTTTACCATAGAGTGACTGTTTGGAAGAAGAACTGTGTGGAGAATGCATTATATATTTTCTTTGCCCAAACACACAGGAGGGATTTCCTTGGCAACAGCTTATTAGTAAGCAATTTGTATTTGAGAAATACTGATCCCTGTTGCTTACCCGAACTCTGCTGGAACACTTCATGTTCTCAGTGTCTCTGGAAATCAACCCATAACTATGAGTCAATAGCTTGGGGCAAAACTGGTAGCAGAGAAGCACTTTTGATACAAATTGTCATATATAGATATAAAAAAATATTTGTTAAAATTCATGCCATAAGAATTTACAAAGAATGTGTGAATAGCTTCTGGAGAGCTCTGCCATTCTATAATCTCAAACCTTGATTCTCAGTTCCCATTTTTTCTACAGCTAATGTCAGAATATGTCAGCAATGACTCCTGCTATCAATTCTTTAAAGTCCTTAATACAGATCCCTCTGTTAAGGACCCATCTCTCAAAATTTTCTGGATTTCTAGGTGTAGTAAGGAACAGACTTTTCCTACCAGAACTCAAGTAATTTACTAAACTGTTTCTAAGACCGGATTGTGACTCCTTAAGTGAATGACTTGCCTTTAGGAAGATACATATACAGAATATATTGACTAAGATCTTGGTGACAGGACTAAGTGTCACTACAGTCTAACAAGAATAACAGCCTCTCAAGAAAAATGTGACTGGTGTCAGTGCTTGCTATGCATAAAATTTGATATGGGTAGAACCAAATCAAATGAGCTTTAGGAAAGACACTTATATTAGCAGATAGGTGGAAGAGGTGACCTACAGTATTTTTTCCCACTCTGAATTCATATACCTTTATATTTCTCTGCATAGATACATTATCCACTCATTAGAAGCTATATCTGTCATATAAATGATGAAATGAAAGTCTCACTTTAACAAGCATGGCCTGAATTTTGTTCTGATCCTTGCTGATTCTGACATTGACAAATCACTGCAATGAGGCCTCTGTAACCAGAAGGCATTTCCTGATAATGCTTTCCAGTCATCTCACCACTTCAGAGTTTTGTGCTTACCTGAATTATTCTTTCCATAAAAATGTAACTTATTCCCATAATATGAGGAGCATGGAAAATATGTTTGGCCAATGCATGTGTATGCACACATAAGAAAGGGTAACTGATGCAAGTACATATTTATGCAGTACTCTTTTAAAAGCATTGATAATCTGCATCTAGGTCCCCTATAAATAAAAATAAAGTTTCTTAACAGAATTCTGATATTTCTAAACATAACTTCGAATTTTCTGAATTACTTTCAAGTTGCTATGTTGAGTAAACTAAATAGGTTTCATAGAATATCATGAGTTGGAAGGGAACCACAGGGATCATTGAAGTCCAGCTCCTGGCCTTGCACAAGACACCCCAAGAATCACACCATGTGCCTGAGAGTATTGTTCAAACGCTGCTTGAACTCTATCAGGCTGGTGCTGTGACCACTTCCCTGCAGAGTCTGTTCCAGTGCTCAATCACCCTCTGAGCGAAGAACCTTTTCCCTATATCCAACCTGAATCTCCCCGGACACAGCTTCCAGCTTTGTCACTGGTCACTACTAAGAGGAGATCAATGCCTGCCCCTCCTCCTCCCCTGAAAATTAAGCTGTAGACTGCAATGAGATCTCCCCTAAGTCTTTTTTCTAGGCTGAAAAGCCAAAGGACCTCAGCTCCTCCCCATGTGACTTCCCCTCATCCCATCACCATGAGGGACCCAGATTAGAAAGGTGTGGAGGAGGCAAGGTTGGTGCGCTGCTGTGATCACTCTGGCATGTTTTCTCCAGCACTGGCGTCCCTGGGGGCTCTGTGGCTATTTGAATGCTAACCCTAATGGAATCTTAGTGCTGAGGCTGAGGTCCCTATCACTGTGGGTGGTCCAGGTTAGAAGGGTGTGGAGGCAGCAATGCTGGCACTCTGACATGCTCTACTTTGCATGTCTTTTCCTGCTCCATTGTCCCTGGAGCTGCAGGCTTTCTGATTCTCTGAAAATATAACCATAATGGCAAGTTGAAAGCATTAGGATAATATCAAGAAGCATGAAATGATTCAATGGATGTAGTTTTAAATTGTATTTGACAATTGGATATTCTTCATCTGATCTTGGGTGACCTTTCTCCCATACCCGTTTTTTGTCACCCTGCAGGATTTTCCAAGGCCATCATCATCTGAGGACTTCTGTATGTTGAAGATGAATTTGCCTTTTTCTAATTCTTGATCTCTTTGGTAGTTTGAAATTTGGTTTCTTTCTTGCCCTTTGTTTATGTAAGAAAGTCCTCTGTTTCTGTAAATCTATAATCACATTGCTTTCCTGAAGAATAGGATCAAAGAGTGAAAACTGGAGATGGGGAGAAGTGTTTCATAAGTTAAGGTTTTGACGATTTGGCAGTTTAATACACATAAATCTGATCATGGTCTTCCTTCTAACTTAATTTTATTAGCATTTACTTAAGAGTGTGGCTCTTTTGTAGATACACAGGGCTCTGTGGTGACCCATTTTTAAGACTAAGTGAAACTTAATAGCTGCTGCTAAGGGCAATTTTTTTTTCTACTAAGAGCAGAGGTGACCTAAAGATTATATGAAATAGCCCTAGAAATCCAAATGTTCAAATAAAAGAGTTAATTTCATGCTTTACATCCTGCAGTCATGTTTTGTGCTGATTGTCCTGTAATTCTCCGTCTGAAGCAGGCACTTGCATATAGAGGGAGAACTGTCTGCCCGCAGGGCACTCTGAAACCCTTAGACCTTGCAGTACTTGCTATTTTCTTTGCTCTTTAGATACAGACTAGGCTTATACACACTGACTCTGAAAACAGGATTTTGGCTCAGGGAATACATAAATTTAACCTGTCCTCAGTGGAGATGGCGAGTGTTCACTGAAAGCACGCTTGCCGTTGGGGATGAATCCAGCTGTGACCCCACTGGCACTGGCACAATTATGGAAGGAATTTGTGTACATGGTGGTGGGGGTGTAGGTGCCATAGTCTGTGGTCTTCAGAGGCCCAGTTGAACTTCCATTGAATTTAGCTGAGGCCTTTGCTCCACTGTGGCAAAAGGGAATATTTAGCCCCTGTTTAGCAACAAGATAAGACTCCCCAGTGTGGTTTTGGGTGAAAGTTCTGGGTTTGGTTTTTCGTGGGGTTTTTTTTTTTGAGTAAGTGTGTATAATATAATGTGTACTCAGTCCAGTTTCTTGAGTCTAGAATGAAAGATATCATAATCTCTATGATCTTATGTTAAGAAAAAATCTATAGGGGTTTCTTAGGAGCTTTCAAATCTGAATGACCAGTCAAGAATAGAAAACATGTAGCAAAACATGAAAATGGTTTTTTTGGGTGTGACAGTTTAAAAACTTGCAAGAGGGAAAGTACAGGCATCCTCTCTATGCAACTCTGGCTTTGTAGTCTCACTTGAAACTCTCAGATTGCCCATATTTTGTGAATACCTGAACAGAATTTTCAAGAGTTAGTAGACTGTATTTACTGCACAGATACAGAAATGTGTTTCAATACTTGTTTGTTGTTCAAATATCCATTTATAAATATCACTGACCATCTTTCATTATTAAATGTTACAAATTAATATGGCCTTTAAAATTATTGGCGAATCTGTTCTCTCATGGTAATCAGTCACTTCTAAAGCACAAGCTATAGCATTTAATATATAATTCCCTTTAGTAGAGGCAATTATGTTGATTGCAAAATCCATCAGAATACACTGGCTCTAAAAATAAGTGTATAAGGCAGTCCACATTTAGCAAATTGAGGTTATTAATCAGACCCTGTTCCTTGCATATCATTTATCCCCATGGTGAGCATTTTTCAGCACGCTTGTCAGGGAGTGGCAAGCAAGGGAAGGTAGGCAAGAGCTAGGTTGGCAACGGTGCAGGCAGGAGCAAGGTATCAGCATGGATAGGCTACAGGGTTGGTTAGAGATCTATCTACAGCACAATTCAAGCCTGTGCCAGGGGGAGTAGCTAGGCTTGAGCACAGTTCCTGGGTACAGGCCTCAGTGGAACCCCTAGATGGGCTCCTCAGTGGAATTACAGCTTCTTGGTGTACTGAGGGCCCTGAGCAGGACCTTTGCGGAATTGATAAATAGAGAGCTATATACAGAAATAGAGAGCTTTAGCTGGAGATCCTTCCTGCAGGCTGCACTTCTTGTGAAACTGTAAAAACACTGTCAACGTATGGGACTGGAAAAGCAGACACTGTAATTCACTGAAATTCTGGGAGGCCCTGACTCTGCTTTGAGAGGGAAATTGATTGCCATCCTCAAAGTCCGGCTACAGGACGAGTACAGTTACTTCATGTGTGATTTGGTGCAGAAAAGGAGTGGTGCCTGTGAAAGGTGGAAGCATACACATTTCAAATCTCATTGTTCTAAAATTCAGAAGAACAAAACCTCACTACTCTATATGTTCAAATGATCTGACTGAAAATGAGGGTGATTTTCACATTCTTGCTTTCCAACGTGCTACTGAATTTTTTACAGATAAGCCAAATAATATGATAGAGAGCGTAAACTGGTGAAGACAAACTCCTGAGCTGCTGCCAGCTTTTCGTGGCAGTACGGTTAGCTGTTAAATAGAGGCTCAAACGTGCACTTTTATAAGAATGTAATTGTTAGCACATAGCAATGGCAATAAATTGAGTCAGAGTAGGAATGTCCTCCAGCACTTTTTTCTCCTATACTAGTGGATATGCTGTACTTCCCACAATAGTAATTTTTTCCTTGGGCATATTCTACCTTATTCACAGTGGCACATAGAGACATTTCTGGCATAAGGAATCCAAGCCACAGGTGTTTTAACCATTAGGCTCCTCTGAAGGGGAAGGGATCTGGATATTTCAGTTTTAAAAAAAGGGTCTGAGGGATGAATATGATTTTTTGTGTCCTGGCCAACTTATGCTCATAATGAAAACCAAACATCTTTATATGGACTCTTTACCATGGATTTGGAGCAAAGAGGGCCATTAAGAGAACCCTGGAGGGAAAATAACTGTAGTAGAGTTACACAGTGAAGACACAGTATTAAATTAATAATGTGTCAAGCTAATTTGTCTCCTGGTGCCCTGCATGTTGTTTTTCTGGTGTTGAAATCTCTGTTATGTGAAGATACTTTTTAGATGAAACCTATCCTGACAAAAAGATGAGCAGTCAGCTACCTCTGGGACAAGAATTTTTGTAGGAAGTAGCAGGAAATATAATATCAAAATTTGCCCACAATGAGACTCAAGGAAAAGCTAAACTAACTAAAAGTGCCTGTACTGGGACTATAAGAATGTGGTTTAAAAGTTTTGATCAAATGCAGGAACAGGGAGCTTTTTTTGTTTCTGTTCAGTTGGTATTAAATTGGTAGACAAATTTTGACCCCTGGAATTCTCAGAACTGTCTACACAGTTATATAGTGTATTTTATTGCTAAGATTTACAAGGGGCTTAGGAATTTTTTTTCTTGTTCAATGAAATAACCAATTTTGAAGGAAAAGAGGAAAATGCTTCACTGTAAAAGAAGCTAAATGACAAAGACCATCTCTCTCCTCAAGAATCTGTTACCAGTGTACTGATTGTGAATGCAACCTAGGTACAAAGGGTCCAAAATTCATCCTCTCATCTTTTTGTGATGTTTCAGCATGCATGCCAATGCATTAGTGTAAGTGTATAGTAATATTACAATGCATGAAAGCTAGAGAAACTGTCTGCTGTGTGTGACATGGATATATATGTGTCTTTGTAGATTTTGTAGACACAGACACTGCCTTGGAACCAGAGGGTATGTGGGGGGACAGGGAATAGAGAAAGAGACCATGGCTTCTTATGAGAGTGGAAAGTGAAATATTATGAAAGAAAATAGACCAAATAACACACACGAAAAGAGGAGAGGAAGAAAAGAAAAAAATTGCATTAAAATATAACTCATTTTACATCAAGTAACACCTTTAATTGCAGGTAGACGTGCTTGTAATCAATTCAACTAAAAGAACATTCACTGGAGTAGGTTTGCATGCATTTGCAGGTGTCTTGTCAGGAATAAATATTTCCATGGAATCTTAAATTATATTTGAGTTGACTAACTTAATATTCAAACCTATATCTAAAATGAGCACCTTCTTCTTCCTAGTTAGGAAGAATTAAGTTCCTGTGTGAAGTTATTTCCCAGAGAGGCTTTGCTCCTGTAGTAGACCAGCTGGCAGTCAGGGAGCAGGAACATTCCTAAGCACAACCAGTGACTATGGACTCTTTTTGCTGACTGTAGAGATGACAGATAAGCTAAGGTTTTATTACTTACTCTGATCAAAAGATTCATCCATCTCACATGAGCAGTGCTCTGAAGCAATGAAGTGGGTAAATATTGCACAATAAGGAATTGTGCTGCACTCATTGTCTCACTGGTGGAGGAATCTGTAAAATATTCAGAGTTGTTTGGAAAGTATTTGCTGCTAAATAAAGTCTATTGAAAATGTATTTCAGCATTTTATTACCAATGATTCTGCTCTGACTGAATGAAGTGGAGGAAGGACAGATCTTCTGAAGGATTTTTTGATTTAGAAAATAAATGAAAGAATATTTTTTCTCACATGTAACAGATGGCACTTTCTTTTTTTCATTTTTTGGTCTCACATTATTTTCTAGTTAAATATTGGCTATAGCAGACTAATCTGTATGAGACATGAATTTTATCTAGAATTATTTTTTAGCTAAAATCTTCTTAGGTTGAAAGTTTGTGTTTTCTAAATATAGAGTCAAAATAAATAAAACCATGTATTCATGTTCTTACAATCCTGTTTGACTAATACAGCAGCAGCTCCTGCTAAAACTCTTGTCCATTATGATTTATACACAGACAGTTTGAAAAATGCCTTTGCCATTTTTCTTTAATGTGCTAGTTCCCTGGCCATTAAAAAACCCTGACCTCAAGTACCTCATGAATTTTGCACATGATGTCTGTTGCATAAAGCAGATTTTATTATTATTTAATGAATCTATGTATCTGATCCATCATTTCAGTTACAACCATCGTAGCCTTGATCCCATATTTAAAGCTTTCAAGAACAAAGGGAAAAATCAAACCAAAAAAGGCTAGCTTTAAACCAGACATGAAGCTTTTATTTCTGATCTGTCATGTTTGTGAGATAGTAGCAAATTCTGTTTATTTTATTCTGTTCCAGCTGTTTACCTCTGCAAGCGGACAATGCAAAACAAAGCAAGGCTAGAACTAGCAGACTATGAAGCTGTAAGTACCTGGCAAAAAGTAAATTTCTCTGCTGGGCCTGATGAGACTGTGAAATAATGTGAAGCATGAGAACTATGGACATTATGTGTGAAAATCTATTAGTTATCCAGTTCTTCCAGCTTGTGGGTCTAACACTGCTCTGTAGTCTTAAATGGCATTTGAGAGATGATAATGAAGGCTAACTGGACAAATGTTGAGATTACAGTCCATCTCTAATCTTACTCTGCTCAGATCCCCATGCCAGGATCACAAATAACTTCACAAATCCCAGCTATATCATGAGTGTTTGGAAGCAGTTGTTCTCTACATCATTTAAGGTTTGAACAAAGGATCCTTGACAACAAAAGGATCCCTTTTCCCAAAAGCTCTTGATAGATGTAGGAATGTAAATCTTATTCTTTATAAGTGATGTTGACACTTGAGCCTTTTCCCATCAGCTAGATGAGAGGCAAAGAGGGTCAGACTAGAGGCATTTCTACTCCCTGACATTTGTGCTGTTCCTCGGGCCAGGTAAGATAATTGGGGCCAGGAAGAGCTTGAAAAAGAGGGAGTTGGATTAGCTGATGAGGATGGCATTCGATAAGGAGAGAGATGTCTTGAATTCCAACTCTACCCCCAAAAAGTTCCTGAATTTTTCATGAACTTGTCGACATAAAATTCCCAAACAGCCCTGTCTCTGTGCTAAAAGCTGTCCAGCTGTGCTGCTGTGACCTCATAGCAGGATAGTCAGCCAGGCCTCTCAACACACCAGATACTCCAGCCACAGCACCATGCTGACACACTGTATTGCTTCTTTTGGCACAAGCTTGTTTTTCAATGTACTGTGCTGTGGGGCATGCATAATTTTATACTTGCATGCCTTAGAAAACTCCCCTTCAACGTACAATCCATGACAGCCTTTTCTGGTATTGACAAGTTCTCTAGAAAGTCTGCTCTTCCCTTTCTGTAGTCTTCATTTTCAGTGAATATGGCACAGAGATGTGTTTGCAATGCATAGAAATATAGTAAAAACAACACTTTTGTTAAGAAGACTGCATGCTGCTGCTGTTAAAGCTGGGAAGAGATTTGGAAAGCTCTGTTGGAGACAGTGAAAATGTTCCATCATCAATGGAAGAAAGAATTTTGCAATGGTTTTATAAATTTTCTTCCTGTTATTATTAGTAGGCTGTAGGATAGATACATTTCCTGTACAGTATTGAAGAACTATGCAGCATTTTTAAAAATGAGGATAGCTGTGGAGGTTTAGCTATACTACTAAAAATGGCAGCCAACACTGTACAGTGGAAACCATTTATATAGATGACTGATGAGGAATTGTCATGTGGATCATCCAGTATGGAGATAACTGCTATTATCTTTCATTATTACATACTTTCAAAACAAGGATGTTTCTTTGTGCTATTTCAGAATTGCTAAGATAGCATGCAGTATATAAAAACGTTTCAGAAATCCCATGTTCTGCTGAAGGATGCATCTACCCTTTTTATCAGAGTTTCAAAACTAAAATAGTCGAGGCATTCAAAAGTATTCCATCTCGTTTGGTGTCAAGAAAAAGTTTGTATCACATAAGTAAGGTCCATTTACACTGATACAATATCATGATTTGTGTTACATCTTGGTGAGGGGGAGGTGAGGAGAGGAGGGAAAGATAAAGCCAGAACCTATTAAAGAGTAAATAACTTGCAACCTAACCCACTAAAATTGTCATGTATTTTCAGGAGAGTTTGGCCAGGCTACAGCGAGCTTTTGCTCGGAAATGGGAGTTTATTTTTATGCAAGCTGAAGCACAAGCAAAGTAAGTTCCTTTGGAGATGAGCAGTTTTCATTTTGCATGATTTTTGAAGGGGGGGGAAGTGGTTGGACACATTTTATGTTTAAAATTACTGTCCTCAACACTGTTTCTTTAAAATATCCTATGACATTGACAGAGTTGACAAGAAGAGAGACAAGATAGAGAGGAAGATTCTTGACAGTCAGGAGAGAGCATTTTGGGATGTGCACCGTCCGGTGGTGAGTGCTGGTGGGGCCACTGGGTCTGTGAGCAGGGCTGCTGATAAATGTCACCTTCTGTGGAGCTTTAGGGTAGCCTGGGCACAAGTAAAACAGCACTAGGGTGAGGGGTTGGGGCTTGCCTCCCTCTTTTAAAGATCTAGAGTTTATATGAATCTGATATTGTAGACTTCAGATGTGTGTGCATCCAGTTCATGATTTTTAGTGAATAGAAGTGTTGTGCCTGGTTTCTTGAATCAGAAGGTACCTGTCTTTTACTATTATTGTCTCAAAGGTTTCCTGGGGTATGAGTCACACAACCGAAATTATCAGCATAACTAAAAATACCCTTAAATAAGTCTGACTATTTTTCTTTTTTTGTCTGCTTTTTTGCTTGCTAAGCCTTTTAACTTCACTCAAGTTATGTTTCCGAGCTATTTTTGAAGTACATAAAGGTTAGATATTGGCTTTGAGCTGTGGGAGTCACCGTCTAAACAAGATTTGTCTGAGTTCTTTGTCAAAGTCCGTCTGAAACAAAACATTAAAAAAGAAAGTTTCTTACATACTCAACTATATTTGAATGCTAAAATTGTGGAAAAGAATGTCAATTGTTACAATAATTCCAATTAAACTGTACATTTTTTTTTGCTTTACTACAGAGCAATATTGGTTTCCCTTACCTAGAGTTAAGCTTTCTTTTTCTGTTTATGCAGTTAGGTATCATTACCAATGAAATCATATATGAACTATATCTTTTGCTCTGACACTGGGGAAAGCTACTTTTAGTGGGGAAGTAAAATTAGGTGACGACACGTGTTGAAGAGTAGAATGCAATGAGAAAGTTTAAATAAAAAATAATAAACTTGAACATCAATTTACATTTGTGACTGTGGAACTGAAGCGGTTGCAGAAGAAGTGGATTTTTAGGTAGGATTTAGAATGTCAGGTAGCGAAAATAACACGATGTGAAAGATTCCAACCACAGGAAATAGATTCAAAAAGACTGGGACATTATTGTCTAATCACTGACATAAAACAAGGAAGGAGAACAGAAAGAAGTTTTCCATCTGATGTAGATTGGAGCTATACAGGGAATAAACACAAAGTATCTGTGGACCTGAGACCTCTGAAGGTGCAGAGAGCTTTTATATTTGCTGCAGAAATGGATCTAAAGGTTTTGAATCTGAGAAGGAGATGTTATTTTCAGATTTGGAAGAGATGAATTGTTGAAGCTTCAAGAGAGTAAAAGGGACCAGGACAAGAGGAAATTGAATCTGATTAAGAGCTTTGGCTGAACTGTGGATAAATCTGCCTGGTCCAGCAGATGTTTTTAATTCGGCTGTAAACATACCTAGGAAATATCAGAGGCAAAAGACTGGCTTACGGTCAGCAGTGTAGGCTTCTGGCTTTAGAAGATATAAATAGATGAATGGAGAGGTTCATACTTTGGCTAAACTGCTCCTCTCAAGAGTCATCGAAATAATATTTTTGAAAACATTATTATGAATTTACTGTCACAATAAAATCCAGAAGCTTCTTTTGAAAAGAACAAAAGATGAAACACAAAAAGCCTGAAAGGAGTGTGATGCTAGAGCTAGTTACAATTTATAATAGATTTTCAAGCCTCCCGAAGGCCTCCCAAAAACTAACAGAAATGCTGCTGCAGCTCTGGAGAGCTAAATTTTTTTTAACAGTTTTTAAGGTAATGTCTGGATGAGAATCTGTGTATAATGCTTATTTTTATTTACAGTGTTTCACCTTTTGATAAAAGTTCAGAGGCTAGGATCAGTGACAACATAGTTCGAAATCTACCCCAATGCAATTTTGTTTTTTTACTGAAAATGAGTTTTGAGGATCAAATGTTTCATTATTTTTGGTTGGTTGGTTGAAGGTGAGTAAATAAATATTTTTTCAGGGTTTTCTTGCAGGCATCCTGGTCCTTAGTTGTTTTGTTGCTATATTTGTTACCTATCCAGCTACGTTACTGATACAGAAGATTTACATGTAAAATATAAACTATGAATATTATATTTGCATTGTATTTCAACTTTAAATTGGTGAAAGGAGCAGAAGAGGGAAGCCAGCCATCATTCCTAAAGGACAGTGCAGCAGTGCACTACGGGAATGGGAGACATGAGAACAGCTGTATGGCAGTGGAGCCAGGAGAATGATGATGCAGAAAAAGAGGATGATTAGGTACCAGAAATGTCACTGTGACTCATATGTTTAAAATAAAGTAAATGAACCAAGGTTTGACATGTAAAGAGGATTTGCCTCAAAAAACACCACTGTTTCATAGATGCCAAGTCAAACACAACCCTGCAGGTGATTACAGAAGTTCTAGAAGATTTATGCCACAGTCTGAGGGACAGACAAATTCTTGAAAGTCATTATGACTGTTACTTTTCATTGGCTGGCCCATAATTTTTCCTAGGTCTTCATACTGAGATGATGCTTGGAGATAAGCCAGAGAAATTGGATTTGGAAAGTTTTATTCAAATAATCATCTATCCTTCAATTTTCTTCTGAGAGACAGTTAAGAGAACAGCTGTACTATCTCACTGTTTAGTTTCCATTCCGATGTTTATTTAATAGCTGTTTCCCTGTGAAGGTGTTTTGGTTTGGTGGTTTGGTTTTTTTTGGCGGGGGGAGACTGGAGGTTGTTCTGTGTATTTCAGGGTATGTGGAGTGCAATCTTGGTTATTTCTGTAAATCCCAATTTCTGCTTTATGTAGAAAGATCTCAGCTTGCAGTTAAAAAGAATATGGTTGAGCTTCAGCTGTAGGTAACTGCAGCCTGCAGAGACATTCCCAAACAAGTTTTAATTTTACTAGTTCAGATACCAGCCATAGAAAAACCATGGAAATTTGAGTCAGGAAGAGCTGTATAAACTCCCTTGCAATCCTGAGCAGCAGGCCTAGGATAAAGCCCCGCTGTTATTTCTAAGGTAGAGCCAGTATCTGGCATAGGTCTGAGTATTATTCACATGTAGTGATGCACTTCTCTTTTTGATGCAAGCGTAAACATATCTTAAAAATCTTTCTCTTCTTTTCACCTGCCTAGAAAGTGTATTATTTTCATAATTTGAAACTTCTATTGAAAACAGACTGTGGAAACAAGCAAAAATTGTTTAGGAGGATTAAGGTGTTAGTCATAAACAATAACAAATCAAGCTAATTGGGGAAGTGAGTTACTTCCAGGAGAAAGAAATTGAGAAGTTGCTTTTGTTCAAAAAGAAATGTCATGCTCCTTATTAAAGCCTTTGAAAGAGAACTTGTTTCATCTTTCCTGAATTATTATCTCTTTTTAAATCCCATAATCTTAAACTTGTTAAAAAGGGACAAACAGGTACTAAAGCAGTAAATCCTCTAAAACATTCTCAAACCCACACTAAATACAGTCCGAGCAAAGTAGCTGTGGCTTGCTCTAAAATTAACTCTTTTACGTAGCAAGCAAAACGGCTGATCTCTTGCTGCTACAAATTATTCTCTTTTCTTCCTGAGTTATACATTTATGCAATAAAAAAGGCCTTTTGGATACTTGCTGAGATTCAGATTAATACAGAAGATAATGGGGGAAGTATCCTTTTCTTTGAAAGTCACCTGTATACTTTGTAACTATAAAAACTTGAGAAAGCATTTCGTTTTCTCCAGTGCCTCTCTGACCTTTGCCATCAGTCTGTGTTGGTTGTATTACAGTCACATTTAGCAGGTTTCTGTGCAGTTGTTTTTAAAATGAAGATGGGAAATATGCAACAGATGTGCTAGAAAACTGCATTGGCTTGTGTCCCTCTCCAAGGTTGAAACACTGTCTGTGGTTTAGTCACAGCGTGATTTGATAAAGCATGAGCATGAGTCAAAGTGTGAGCCAGTTCTTTCATTCTGCCATTTATAACTTGGTTAAACCCAATCCACAGGACTTCTATTCCCATTGGCATTACTGGTTTGCTGGATTATGGTGATTATTTTGGTTCTTTGGGAAAACATGGATATAAAATATTGATAAAGGTCAGACTTAATGACCTTCAAGGTCTATTCCAACCCAGATGATTCTATGATTTTATGAAAAACAACAAAAGTATTTGTGTGATTTAATACACGACAGTGAAGTATCTGGGGTGAATATGGCTGGGTTTGTGTGCTCCTTGCCACTGCTTCCTAGCACCAAACTAGGAAAACAGTATTCTTCAAATATCTTAAACTTTGTCACACATCTCATACCTTTTGCTTCTCTCTCTTTTTATGAGACTCTATGTCCATTAATTTAATTTTCCATGTTTATTTTTTTAAATTGTATTTTATGTGGTCTGAACATGACCCTTGACATCTGACCTGGCAGGTAACATTACCAGGAGCTGAGAGCCAGGCAGTGGGTTCTTCTGTATTTTAACGATTATTTCATCCTGTCCTTCAAGATCAGCCTCAGAGAGTTGTCAAAACAGTGAATTTACCTTGGATAAGATGGTGCACGCCTGCATTTCACACTCAGTGCTAGACTTTTCTGGGCCAGTCACTTGTTTAGCCAGAGAACACTTATCTCTGCTTTTTCATAATATTTTCAGAAAATTTATAAATTTCTTCAGAAAACAAATGTGAATCATGCCAACCAACTTCTCTAATGATATATATATATATACACATATAATTTTCGTGTCTTCTTTTGCACCTGTTTGACCATATATCCTCACAAGGGAGTTACCTTTACAGCAGCCAAACCAGGAATTGTCATTCTCAGATAATTGCCCTTCTGGTAATGAAACAAAGCCTTGTACAGTGCTTTAATTTCAAAAAATGATTATAATGTTTAAGATCCATACTTGCATGTAGTTGAGGCACATATTTATAAGCCGTCTAGCTGGCCTGCTAAGATCTTTGTAGAAGATTTTGTACTCACATTATTTAGCATTTTTATTTAGTCTAATACTTGAGTAAAGGTGGGGCAGATGGGGAAAAAGAAGCCAAGTTTCTTGCAAGAGTGCAACAAAACGAATTTTTGGAAGTTAAAATTGAGAAGTAACAACTGTGAAATAGTTAATTGATGAGATGGTAGAAGGAGACCAAGAAAAATGACATGACAATATGGTTTTGAGTAATACCCAGTTACCCAGTTCTGTGTGAAACTAGGAAAGTAACTTGAAGAAGTAAGTATAAGGAATTTTTTTTATAAGTGCAATGTTTATATATTGATCTTTGTATCTGTGGCAATTAAATTTTCTGCTTTAATCCAAAGCATTTTGACAAAGATCTTCTTATAAGTCAAAAGGAATATAATCAATTTCTAAATGTCATGTATATTTGCCATCTACTTTTTCAGAGATGTGTTAGACTTTTCTGTTGCCACTTATTTTCAAGAGAGTAACCTAAATTTCTTCTGTATGGAATCTGTAAAAGAGCAGTTTCCTACCTTTTGTGGTAAAAAAAAATTATTGAGAAAGCAATAATGACTCTAAGTATTTAGCAAAGGGACAAGAAAACAGATAAATGTAACAAGTTTCCTTGTGCAATAGTGTTGCAAATACGGGAATCTTCACATACACAAAAATCATTTTAATACAGCCTTAAGTAAAATTAATAATACTGAAACACCACTTGAATAAATACAATGGATCTAATTTCTGTGCAACAATTTCTGGTTTTGAAAACTAGTCACTACAAACCTGAAATGGTAAAACTAATTGGAAATTAAATCAGCTTGCAAAAATAATTAAGCATAGAACTTCAATGCAGGAGTATTTTCTTGGGTACAACTTCTTGTTTAATTTCATATAACTTGTTTCAAGAATTAAATTTTAACATCCTTTTCTTATGCATTTTGCATAATATGTAATTCTGTGACACACAGACTACTAATGTTTTTTAAAAAAAAGATCAAATCTTGTTCTCTTAAGGTGAAAGCTCAGCTTTCAACAACATCTGACCTTAAACAACCAAGTATGTGAGAACTGGAGGATCACTGTCATGGTTCAAGATGTTCTCTCTCCTATGGATACATTTTATGGTTTCATTTATTAGTATTACATTCCTTGAAAATTTCTCTGGGTCTCTCTTTCTCCTGTTTCAAACAGGTCTTCCGTTTGCACAGCAATTCCTCCAGTAGTCTGATACTACTCAGGGAAAATATCTGAACTCTAGTTTGAGAAGACAAATAAGTATAAAGTGGAAATTGGTGCAGTGTAGGTTTCTTTATTTTAGAATAAGATGCTAAAAATCTTTGTAATTTTAAGTGGTCCTAAAGTCTATACTAAGTGAGACTTCACATCTCTTAGTTTGAAAATCATCTGAGTTTTACCTGGCTGCAAACATAATTGAAGTTTGATCAAACTGATTGATCAAATGTCTTTCCTTTATCTGATGGTGTTTGAACATCATTTGTCTTGTCCAAATAAGAGAAACAGCTCATAGTTGAACTTTTATCCATTAATTGCACACCTTTCTGTGTTTTGATTAGGTCCGTTGCAGAACAACAGTGGAACTACTGTTATTTTGGTAGTAGTTAGTGATCTCCAAATTTATCCTTGAATAAAGGATATATTGATTTTACTAATTTGTCCAATGGCAAGTTTCCTGTCCTTTATGTGGGGCTCTCTGCAGTATGTTTAACTTATGCATAGGTGCAAAATTTATTATTTCTCCATCAATATATTTCTAGTGTATGATACAATAAGGTTTATTGCTCATTAATTTTAGTTTAAAAAATAAGTCTGTAAATTTTTATTATTTATCTCTGTTCTTTAATGAGTCAAAATGAAATTAGCTATTGAGGACAAGTATTGAGCATTTAAATTAATTCTATGCTATCTGCATAATTCTCTACTAAAACCTTCAATGGAAGAGAACACTTAATCCTAACGAAGGTTTTATTAATTCTTATGAATTAAGCCAATCCTTTCCTTTGAAGGAAGAAGCTCAATAAGATTTTACATTGAACATTCTGTGGCCTGAAATATCAGTCCAATAAACGAATAATAAAAAATGAAAAGCTTTTATTTACTTAATTAAAAGCCAGTAGGTTTTACATTATTATCAGCTGATAGCTGATTTTAGCAGTTAAGCTGTGTACAACTAATTTGTTTCCATTATCCTACTTAACTGTAGATCACTATTTTCAGGTGTATTTTCAGGTGTATTGACAGATGTATTGCATGTTTTTAAAATAGATTTGTAAAAAGAAATATGAACAAATTTGAGGTTATTCTATGCAAGTCCAGTTCCAAGTTGTATTCACTTCAGTGTCACACTGAATCCATATATTGCAATTATTTACCCTATTCTGAGTTCCAAAAAACGTAGTATTTAGAAGCATAACACATACATAATGAAAAGACATAAATATTGAAAATATCTAATGAGTCAGTAGAACAAGCAGGTTTTAATAACTTTGCCCTGATTATCTGGCAAATTTATGAAGTGTCTAGAAATAAAATATGAATCATGCTTGCACAGAATCTATACTTTAGAACAATCTTGGGATTTGCTTCCTAAAAATGTGTTTCAAAGGTGGTGATTGAAAGATTTAGCTGTACTTCTGAGAGGATGTAATTTCTAACAGACATGACTCTGTAGGAAAAGCTAGTAACATCGTGAGCTAATTTTAGAAGTTTGGTCCGAAGTTGTAGAGAGGTGAAGTCTTGATAGGAGTGACTACTTCTTTCCAAAGTAGTCATAAACCTACATACTTATTTCAATTTACGTTTGCGGTTACCATGGCTGTTGGACTGTATTCCAAATATTAGTCTCTGTGTTTGCTTCTCATTAGAACTATAATGCAAGTGTGACCTCCCCAAAAGCACTGTGATTTAACAGCAGATGTTGGAAGTCCAGTCACACTGCTTGTTTGTCAGTCACACAACTGAATCAAAAGGGCAAATTTTCAGAGAGATAGTTGTGCTAAAATTAATTGTGCAGAAGCTTGGACTATGGTACTACTACAAGTAACATATAATAAGATAATTTCATATTTTACACTGCTGTATGTGTGTTTGAAACTCTAAGTATTATAACATTATATAATACAATCATTAAGTAGCTAGACCCATCCAATTTAGTTTAGAGTTTGTAGTTCTGGGATTATGCTGCATAATGAAAAAAAAAAATCCACCACTTGTGTCATAATACTTAAACTCAGAATAATATTTTCCCTCTTTCTTCAGACATCTGCTGATTTACTGGGATCTTGTTACTAGAGGTGTTGTCAAGTCCTAGTGCTCACACACTTGATTTCTCAAAGTTATTTTCACAGAACTGCTGAACCAAATGGAAATAGTAATTAAAACATACACTTTTAGGGAGGATCATACAGTTCATAAGAGTGTTTCAGATTAGGTACACCTAGCTGATTGCGAATTAACCCCATGATTAGGTTCTGCAGTTTTAAGTAACGGTATCTTTTTCTAACCAAAAGGAAGTGGTTCCTGTAGCCCAGTCCCTGTGATCACTGGTTTGTCTTTGCTGCCTTGGGTGCTATAATGGGGGCTGGTAAGATCTCCCCTAGGAGCACTATCAGTGCATAGTCCTATGGATTTGCAGGTTCTGGCAGATATGGCTCCTGGCTTTATTTTTTTCAGCACTCAGTTGAGATTCATTGATCTGTAATTCTAAAGTGAGCTACATTTTTAAAAAGCGCATTTTCTGAAATTTTTATCTGAATTTGAAATTTTGCTGTCCTTTGATTGGGCCTTAAGATGACAGCCATTTTTCCAAACCCTGTTAAAAGACCTGACCACTTGTACTCAGTATATTTGGAATGCTCTTCTGAGACTTTCTATTGCATCAGCTAAGTTTTTAATAGTGCAGCTCTTCCACTGGAAAAGCCTCTTTATTGGTTGACCCTGAACTGTGTAAAATGAAGTAAAATCCCAGAATACAATGATAATCATTACCTAAACCTCAGCTTTTCCTTGTAAGCCTTAGTAATTTCTGCACACTCGAATAACTTCCATCTCAGTGAAATGAAAAATTGATGCAGTGCAGGAGAATGTAGCTTGTGTTTTTCTTTATGAGAGCCTCAGTTTTAGCCGTTACTGACAACTTACCCAATATAGGATTTTAATGTCTCCTTTGATGCTAGACTATGTATGAGAAAAAACAGTCTTTCCCACATTACCAGAGTCAAACTGGGTATTTTTCCAGCTAGTAACTCTTGATTTTTTCCATCTGAGTGCCACTGATATTTTTTCCCTCATTCCTTTATTTTGTAATCTTCCATTTCTTTTTTATAATCTTCTCCCCTTGATTTTTAACTATGCACTGTTCAGATAGCTGCACAAGTAAACTGGAATAGAAACCCTACAAATAAAAATGAACTCTGCTGTTCTGCTTATCACTCACTGGCTAATTAGCTTCTTTTCTCTACTTTAGAAAGTGATATGAATAGTTACTGTTGAGGTTTAGAAGACTCCTAGAAAAATGACAGGAATAGCAGCAATGACAGAAATAGCAGAATAGATTGTTGCAGAATCCAACTCTAACATTTGACACTCAGAAAATTTCAAATTTTAAGCTTACTCTTTTGTGATAATCTTCTATTTCACATGATGTAAAAGAAAGATTTAAATCTCTCTCTGCTTTTTCTTTGTGTTTGTGTGTCTGACTTTTATCTTTCAGTGAGAGAGACAATCTGTCATGTTTGTACCAGGTCTATAATTTAAATTTAAAGTCTTTTAAATTCTGAAATCCTGGAGATCTTAAAATTTAGTATTTTGCAATTACACTTAACAAGTTAGCCCATGTCTGCAAAACAAATAAAAATATCTATTTCACAGTGTATTGACACTGAAATGCAATGAAAGTGCATAAGGTATGTGAATCAAACTACCTAAATATTTACTGCTTTAATGAACTCTGAATTTATGGGTGTGCATATTGAAATGAGGTAATTATTTTAAATAGCACCTATGTATTTTTAGCTAAAGAGACTGTGAAATTACGTTTCCTTAAATCAACCTGAGGTTTGTTTGTATGGGTTAAGAGCACACCACGGGCTGCTGCAGGGCAGGGGAAGCAGTAAGGAAGCAAATACCAGTCTTGTTTCCACTCTGATGTTGTGGGGTGGGGAAGGCAGAGAGGTAAATTTCACACCAATGTGAATACTTGATTGGAGTGTTCTGTAAAGTGGATTATTTGAATTTCACTCCCTGCAGCTTGTGGAGAGTAGGCTGCACCACAGAAGTGTAGGCTGAGAGGGACCTCTGGAGGTCTTCTAGTTCAAACTAGTCTTCCTGATCAAACCAGTGCTGACTTCCAAGGTGAATAAGATTGTCCAGGCACTTGGGATAAGCAAGCTTTGAAAATCGCCAAGGATGGACATTCCACAATCTCTCTTACTTTTATTGTGAAGTATATTTCTTTACAGCTGACTGGAAATTCCTTAACTGCAATTTCATATTACTGTCTCCTGTACTTCCAGAGTGCACCTTTGGAAAAGGTCTATCTCTCTAAGCCCCCCTCTAGGCACAAAAGGCAGCAGTTAGCTCTCCCCTTTTGAAGCATAAAAAAAGTTTATTTCTCCACTGGATTTTCCATTTGAAATATATTTCTTGTGTTGTTTGTGGGGCTCAAAAGTAGTCTTGGTGTTCCAGAAGTTTCCTTTTGATGTTGAGTAGAAAGAAATAAACACTTTGCCTGCTGGCTTAGCTGTTGCTCATGCAGCTGGGTATGTGGTTTGTCTGCATTGCTGCAAAGAGATACTGCTGACTCATGTTCAGCTTCTCCTTCAGATCATTTCCTACAAAGCAGCAATCCAGACAGACAGTTCCCAGCCTATCGGAACGCAGGAGCTTATTCCCTCCCACATACAGGGGTATATTTGTGTCAGAAACACGAAAACTTCTGGTTATTTTGGCTTAAGTAGATTCACAGTTAAATTGCCATCTTCTTTGTGAAAGAAAAAAAAAGACATCAAAACTTCAGCTGACCTAATTATAAATATTAATTTACTCTCTATTGAGTGTTTTGCACTTTCTAGAATTACATCATAGCAAAGAGATTTTTATACAAAAAAGGCATTAACAGATGTTGATTTGGGCTATATGGCCAGGCAATAAAAAGGGTACTTGGAGTGTGCAACTTTGTACAACAAGCAGACTATAAATACTCCATACTCTGCACTGCTTGGATGGAAATGTACCATGGCTCAGGCATGCCATATTACGTAAATAATTAATTCTTCAATAGAGTTGTTACAGGTTTCCTAAAATTAATACACTCTAGCACTATTAGAAGAGCTTAATTAATATATTCCTTGTTGCCACAGTTTTCAGGGATAGAACATTAATATCAAGTAGATTCTTTTTAACTCAGCATCCTCTCAGATGGTTGCTTCAAATGCCGGCGATAGCCTGATCAAGGCATGTACGTTCTGGTTCCTCCTCTGCTTACAAACAAGGCTTCTTCCTTCTTTTGTGTTTTTTAGCAGAATCTCGGTATGCATCCTCCTAGACAGCATCAGTAGAAAGTGCTGCTGCTCGGGATTCATACTAACATTGTTATCCAATAATTGAAGTAGGGATTGAAATTCCTTTATATGTGGGGTTTTTTTAATATTATTTATCTGTCCATTATTTATTTAACCATTTATATCAACAGTAAATTTATCATGACTGGACTGACTTGTCCTTTGATGTAAATTAATACAAGGGCATTTGTACTTTGAGATAAGTACATGCTAATAGATGGATGAAAAAAACTTAGTGAATGTATGACAGTTTTTCACACAGATATTTAAAATTTGATGAGAACCAGATTCTGCCCTGGTTATGATCTTGCTGTATGATAATTTCATGAAGGTCACAAGGCTTTCCTTTGTGTGTGTTGGGGGGAAATTGTTTTCACACAGAACATTACTCCTGAAAGTACTAAGCCCTCTATTTACACATATAGAAGACTTCTCAAGATCTTCCAGGAAATCCGTTTGAAAACTATTTACAGTATTAGTATGCAAATTATATACCACACACTAAATGGAATTCTTGCAGCAGAGCACTCTGACAGGCATCTCACTATTTGAACTATGGTAGTACAGTTAAAAAAACAACACAAAAAGAAAACACAGCTGGATATAATTGTATTCAAAAACATACTTATTATGTTAATGAGGGCATACAAATAAAATTAAATGTTGTCCAGCAAAGGTTTTCCCACAAATGCTGAGTTATTTTAGCAAAGTGTTCACATAATGCAACTTTTTGTGTTTATTTTAATTGAAAAGATGTTTGATATTTATTCCTAAATATTTACAGATGAAATTTGGCAGCATCAGAAAAACAATAAAACCCATCTCATATCAAGTATAATTTAATAAATATACTTCAGCTGAGAAGAAAACATAAATCGTGTCGCAAACTACATTAGATACTTCCAGTCATATAATTTAAATCAAATTATGAGAATGCTATTGTATAGAGGTAGTGATACATGTCTTAAGCTCCCATTGTTACCCCAGGTTGTCAGAGTAGTTGATACACCTTCTAGCCACCTCCCCTTCTGCACTGAAGCTTCCTGATGCTTCCTTGCCTCTGCCTTACTGGGGCTGCTCTCCTGTCAGCTTCTCTTCAGTCCCACCTTGGTCCAGCTTCTCCCCTCACAGCCTCTCCTGCATGCCCCTGCCCAAGCAAGTTCACTTCAGTGTGAGAGGTTTTAAACAGCCAGGTGTCAGTAAGAATCCACTAAGTGCTGTAGAAGGTCAGTACTGGGTCGGGCCTCTTTGCAAACACCAAAAGCTTTGCCCTTGTTTCGTTTCTAAAAGTCTCACAGAATTTCCTGTCCCACTTGCATCAATCTGCACAATTCTGGCATGTAAGTTACCCAGGCAAGTTGCAAGACCTGTCCATACCAATTTACTTCTGGTGGGCTTGAAATCTTCAAAAATAAGAGGCTTATGCCTTTTTTTTTTCCCCTCTCCATTCCTAGGACATGCTTAAAAGCATAACTTCAAAGCATGCTTAAAAGCATAACAAATCATAACTGAAAACTGAACAAATAACAGTTTGTGCCTTATGTAAGTGTGCCTGCTATTCAAATTGTTACATTCCAAGGCTGTAGATGTTGTTAAAGCCCCTGTCTTCTTCACTGCCAGCTGCTGCTGTAATCCCAAAGTACATGCACTTGTTTTTTTTTTAAACTTTATATCTCAGTATACTGCCCTGGGAAATTGCTTTCTGGTTTTAAATTGACCATCATGCAGAACTTTGTATATTTCAACCTGTCTTTTTCTTTGAGATTTGCAAGTTATTTCTGAGTTCAAAACTTCCCATTTTTGTTCAGAAGCAAAAAAGATACTGTCCCAATTCTAATGTGTCATGTGCAGTCTTAAGAATACTGTCTATTTTTATCATTAATAGTGAGGAACTGTTTCTACTTCAAATGTTATATGATCAAATGCACAGTAATTTATTACTTTAAAATAGAAACTTATTTATTTATTAATTAAAAAAAGCCCCATACTGGATTAAAAAAAATCAGTCTGTTGTTTAGAAAATTCTCCAGAGGCAAAGTAACGTTGCTCTGTTTAATGAAAGCTATTTTTTTCTTAGCTATATAAGAAATTCTTAGCCTATAAAAGAAATTTTTAAAATCTTGTCTCATTAAACTTACACTCACATCAAGCATTGTCCATTATGATAAGAAGACAGAGGTTGTATCATTAGAGTAATAAGTCCAGCTTGGCTGTTGGGCAAGTAAATTAAATATCTAGCTAGTTCCATTAAAAAAACCCCAACGTATTTTCAGTGAAAGTCTGCTCCCACTAGAGAGCAGATTTTGTAGTTTCCACTCAGTGTCAAATGTAATCCCTCTAAATTCAATAGATAAAACTCACCTGAGAGAAAAACACTTATTTTTATTTGTTTCCAGCAATGGGTAAAAACCAGATTTACACATAGATTTTGTACTTAGAGGGAAGTGTCAAAAGAAGATGAATTAGGAGAAACTAGAGTATTTTTGTGCTTTGGGAGGCCACAGAGTTGTGAGAATGAACCACTGAAACCCCAATCTGATGTGTTGAGAGTAATTTTATTTAGGCTGTCAGTCTTCTGGTTAGGCTGCAGAAGCCTGTTTTGTTGTTTTGGTTTGGATTTTTCCCTTTCTTTTCTTAAGAAACAAAACCTTTTTTTTTTTTTGTCCATTTCATTTTAAAACATGATCCTCTTTAAAAATTGACCCAAAACCAAATGCTCTTGAAGCAAACCTGAGGTTCACAGCTGAGGTGAATATTTCACAATTCTGTTTATTTTGTCTCATTAGGTCAACGATGCTCCTTAGAGGGATAGCTAGAATGTAATGAATGGCTTCCTTGGCAAAACCAAAGCAGAAACTGACTGGTTTCCATGATCCTGACAATTTATTTTATTTCAATTTCATGGTGTGGCATTTATTTTTCAGTCTTGCACACTGAGGAGGAGGAGTATCTGAGAGAAGTTCCATCACAGATTTAGCCTTTTGCTTTCCTTTCTCTTTCTTTTAATAGCCTGGCTGTGTAAACACTACTGAAGTGGATATAAAAAAATCTTCAAGAATGAGAAATCCACATAAAACAAGAAAGGTAAGTATGGTTATTCTATCCAAAGCAGGAGATGGGGGCAATTTATAGAATGAATTTCCATAATTTCTTAAAGCACTTTTTTCTTACAGCTGCAAGGAATAAATGCATGAAATGTATGTTAATATTTCATAAGCTCTTAGTTGAATTAGTATTAACAAATTTGCTAATGCTAAGTGAATGCTATCACATGAGATTTTGGAGAAATACAAAGAGATTTGGAAGATAAAATTAATTTTTGCATGCTTTATTCATGTTGTTCAGTAGATTGAATAAAGCACATTAAAATGTTTCTGTCAGTAATTAAGGAAAAAAATTTAAAATTCAGCGTAAACTCTAGCAGCAGTTCTTGTCCTGGTCTTCATGAAAAGGGTGTCTCTATATTACAATTATGCCCAAAATGGATGACTGGAAATGATGGAAGAAATTAGCTCTATCTAAATTAGGTTGTAATTAGAGTGTAACTTCTCTAGGGATGTACAGATGGATTGGCTCGACACTTTTAAATCCTTTGCACAATGACCATGTAGATTGACTCCCACTTTAAAGTACTTCCTTTGAGGTGTATTTGCAGGTTGACCCATAGGAAGGTATGTTTTAAAAAGGAAAGTGGATTTAGAGAAAGTTTTAGCTTGTCTTCTTTATGGTAGTGAAAGTTCCAGATTAGTGTAATTTACCAGACAGTAACTGCAATTTTGGAAGTCATCCAAATAATCTGTGTGTTAGTGTACCTCTCAGGATACTCCAACTACCAGTCATCTCCACTTACTGTAATAGCATCTCTCAGTGTCATTCCCCACGTTTAGTATGATGCTAATATAGAGACCTAATAAAAGTAGATCCTTGATTGTGGCTTTATGGAATTGAGGGAGTTTGGGAGTCTTTATTTTACACTCTAGTGCAGAAGCACGATTTTATCTGAGTGCATGGGTTATTGCAGTTTCTTTAGATAAAGATGATCTTGGCTAACTTCTTGAGAGCAATGTACAATGGGTGTGTGTAGAAAGCATTGTTTGAAAGCAACCATCATTGTTCCATATTTTTTACATAGTCTGTCTATGGCTTACAAAATGACATTCGAAGTCACAGCCCTACGCACACGCCAGTGCCAGAGACTAAGCCACCCACAGAAGATGAACTACACCAAGAGGTTTGGAACATTACTACAAAAATGTACTTTTAAATTTACTTTTTAGGAAATAACCTTTTAGGTGTAAACTCAAAAATTATTGTAACTGGGAAGTTATTCAAAACAGCTATTGCAAACATTTAATAAACCTTTTCCTTGTCTCAAGGTATATGGATTTAGGGATGTAACTTCATCAAAACTAATGAGACAAAACCTGAATTTTTTGCATCATGTATTAAACACCTAAAGACAGTGGGAAGTAGGCCAGTGAGTGAGTGGATTCATTGTATAGCTAAGCCCATTAGCCCCTTCAGCTGTAGACAGCTTGCTCTTATTTCAATGCTGATTTGAGGCTTGGGGGTATACTTAGCACTCCATGTATGCATGCATAGGTTTGCACATTTATCTACTGTTAAAACTTTGTTAATCTTTCCTGAGATGTTAGAGTCTGGAGAAGGTAAATGTCTGAAGAAGTATTAGTTCTCCTCAAAAATTTAAAAAAAGGCTAATTGGATTTCTGCTGATGAACCTTTAGGGACAATGTTATATTGGGCACATTTTTTTGTCTCTTTATGATCTTTTCTCTTTAATGGAAACTTCCATTTATTTTAGAGCTACACTGGTGAAATGTTGTTTTAATTCAGATATATTTCTTTTCTGTGCCCTAGGATAAATTAATGTTCAATTACAGCCCTAATAAAAAAAGTTATAGAAATAGAGTTAAGCAATAAATTACTCATAAAACTCTTTGCCTTCCTTTCTTGCAGATTAAGCACTGGCAAATGCAATTAGACAGACATAGATTAAAAATGTCAAAAGTTGCAGAGAGGTACGTATATTGTCACATTTTCTATTTTTTTCAATTAGACTGATAACTATTGGGAAAAATGTCAGTGTGAAATAGCTTCAAAGAGTTATTCACAGCAAATAGCTCTTCAAAGAGAGACATGAGAGCTCAGATGTCATAGAAATAACTGATGAGAGTTTAAGTGAAGTATGAAGTTATTTTAGTGATAGAAATATTCCAGATATTCCATGATAAATTTCTGATAAACCTGAGTCACTGAAAGAGCCTCTGACCAAGTGATTACAAGTTTCACCTTTCATTGGCAGGGAGGCTAAATGGGAAAAGGTCTGGGGTTATTGTTTTGATATTTCAAAAGGGTAATCACTGATAAGCAAGGGAACTGGCTGCTGTGGAGCTCAGTCAGTGCTTCAACAAAGTGAGATTGGGCTCAGTTTGGGTCAGAGATGTAACACTAGTGGGAATCTATCTCCAAATAAGACCAAATTTGTCAGGAAGGGGCTAGAAAGTAAATAAAAAGCCCAACATGGCAGAAAATTGAGCTGCATGGGGCTTAGTAAAGGAAATAAGGCCAAATACAAATTGCTCTTCATCTTCTCATAAACATTTGTGCATATATGTCTACTTATTTATGTGCATTTGTGCATACATATGCAAATACAGATAAATATTTATTTATAAAGAGAGCAGATTAAGATTTTTTGTTTGCTGAACAGTAAAAATATAATGTACAATAAATATAATAGGAATTGAAAAGAGAGAATAGTTGTCCTCACTTGTCAATAATTTTACAAAAATTATAACGCCAAAGAAAATAGCAAGCATAAATAAGGACAATGGGAGATGTAAATTACCAGAATACAAGCAAAGCTTTTAGTGTATGCAACTGAGTCAGACCAATTCCTGAAAATAAAAAAAAAAAGTGAAAAAAAAATTGATTTATTTTTTAAAAAATAAAGCTGGGAATAATGTCCTTTGATTATGAAATAATAAAAATATTAATTACATTTAAGAGAAAATAAAAGGAGTACTAGCAGCTGCAGGGCCAATAAATATAACCTGTGTAACATGCAGTGTTTTAGAACAGATTTTAAGGAAACTGTTGATTAAAGCCACAGGGATATAAAACATGTTCCTTTATGTAAACAAATGTGCATGGAAGAGGTTGTATGATCTAATTTATTAGTGCCTAAAGGAACCTTAAATGGAGCTATTTGGAAGTATTAGGGAAGTTTATTTTATTTCTACTCTTGGTAGACCTGAGCCACCCCTCCTTCTTCAATGGTTCTTTCAAACAGCTTGAGCAAACCTATTTCACCCTGAGCTTGTAGCTGTCTTCTGTGTGTGCACACACAGTTACCATGGCTCGGTTGATGCAAGGTAACTTGTTAGCTGGGGTAGCCTCATCAGGTTTCTTCTCCTCCTGACATGACAATCTTTGATGCTTTTGTTTTCCTAGTCTATTAGCTTATACAGAGCAGTATTTGGAATATGATCCTTTTCTTGTGCCCCCTGATCCCTCAAACCCTTGGATATCAGATGACACCACTTTCTGGGAACTGGAGGCAAGGTATACAATTTTATGTTCTTTGGAAGTAAGGGAGTATAACATGCTTTTCTGGAAATGTGAAGATTTCAGACAGAGGTACTGCAGGAGAATACTGAAGCAGAAAGGCAATGCAGTACCCTTTTGGTCCTTACAGTTTTACAGTTTTGTAAGATGGGAAGTGCTATATATTAATAAATCTGTGTGAAATGTTACATTAACCAGTTTCCAGGCTTCTAGTATGGTGAAAAAAAAAAAAAGACAGCTTTTAAAATCTGATAATATTCCTAGTTGGAAATCTTTATTTTTCTGTGTATTACCTTCATCCTATGTAAGTACTAACAGTCTGTTTGCTCATTGCTGAACGTTGCACAGGTGTGAGCACTCTAAAAAGTGAGAAAACCATGGAACTTTAGGACTTGGCCTAATTTATGAACACATTGTTAGAATACTGAAGCATTGGTCACTTTGGGTTCTGTTGTTTCTTCTTCTGTAGCAAAGAGCCAGGACAGCAGAGGGTGAAACGATGGGGATTTGGCATGGATGAAGCTTTGAAAGACCCTGTGGGAAGAGAGCAGTTTCTGAAATTCTTGGAGTCAGAATTCAGTTCAGAAAATTTAAGGTAAATGAGAGTTACCTTTTTTTTTTTAATAACTTGTAAGTTATATTGGGTTTTTGCTTTGTTGTTTTTCTTTTTCCTGATACTTTTCATGTTTTGACCCCTTCAAAAATTTTCATCAGCTTTCAGAATTAATTCATCCAGATTGCTGCTCGCTTTCATGTACAGGCTGAAGGAAATATTCATATAGTTAACAGAGACTTACATGAAGCATATTTTTCCATTCATATTCATATTATTCATATTCAACTTTTGGTCAAACTACTCATGCAAGAACTTTTCTCTCAGCTTGTCTTTTAAATAGGTATAAAACCGACGCATTCAAAATCTGTTCAATGTATTTTGTTTAGTCAAATATTATGAGAAAAGTAAAAAGAAAATAAAAAAAAGATAAAGGACCTAAAAGTAAAATTCACTGACTTTCACCAGGTTGATTAGTTTCTGGGGATCATTTTGAATATCTCCACCAATATTTTAGTACTTGTGCATCTGACACAGCTGAAGTAAGGTAACATCTAGCTCTCAAATTCCTCACTAATTGTAAAATGGAAAAAGTGTTCTTAGTGTATGAAGCACAGAGGGTATGTTTCTAAAAGCATATTTACAGAATTACTTTTAAGTGAGGGGAAAAATTATTTGATTTTAAAAATGATACTCCATCAATTGTTTAATAGCATCTTTTGTTTTTGCTGTTCTAAGAAAGTCATATTTCAGTAAGAGTTATTTCAGAGAGATTATTAACAGCCTTTCTATAGACAGAAAAATTAAGCTGAGCATAGTACAAAAATATAGGCAACACATTATTATCTTAATTCCACCTTCTTGTCAGATGTCATCTGTATCACTTTCCATTCACCAATAATATAAGTAGTATAAAATCCTATTTGTATTTACAGTCTAGAATTCAGAATAATCCTAACCTACTTTTTTCCTATGCCAGTTCTTACTCTAAAGTGGTGCAGCATAGCCATTCATACTAAAATTATGCTTTTGTAGCATCTTATAAGAGGCATTTAATATTTATGGTGTTGATTTATAAATGTTGGTAATTGCACAGATCGCCTTGTTGTTAATTTAATTTTGTCAGCAGAATAATTGGAGTTGGAGTTCTCTAAGTTGCTGACCATGTTCATATTCAAATATTAACTTTGCATCACAAACATAGCCTGACCTGTATGCGTATGTTGATGAATTTATTTGTCACAGATACAGATTTCTCTTATTAAAAACTCAAATTAGTAAAATGATTTTTTAAAAATCAGAATAATACCAAGAAAAGGAAAGGTAATTAAAAAAAATATTATTTAAAGAGCATCTTGGTAATTTGTTATGCAGAGCAGCTGTTCAAACATGAACCTATTGAGCCCAGTGTGTGCTGGGACAGAAAGCAGTTTGTGGTGCTTTTCTGTGATTAATTTGTCTCTCTGCCAACTAGACTGTTACCCGCATAATCCCTAACTCTTTCGTCTAATCCTATTTACAACACTAAATACAGGCAAACTGCAAGTAACTGATCTAGAAAAACTCCCTCAAGAAATTTCTTCAGAGATGATTCCTTGACATGCCATCTACTCTTCTGTCTCTTTCTCTAAATTCTTGAACTGGCATTATAAAACATAATGTCTGAGAAACGATGAATGTGAACTTAAAGGCCAGGCAGGGAATAAATTTGCTCTGAGAAGGTGCTTTCTGTGATAATTAACTGAAGGGAAACTGTCTCAGAAGCTCAGAATTATGTTTGTAAATGCCCGAGCTGTAGGGAAATCAATCCATTAGGTTCACATACTAAATTTGGGTTAGAAAACATGAATTTATAAAATTTGTTGTATATGGCTGTCAAAACGTTTTAGATGTCAAAAACAGAAGTTAAAAGCTTGATGATTTCAAGTATTACCACTAAATAAACCTTAGAAGGCAACCACTTTCGTTGCTCACCTGTTAACTCCATCATGGTAATTTGGGGCTTTTTAGTGGTATTTTTTTAATTATTATTTTGACAGCCACCTTGAGAAAAAGAATTATGTCCACCCACATCTTCCCACTGCAACAAATTCAACTCAAATCAGTTGCTGGTTCTTGTACTTTTACAGATCTAATCATGATAAAATTTACAACACTGCCAAGCCTGTAGCTGGATAGGCAGCTGGGACCCTGCTTTCAATTTCAAGCCGAGTACAAAGGATACAGCAGGGACTGCAGGCATGACAGGAGCTTCAGTATTAGTAGATTAGATGTCTTATACCTCATTTTGGTGAAACAAAAACCATGAAATGATAAGTCTACCAGATACACCATTTCTATTCAAGTGTAACGATCTTACATAGCAAGAAGTCCCAGTGTTACCGTTACATTAACTTTGACTGAGAGTGTCTAAAGTATCTGAGTATATCATTTTTGGCAGATACAGATCCTGTCTTAAAGGGTCTGTATCCCTGTCTTGGGATACAGATCCTGTCTTAAAGAGCACAGCAGGGATGAAGGACCTTGAGCCATGATTTAATACTAAGAATTGTGCAGTGCTCGGGAATATAACCAGGTTTCCTCTTCTTTGTATCTCTGCACTTTGTCTGTAAATGAGGCTTAATAGTATTTCACTCTCTGAAGGAGTGTTGTAAAGCATAGCAAAGGAATAAAACTGCATAAGCAGTTCTGTCAGTGCAGTAACTTCATTATAGTGTGACTGCAGTTTGCAGGTTGGATCCTGGACTCACCTAATGCAGGGTACGACTTGTGATCTTTTGTTACCATGCAGATTTTTTGGAAGAATTGCCTTGTGTGCTGCTCAATACACAGAACAAATAGCTGAAGTAACATATGATTTGGATAATAGATTTATGAAATTCCCAATGCCTATTACAAAAATGGTGACCATTGTGTAAAATTCACAAGACTAAAGTTTGGGCATGATCCAGTACTATTGAGCTTGGTCACAAGGTTTTCCAAGTGCTTTTTCCAAAAAAAGCACTTTTCAAAGAGAGTGAGTTTATGAGATCAAACTTACTGTAGCATGGCACCTGGAGACCCAATGTCTTTAATTTCTGTAGGAAATTGTATTCTTCTTCTTGTCCTTCCTTTGTCTGTAGTGCAGCACAATTCTTTGGAAAGTTAATATTTGTATGCTGACTATAGTTTGGCTCCCAATTTTGTAGGAATTGCAGCCTGTAAAGATTAAATCATTTCAGACCTGCCAACCTGAAAGCCTGTCCAACTCCTTATGCAATATTGCAGTGAGTGTGATCTCCAAAGCAGCTCTAAGACTGAAAAACCTCCTAAGTTACTGAATGGAGAGTGGTGACGGGTTAGGTTCCATGATACACAGAAGGAAAAGCCACTGGACCCCTTGCCCCTTCCTTTGATGCTCATTTCTTAGGTTTGTAATGTGTGACTAGTAGGGAAAAGGGACTTTGCATTCTCGTTATCCAGAAAAAGAAGAGAGGGACTGAGAAATTTGATAGATTTGGATGTTTTCCCTCAATAATTTTTGTCTAACCATCCCCCTGCAAGCTGACATTTTGTGAGGTGTTTATCCTTTACACTGGTGATTATGAGGCCCTGTTCTGGGTGCTAATAACTTGACCAAAATTTAATCCTCAAAGCTGAAATTGCCTGTGAGTAATTTCTCATTCATACTCAAGCTTAAATGCCAAGTGCCAGCAATGTTGCCATTTCTGCAGAGTAGATGAGAAAGAACTAGTTGCAAGATTTAATGAATTTCTCTGTCATATTCTTGAAATCCTTCAGTTCTACTATGCCTTGAAGCTTGAAGTTGTAGTGGGCAAGGAGGTGGACTCTAGAAATCAAAGAGCAGTGTTTCCTGCCCCTGAAAAATATTATGTGATTTTATTAATAGAGTTTTTTTAGGTTTTTGTTTGCTTTTTCTGAAAATGCTGAAAGGTCTAGCCTCTTACTTGTTTTGTCACATGCACTGAGTGCAAAGTTCACATAATTCCCACTCCAATGTTTCCACATTGACTATACTTCACGTGTTTCACAGAGAACCACTGCAGCCTTTCTCTCACTTGTTGTTCCTGCGGGCTAAATTTAACTGATTAGTTTGGTCTGGAATCTGGCTGCATCTGCCTTTAGGTCAGTTAATGGGACAGAAGCTGTGTTGCAGCTGTGCTATTTATCCATGAGGCCACCGTGGCTTTGAAAGTAATCCAGCTGGAGGACGTAATCCCCAGATATCTTGCAACATGTGTTTTAGCAGTCCGTGTGGCTGGATGTACTACTACTGTGCACTACACACTCTGCTGTGTGTCTGCTCTGTGACCCAGCAGGTGGCAGCCCAAATGCTGGGGTAGAAGGCAGCAGTGAGATTTACACTCAGCTACTCAAGTCTCTGTTCAACAGTGCTGAGCATTTGCTAGAAAGGGTCTCCATGGCAAAAGCAAACCTACACCAACAGGAAATGCAGTTTCATCCAAGGGCAGCCAGTACACAAAGCAGCACCAAGTCTGTGTATATCATTGCTCTAAAAATGCTATTTCCCTTGTGCCCTCCCTGCCCTTGCACATAGTTAATGTTGCAGACTGTGTGCTTTTTGCTACAGGAATCTTCCCTTGCTCTGGTCACAGCTCATGAGGCAGAGAGAGGTAAAATGGTACAGGGAGCTCTTTTGATTTGAGGCCCTGTGCTGAGGCCTTGCTGACTCCATTTCAACTTCATCTGTGCTATTGGTTGCCATGGGATATTTGAAAAAGTTATTTTTGAAAATGCAAGAGGGAGCAGCCTTATTTTTGTCATTTCTTAACTTTGAATATTTGAATTCAACTCTCTGTAGGAGGAGGGCAGGCATCTTTTCTTAAAAGATAAGTAGATTAAAATCTTAAAATGTGTGTTGGCTGTGAAATAAGCACCCTAGACATAACACAGAAATCATAATTCTTCCCACTTTTAGAGAGGTTTCTATATTTAGAGTTTCACATTTTTAGTTGAGTCTTTGCATGCTATTGTTAGAAGGGTAAAATTAAATTAATCTATCAAAGAACTGATGTTCAGCCTGTAAGAATGGGTCTATACAACCTCCCTATTCTATGCTGCAAGCATAGAAGTTAAATTTATTGAAATTTATCTCCCATCTATTTCCCCATAATTGAGTATAACCTACTATATGAAAACAGTTTACTTGCAAAAGAAAATAGCCTCCTAAGGCATGTTTGCAGTGACTTTGCAGGCATGATATTGGCAGTGATACAATGGAACAAAAAAGGAAGTGACATCTCTGAGCTAGATCTGCAGGATGTCTGCAGGGAGACAGAAAATGTGTGTTTACAAAGAGCATCCTTCTCTTTCATTTTTGTGTTCCTTACCTGACTTGGAGACACATTAGTAATCAGTCAATCCCAGAAGATGCACTTGAAGGGGTTAGCACTGCAGGATATGTGCTTTTAAATGCAAATATCGAAAGCAGCTTAAGGAAACTAAAGTAGGTTGCCCAAATTTGAGAGTGTGAACTGAATTAGAGTTTGTGAACTCTGCAGTTTTAAAACTTGAGTTATCAGGAATTTCTTCTTGCTGCATTGCCATCAGATTCTCAGGATACATCCCTAGGCTCTGTGCAGAACTATGTTCAATTCACACTGTAGTTCATACACAAAAGTGATGCTACCCAGAAGTTTTGAAACTGGAGTTCTATTGGCACAGATCCCCTTTGTGACCTTGGAGAAACCACTGTACATTATTACATTATTATATTTGCAAAACTGGGACAATATTGCTTCTCTGTCTCTTGGAGAATTTTAGATGAAGAAAAAGTGCTTATGTACTACTGAAATTGAAGGTTGTAGAAATACCTAAAATAGTCTTCTTGGTAGTGTAAAGCTGACCATGCTGGCTTGTGGAAAATGAACAGAGGCTCATTCCATCTGTGCTACAAAGAAATTTCAAAACAGGGCTATGAAGAAATAATTGCTTCCTGAGAGGTAGATTTTCTCAAGTGAAGGATATCTTATAGCAGGAATACTGTAAGGTTTGCTATGCTTTACTATCTTCTCTTAAGTGTTTTGCAATAATTAAATTAGAATTTGGGTTAAGGGTGGTGTCATTTTGCTTTCTTGGGAGTCTGAGTACAGTTTCACTGTTCTCTCCTATCCCATCCTTGTTGAACTCAGCTAAGAGAGCTTAAGTTGATCTCACAGTGTAAGCAGGGTACAAATCACAAGGTGTACCCAATTTATTTGTGAGCCTTGGAAAATGCAGTTTATTTCAAAGTTAAATCACTTCAAGGCTCAGCTTATCTGTTTCATAGGATCAGCTGTGTCAGAACAATAATGAAAAGTTGCAATGTTGCATGTTTACCAAAGTCAAACTTTAGTTGAGCTCTTGGATTTGGGGGAGAACTAAGCGATCTGAGCCATGTCTAAGAATGGGATCCTAGATTAATTTAGGATTATTTTGTGCTGTGAGAGGGTCTGAACACCAACAGAAGAAATAATAAAATAAAGCTTACAGCTAGTTAGCTATGATCATAAAGTGCTCAAGACCTTTTTAGTGATCTTGCTCCAGACTGAATGAGGATACAGTGAACTGACTGCACTACATATGGCTGCCCAATGTTGCTTTTCTCAGCAGAAGAGAGAATGTGTAATTCCATTCAGCATTTTTAGCAAAAATGTGCATGTAAATGGAATGCTGAAAAAAGAAATTAAATTATAATTAGCAAAACAAATGTTTTTCCAATGTATGCATGATTTCTGAGTAAAAAAATTAGTTACACAGTTTAGGATTTAGTAGGACTCAGAGATTTATGTAGACAGCAAGAATATAAATAATTAGTTTTTGAAGGAATGTCAAAAAGCAGTTAGTTTATAAGTAATATAAGCCCTTGTGGTTCAGCCAAAAAGAACTGTCAGTTTAATTCCAGCTAAATCTGGAATCTTCCTGCAAGCATGTTACCCATACATAAGTAATGAAGGATTTCCTATCCGTCCCATGAAGAGCCTTCTAAAAATTGCTTCCCTAGGTGGACTGATTGCCTTGAGACAGTATACCAGAATGCTGATCCCAACATAAAATCACTGAGCTTTTTCTTATTTTAGCATGTCTAGATGAAAACTTCAGTTACTTAATTTCTCTTTTAAGAGCAAAGAAGAATGCAGGCACTTCATTAGTGGTTATCCTGAGCTGGAAGTCAAGATGCTGTGTTGTGCCATAGGTTCTGGTTAGCAGTAGAAGACCTGAAGAAGAGGCCTATTCGTGAAGTTCCTGCTCGCGTCCAAGAAATCTGGCAAGAATTTCTTGCTCCAGGTGCACCCAGCGCCATCAACCTAGATTCAAAAAGTTATGACAAAACCACTCAGAATGTGAAGGAGCCTGGAAGATACACATTTGAAGATGCTCAGGTCAGTTTGCAATTGTGTTTACGGACATCTGAAATGGAATATTGGCTAATGAAATCTATATGCAAAAATGAGATGTATTTTGGAATTAAATGATAATGCCCTGTTTCCTAAAATGCCATTTTGGCAATGCAAATGTGTAACATTCTTTCTTTCATGAGACATATGAAGTTTGTGAAACTTCTGTGCTTGATATAGAGTTTTCAAGTGGACTTCAAATAGAGGAAAGCATGTAGAGAAGAAAAAATGAAGTAGTTCTGTATTAAATGTAACACTTCATGTGACTTATAACAATATTTAATCTCTGAAGACTTCTGAGAAAAGCAATAGAAAATAATTGGATTCACAGTAAAAGTAGCAGAACTGGTATCATCCTCCATTTTCATCAGCAGCCCAGTGATGAAAATTTAATTATTAATGCAAAGTGAAATGGTGTCAAAAGGAGAGATTGAGATCATATCCCTGCAGAATTTCCTACAGCTTGATTATTAGGTCATCATCTTGGGAGTCAGGAGATGCTGCTACAGGCCCCATGAAGGAGAGAAGGGAATTGAATTGAGGCTTTCTACTTTTCTGGGAGGATGCCTCTGCCCTAAATATGAAGGGGAATAATTTTACCTGCTTTTAATTTTTCCATTATGAGAATAGCAACCTATGAAGAAACAATAAAATTTTCAGTAGACCCTATGTCATAGCCACTGTTTTGAAGTACTCTGCATTAAACCAAACATACAATTTTTGCTTGCATCTGCTGACCCCTGGAGATTTAAGAATGCAGTGTATAGCAAAGACATAAATGGCAAAAGTAAACAATAGAGCAAGATTAAAGGTTTTTAAAAAATGTGTCTTTGCAGTTGAGTGAGTAATTGACATTTAAATTCCTTGCCAGTATCGTTTTTTTTTTATAATAAGTGTAAAATTTCAATACCCTTTTACTGCCAGATCTCTCTTCTTGTAATTTTGTCCTTCATTTTTGAAAGACATGGAGTATTCAGTATTTATGCAAGCAGGACTTTGCTACCTGGGGGGGACCTCTGCTTACTTCATCCAGTTCAGCACAAAACCTTAAACCTGGAAGCCTCAATTTCTCTGGAAAAGGGGCAGATTGCACCTGCTGTGTTCTTACTTGAAGCTTTAGGAGCTTTAAAGAGTCCCATCTGAGGTAGAGGGTTTTGTCGGGAGTAGGGCTCTGCCTCTGCAACAGGCTTTTTTTGGCCTGCCAGCTGGGAAGGAGACTGCTGGTGTGCCATTCTGGCAGTTGGTGGGTCATTTAATTGTGGTTAAAAAGGGATGAAAAGCATTCCTGGGCTGGAAATATAGAAAGATGAAACTCTATGTCAAATTTAGATACATAAGTAAAATGAGACACATAAGTAAAAATAGCCCAATTGTGCTAAATATGTGCATTAACATGTCCTGGCTAACGTGTACATTAACAATACTAATACAGCCCAATTTATTCTTGCTTTAACAGGCATATTTCTTGTACAGAAATAAAATTTTAATGCCCATCACTACTTTCTGCTCTCTGTTGACTGCATTGTCTGCTTTCACAGACACTGAGTGAAAAAAAGACCTTCCCCAAATAAAACAGTCTAAGTTCTGAATATACATCAGAATTTGTTTGCTTACTGTAAGAAACACAAAGACATTTAGAATAATTCTTATGGTTTCTAATACAGCAAAAATTAAACATAATTTCTAATTTTACCTTGCCTTAATTTTCAGACAAATTGGGGAGTTTTGTTGGGGTTTTTTTCGTGTTTACTAATTTTATGCACTACCAAGCTGATAAACAGTATTTTCTTTCCAGTTTGTATGCTGTTTCCCAATTACTGTGCTACAGGTTTCCTACAGTAAAAAATAGAATTTGAGTAAAACAAAACTCCATGAAAACAGCTAATGATAGGATATCTAATGATTCAGGATTTTTAAAAAATATTTTTGAGAGAATTTTCTGTTCTGGCTGCTTTTTCTACAACTCTTATCTCTAACATATAATCAGAACTAGAATTATCAAGTGTTCTACATCACAGATTTTTTGGTTTTCATCTTTTGCAGAAATTAGAACATTCCAAAATAAAAAGTTTTTAAAGTTGCTTTTGTCATTTATTTTCTGAATAAAGGTTTCCAAATTTTCATATGCCTCTGAAGAATGAATATCTTAAAAATTAGATTAGCCTGGAACTGTTTTTCAATTTACCTATGTATTTTCCTTTTTATATTGTTAGCTGGAGAGCAGACTAAACACCTGTCAATGGATGTTGTCAAGAGTAGCCCAGGGAATTCCTCACTAACCTAAGCATTATTTGTGGTTCTGAATTGAAAACCTAGTATCTGTTCTTAGTACCTCTGACATCACAAGAATATCTCCAGAAACTGAATCAGAAAATCTGATGAGGAAGGACCCACAGCTCTTAATTTCATCACTTACCTAAACTAACTAATGTAAGGGGGGTTTGAAGTTGGACCTGAAGCTAAGACTCAAGTTATCAATTCTTAGAAAATAATTTTGTACTGGAAAATTTGGTCAATGAATTAAAGAAAGGGTGTGTTGTGTAATTATACATAAGAAATGGGTGGAATTTCAGCTTTAAGAATAGAAAGCAATTCAGCCTTAGCTTCAGAGCTGAAACCTGCTATCCTATAATACTTCCTATTAATAGTAGTGCTAGCTGGGGTACCTTCCACGGCCAAAACATGTGGCTGTCTCCCATTTTACATGTGTCCTCTTCTATGGCAGTAACAGCTCCTCCTTTCCTTTTTAGGAGCACATTTACAAACTGATGAAAAGTGATTCTTATCCTCGTTTTATACGATCCAGTGCCTACCAGGAGCTGCTACAGGCCAAGAAAAAGGTATTGGTCCATCTTGCCTTTGTCTTGCCACTGTGCAAAGCAGTGGTTATGTTTGCAACAATACTCAGTCTTCTCTCCCCTGTGCCAGTGCAACTGGATATCTGGTAGGTGACCAGCTTGGCGTTTTTGGAGGGTCACATACACACAGGAATTCAATATACATATATGTGTATATATCCTGCATGCGGGCATGTTTCAATGAGTTAATCTAGCAAAACTTATTTTTATTTTTACATCCCATATTGTACTGTTTTCTCTGTTATGAAGCACCTTAAACTGCAAAGTGCTTTACAAATACATTAAAAAAAATAAAATAAAATCCCAGAAGAATAGTCTTTCATGTTTGCAAGTTTACTTATGTAACAATTGTTGTTCTCTTTATTCCACCTATGGAAGCTACAGAATGTGTTTAGAAACAATCTTATTCATATGAATAACTTCAACTATAAATATAGGGGCTTCCCAATTTTGTTTCTTTCCCTATTACTACATTAATAGTTTTGAGTAGGCTAGGAATCTGACTTGAAAGACTGATCATGTCACACTTTGGCAAACAGAGGTTCATGTCTTGGTATGTAACATTTTCTTAGAGAAGTCCAGTTTATGGAATGGGTTCTGAATAGCCACAGCCCAGAGTATGTGGAGCAGCTTGTACAATGCAGATTTTCATGATGATAAATAATTCTATTAGTGGGCTCTAAACAGTAATCTCCTAGAATCAGCTGGGAGCCCTGTGCCTTGCAAAATCAGGGCCCCGATTGTTACTGGAACAAGGTAGTTATTAACACCGTAGCATTCTATTGTTAATAATGACAACCTAAAATTATATGAAAGTGCTGTGTGATTTTGTTTTTTGTTCAAACGTTGATTTCTGAAGATCCAATATAGAGAGAGATGTTGAAAATACCAGAAAGCTTCAACTGTCCGTGTGAAGTCCTTAAGTTTGTGAATGTCAGTTCATTAACACAAGATGTGCACTTCATTATTTCTTTTTACTTTCAGTTTTTCTTTAAATTCAAACCAGTTTGATCCTCATGAAAAATTACTTTTGTCTAGTACTAGATCTGTTTTGCCCATCCCCTGTTTTGCCAAGTCCCATTACAGCCTCATACCTGTGTTGCTTCCTGATTTATACAAACTTTGTTTTGCAGTCCATTGTTACATCAAACCTCCTTTTCTACTCCATTGTTCTTGCTTTTCTTTTCCCCCTCCTTTTTCTTTTTGTTTCTTTTGTTTTATATATTTCAAATTTAAGTTGGAAAACACTCTGGATCGTCGAACATCTTTTGAGAAATTCACACGCAATGTGGTAAGTTTGTTGCCTCGGAAGACTAGTAAGCCTGATGGGACATCCTTCTCCCCTTCCCCTCACTGATCCCTACTTTCCCTTTTGCTTCTCTAACTTGGTGGTTAAAAGTGTATTCATCACAGCTTGTGAATTTTCCTGGGAATGACAGCTTTATAATGTGCTTTCATTACAACCCCTCCTCCCTAGTCCCTTTCCCACTGATCTCAATAGTCATACATGGAGGAATGGACCTTTGGGAGCCATACTTTTTGCATATAGGAAGCATGAAATTAGTCACTTTTTCCCCCCCTATAATTTTAGTAAAGAATCTGTGAAAACGTGCTTGATGTTGTTTCTTTTTCTGGTGCCTTCTAAAATACTAAGTCTGAAACAGTTGAATACATTGGATTTCCATCCTGTCTTCTTTTTATTTTACTAAAAAATACTTTGTCCCCGTTTTTTCAATTTGGCACAGGGAAAAAAAGACAATAATAATTTTACCATCTTCTTTAATGTCTAACAGCTTCTACAGGAGCAAAGAATTCATGCTGTTTATGTGCAAGGGTTTGATTTGGATTCATTTTCATAATGGACTAAAAGAACTGATTTTTTTTCTTTCAATATATAACTTTTGAAAGCTATTTCTCAAAGGCAAAAAAAAAAAAAATGAAGCATGGTAGATTTTGTGTGGGCATTCTTTTGCCACCTGCCAAAAGATCCACTGATTTCGTGATACTTGGGATTCTTTTTACTTATCCAGTTTCTTTGGGATTTTTTTTCTTTTACATTGTGAAAGTTCCAACTAAAGAATTCAACGCATTTATTTTTGTAGGGCAGAAACATCCCTATTTTTCCATGCCATAAAAACTGTACACCAACACTGAGGGCGAGCACTAACCTGTTATGAAAAGAGGTAGAAAGATCTTGGATTATACTCGAGTTTGTCTGCATTGTCTGTTGAATTGTGCAGGTGACGCTGCTCTGTGTGTGTGTGTGTGTGCATCAGTGGCTTTTTCTGTGACCTGGTTAGTGGAGCTGTGTGTGTTGAAATGAACAATATGAGAGCTTTCAGCAAAGATCATGGTTTTTGTTTTTTTAGTTCCTAGGGAAGGAGAAGCAGTTGTCAGAAACTGTCTCCCCTGTAATGAGGCTCAAGAGTATTGCCTCAAGTATTTAAAAAAATACATATATACTTTCCAGTAATCAAAAAAAGAAAAAAAAACACAGTGAAAGTTTTGTGAGGCTGTGGGAATATCTCACTTTTAAAAACAAAACAGTAATTCTAACTACTTTCTTATAGGTAAAGGCTTCCTGTAATATGCTTTGAATCCACTGTAATCAGGAAGAAATTTGGATTCAATGGGACAAAGTCAGTAAAGGACACTAAAAGTAAATAAACAGCCACAAAGGAAACTATCCCAATGTTTGAAACAAAAACCCCTATGTTTTGCATGGTGGTGTTGCCATAGCATGTTGCAGTGTGATTTGTGTGTTGTCTAAACAGGTTGGATCTATAAAGCAACATTGTACATGATAGCACTATACATGATAATTCCATTATAGTTCAGTAGGAAGTTCCATATGAATAAAAAGTCTGTAAAAGAGAGTGCACAGAGTGGGTAACACATACGGACCTCTGCGAGCCAGACTTTTTCCCAGTCACAGTGCCTGGCAAGCTGCAATGCTACATTTATTCATGGCATTTTGAGCAGCCCAGGGGTCAGGAATTGGCTATGGTAAACATTGTGCAAACAGGTGGCCATGAGGGGGGAAATAGCAAGCTGCAGGTAGAGGGGTCGGGAATATAGCAGAAAGGGAAAACGGAAGACAAGACTAGGAGATGCTGAAATCCCTCCCAGAGCAGCCTTACAGATAAACCAGAAGTTCTGAGCACAAACACTGGAGCATTGTGCCCTGCAGCCATGCCTGATTTTCATCCTGCTAATCTCAGGGCAGAAATACCAGAATAGCAGCATGCCAGAAATGCAAGGCAGGCCCAATAAAACAGCTGTGAACTAGAAATGGAAAAGAGGATTTCTGGACATTAGGTAGTTTGGTAGAAGAGGGGGATTTTTTTTTTTTTTCTTTTTCACAGAGCAAACTCTGAAATAAAATATGTGGTTTTGCTTTTTTTCCAACTACTACCCGTTAACCTGGGTGGAGTCTGTCAAGTCGGGTGAGGTATGAAAGAAAAACATGTCACTGCTAGATCTATAATCTCTATTAGACTGACAGCTCTGAGGCTTACAAATTAATCCAGAATATCAGGATGCTCAAATGCAAACCTTTTTTCCAAGATGACTGAATTCATGTCACCCACTTCCTCAGGACCTCTTTCCACCAGACATCCTTGTTCTTCCACTCTTGTTCTTGGTTGTGATTAGTTTATAATATGTAATTATCTATCTTGGTACAGTGGTTCCAACCAGCAGGGATGAGGGAAACATTTCTCAGAATATTCTACAGTGTACTCATTAACTTGATCAACTGCTAAATAAGGGACTGTGGAATAGATCTGTTCTACTGATTAATACAGAAGATAGGTGTGAAAAGGGTCTTCTACAACCTGGATAAATGTCATCATCTCTGATTTAGTGAGAAGAAAATTACAGTTTCTCTTCTATGATGGTTTGCAATATTTAGACTAATTTTCACTGGATATTTTCCTCAGTTATATCAAAGTGGGTTTGTATTAAACTAAATTAGACCTCAGTTTCTTCCATTTGAAGTGTTTAATAAAAACACAGTAAACTTGTCTGTGTCTAGGGACTCAGTCTGAACAGATGGACTTGTAATTCATTATCTGATTTGTTGACTCTAGGAGGCTCCTGATCAATGTTAAATGAAATTGGGTTATACTTGCTACAGAAAGCATTTGTGAAATTACAAACTTTGGAAACTTTGTAGAGGGCAATTACTCTGTACTATTTCATGAATTACATGGAAATAACCTATTATAATGAGTTATTATTTTAGTCTGATGGAGAAAAAAATAGAAGTGGAGCTATACACTAAGCTCAGCTCTTCATTTCTTTGACATTGAAGGGTTTTCTTTCCAGAAAATTTTCAGTAAGCTGGTGCAGTTCATGAAAGGCCTAAATGCTCCGTTTAAAAACAAATTAGCTGCTCTGTAGATTTTATAGTGCAAAATTGCTAATGCCTTCAGCAGTCTGCAGCAGAAAATATGATTACCCTTAGAAACAGGTCTGCATTCACATAAAATATACAGAAGTAATAGCAAGCTGGCATTTGCTATATGTAATATTTATTACTGAACACTTTACAGTTTGTATCTGAGTAGTAACCCCAGCTATCTTTGGTCTGCCTCACTTGCACTCCCAGGTGCTGTGTGAAAATACAGAGCACAGACACTGCAGCGCTACTGGAATGAAGCCATCAGATAAGTGAATTGCCATGGAGTAACATGGGCAACCATGTGTGTCACAGCTTTGAGTCAGAAGCACAGAGAGCAGTGATGCTGCTCTGGGTTCCCCCCTGCCTAGCTCAGCCCCTCAGCTTTCTCTTTGAGACTAATAAAATCCAGTCACCTGCAGCTCCCCAAGGGACTAGGGAAGTTAAAGATCTAAGTGATGGAGCAGGAGGATCTCATTGCATGCTAAAGCAGTAGAGAGATTGAAAGCAGCAGTTTCTGTGGAGTTTAAAAACTCAAATTCTTTTGAAGAATTCACATGGGAAAAAAACTATTAAAAAAATTAAAAATTAAAAAGCTCAGCAAATTTACCTCAAGTGCTAATATCTAAATTACAGGGGGGAAAAGTAGGTGAATATACACTGCTAATGTTGATGGGAACAAAGAGGTTCTTTAAGGAACAATTTTGTCTGTCATTGCTCATATGCGTGCAGGACTTGTGACAGTGGCAGACTGAGCAGGACTTTGTGAGCCCCAGCCTGGTGCTTAGCTGCCATTACTGGTCTGGAACCCTCAAGACAAAGGGACCTGCTTTACAGGGGGAATGACTTAATTTAATTTCCACCCCACACAAATTTTATTGTCCAACCAGGAACCAAGTTAGTGAGGCAAAAAGGGGTAGCCTCCCTCCTTAGAGCTGTGGGGGGAGCCACTCCATCTTCATGTGTTGGTGCCATGACTCCAGACACCACTGTCAGTGTTAGCATTTCATCTGTCACTGCACAGTTATACAGAACACAAAAACAAGAGGTGCTTGTATGTTTGTGAGGTCTTAGGGAAATACAGCCAAAACCAGACCCAGTTCAGTTCATATATTAAACTAGAAAGCTATTAAAATATCATTATCTCCACTCATAACCTCATAAACAAGACCCCATTTAATAATTCTGAGTTTGAAACCATTATATATTACCTGTATCCTTTCCAGCTGTCTTCTCCCACTTACCTGGAAGAACTTGCTGACCAGAGTCCTTTGATTTTTTTTCCCCCTCCAAACCAGTAACAATAGACCATTTCATGCATGAGATTTGAAATGCAAAGGCCATTAAACAGAGCACATTTTCACCGAGTTTCGATCCAATGTCACTTACCGTGACATTGTGAATTATGGCCTGGAGATGGAAATTAAAACTCATAAAAGTAGCTTCCTCAGTTCTTATCAGTGGGTCATAGACTTTCTAGATTTTTAAAGAGTGTAATCTCTTTTCATGTTAAAATATATCCCTTTTATAGAGGAACAAAGCACATAAATAAATAATTTCATCTGTTAATCAAGAAATTTTACTATATGAATAGGTAAAACTTGTGTACCCTACTGTTCCAGACCAAAAGTCCATCTAGTCCTGAAACCCTGCCAAGGGCTAGATTTTTCTCAAGTATAGCATTATCCAAGAAATTCAAAGCAGTTTCAGCTCTGGAATCTCATTTTGAATTTACTTACAGGTTATTCCCAAAATTTAAACAAAAAAACAGTTAGAAGAAATTTAAATCACAAAGCTACTTATTTGACAAATACAAAACAAGAAAGAAAATAATAATTATAGAAATGAAGGCCTTCTCCATTTCAGGAAGAGATGTCTTATTCATGTTTAAATAAAAAGAACAAATAAAAAATTGAAATTTTTATTTTGGCCTACTAATTAGAAAAAAACCCTAGTTTAAGGAGTTTTTTTAAAAACTATGCCCACAGAGAAAAATTATAAAGGACATGCCAATGAGGAATGGCCTCCTTGTGCTGTTCTGCAGTGACTGGAGCTAGGCTCCTGTGCTCTGTGCTGGAAGAGAGGAGCTTAGGAGTAACACTTGCACACCAGGTTCATCCAAGTGAGGAGCCAGCACAGACTGATCAGTGTCTGCCATTTTCCAGCTGACAAAAATTTACCTGATTCTTAGGCTTTTTGCAGGAATGAGAACTGCAGAGAGGTATGGAAACTTGAGGAGTCAGGACAGGACAAACATACTAAAAATATTTTTCTTGTGCATCAGTCCCTTGGAAGCCTACCTTTCAGATGGTTATTCAAATTCAAACTATCCCATCTAGCAAGAGGTTTTAAGTTAATCACAAGTGAGAGCAGCTCATCAGTAAATGCAAAGTGCAAAAAAGGATGTCCCTGGATTTGGAGTGAGCCAAACAGGAAAGCAGTTGTTCAGCTGCTGCCTCCTGCTTCAGATCATTGCAGGAAACAGTATGGCCCTAATGAGAAAGGAACAAAAGGCTGCAAATCTCAGCCAGAGGCAGAAGGATTTCCCTGCACGTGTAACCGCTTAGCACTGCAGCTGTGCTGACAACTTGTGCCCCAAATTCAGTAAATACTAGCCTTGTCCCCTTCCTCACATCTGAAAGAGAAATACACCTGCACAGATGGCTGACAGCAGCATCCTGTGCTGCTGTGGAGATTGAAGCAGAATTCTGAACCCCAGAGCAGTGCTGGAGCAATTCCCTTGTGCTGGTAGAGCAAGGGCTGCTTCACCATGGAAAGAGATTTACTGCTTCTTCTCCCATGTCTCTCCAGATGTGCTCCAGTCAGGGGCTGTTTACACACCAGCTCTATGTGCAGCACACTGCAATGTCACTTGGAAGCTTTTCCTCCTGATCTGGCTGAGCTGAAGGTGTGCTGCAGGTGTTTCACATGCAAGCAGATGGGGAACACTGAGACCAAGGAGGGTTGCTTCTCACTCCATGTCTCATTTTGCTCATAGTGAGATGCTACCTGTCCTTCCCATCAGATGCATGGAGTTCTCTTTTCTAGTGCTACCAGTATAGGTCCTGGGGAGTAGCACCTGCACTGGCAATAAAGAAACATGAAAAAGGAACAGTTGAGGTTGCTTAGGAGAAAGGAAGATAATTAATCTTCTGAAAGGAAAAGATGTGATCTTTCTCTACCATACATTTCAACTCCAATGCCTGTAGACATTTCATAGTGATTTCTTTTAAGCCACATATGTATGGAGATTTTTGCTGACTTTTTTCCTGGGTTATTTGAGGTGTTAGTGTCATGTTGCATAAATGGGTCAGTCAGCACGACTGTATTTAGCAGCATCTGTACATAGCTTTACAATTTTGCCCCCTAAATTCGCTAGAAGTAAAGCTGAAAACTCTATGTCAAGCAGTTAGTGTGTTCAAATTGGGACTAAATGCTGAGGCCAATTGATTTTGTACTTTTAGATGTACTTGTTCACTCCAGCTGCTGTGCTGCCTTCTCATACTCTAACTCCCTTGTCAGGGTATGTGTGCAGGGTTCCATTTTGGCATCTGCGTTATTAGTAAAATTCTTAAATAGTTACAATTGTTATGTCCAAAGTGCACTAATACAGCCAAAAAAATCCTAAACATCTTTAGAATTTAGCCATATCCTTCTAAATGTTGATGGCAAGAATATATTGAAAATATGAAGGATCTCCTTTTCATTATTCAGATAAACATTTACTGCTTCTGATTCCGCCCCTGCCCCCCACCCCATTTTCTTTAATCTCATTAGCACAGGAAACATCTTCATATGCTACAACTCTGAAAACTGCCATGTTAGATGTAGGTTCCCAAATCAAAATCTGGCTTATGGAAATGCTGTTAACATTGCATCTGATAGAAATAGGCTCAGGTCTTAAATTATGACCCACAATGGATGATCCTTACATCAACCTGTAAATTAAGTAAATCTGGAAATCTCCTAGAAGCAGTAATTATGAAACTACCACAGAGAGCTAAAGTAAAAGTATACTCTGGAACAGAGTTTGAAAGGAATATTTTGTAAAGTGGAAAATAACAAGTCCCTGCAGATCTAATAAGAAGATGTGATAATTCTGTATCTGGGGCTGTGTCTTAAAATCTTATTTTCCTAATCAGAGAAGTTAATATGATTCAGAAAAAGCATTTAAGAATATCTCTTAAGGAGGGTGTATTTTCTAAGCTGTCACTTTTCCAACTTTGTGATAGGTTAGAACTACTAAGGCATGGAAAAACACCATTTGTTGTTGTTATTGTTCAGATGGAGGTTTCTCTGAGGCAGGGAGAGGAGTTGAAGGAGGGGACCATCCAGAGAGTTCCTGATCACTGTAGGGCTTTGGAGGAAAAATATCCAAAGATCAGCAATATCCAGGGAGCAAGTTATGTGGAACATAGAAAAAAATTGTCATGACATCTCACTGTGTCTCTAAGGGAAAATTCAAACAATATGTAGAAAACGATCACACAAATCAGATCAACTAATAACTACTTTTTGGCTTGATTTTATGTCAGGACTTCCTATTTTATGTGATAACATAATTCATTCCTGAGATGCTAAAATTTGTTTACGGTCCATCTAGAAATTCCAGAAATTTTGAAACTCCTAAATAGTTGTTGCAAATAATAATAATAAAAAAATATTTCACAGATTTTATACCACAACAAGCGTTTATGCAGCTTTCCAGTGTAGTATTGAGCAAATTGTAACTAATCGAGAACTCCTGGGTTTAATATTTTAATTAAATGGGTTATGCAGTTCAGTACTAAAGGGAACTCATATGTCTTTACAAAAAGTAGCCAGACTTGTACACCTGTGAACTTAAGTACAAATGACCTAATGAAAAGCAAAGATAAGCATATGTTCAATATTTTCTGACATTATGTCTAGCACCAAAAGTCTTGAATTGTCTAACAAAATTGTCAAACAAAACATTAATCTCAGAAATGCTTTTAATGTTTTAAATTGTATTCCAAGGCCACACTGCTGTTGAGGCTTTTTTTACTATTTAAAAAGAAAAGATGTCTTACTATAACAGTGTACCTGCTGCATTAGAGGAAAACATAATTTAAGGGTCAGAAAGTATCAAGAAGCTGTGAATTTAATATATGTAGAAAGTGGCAGATACAGGGAAGACAGAGTGCCAGGAAGGAGACTTTCCATCTTTCAAAGAAGTAGGTAATAATACTGTCAGGTGATATGGGGAACCTGATGGATGACCAGTCTAACCCAAGAGTGCAAATCATGAGTTCCCTTTCAAATTATGTTGTAGGGGAAGTATTCATCCTAATTTGTTCAACTTGTATTTCACAGTACAAAGAATAAAATAGTTATTCTTCCTTTTATGAAGACCCACTCTGATATATTGCATCTGCGCGAATGCTCAAGACCAACTTTCAGATCCCTGTGAGCTTAAATTTAATTGATAATGACAATAGACATTAAATTGTGTAATTCCACTGAGTTATAACACTGCAGATGACTTAACAATTTATTGATATGGCAGAATAAGTTCATTTACTGCAGAAAATGAAGCATCTCTCCATAGTTACAGTATTTTTTACTGTATTCTCCTTGAAACCAGTTTGATATTTCTGAATTGGGCACTTAAAATGAACAATATAATAAATGTAAGTATTAAATATCTAACTGGTGAGTTATAGCCATTTTCTATTTAATATTTTATTATATATTTGTGTTACATTATCAGGGCATGCCTGTGATGTCAGCTTGCTGTGCCAACTCTGCCTCTGTTGGATCAGAGCAACAGTGGGATGGCACTTGGAGAGCTAACTCCTTTTATGTGGCCGTAGGAGAGCTAATTCCTGTTCTATGGTTTCTGTCTGGCTCAGATAAAGCTCAAATCTGCCTAAAATATACCAGAGTGACATACCTTATCATCTTCACGCTGTAGACCTAGCTCTTGTGGGATAGTCATTACACCTTATGAAAAGAACTTGTTAAACAATTGAAACCACGTCCTTGCAACAGGAGGAATGATGAGGAAAACAACGATATGGAAATCCAACACCTTCAAAGCAGTGTTATGCAGTCACATGTAATATACCTGACCAATGTTCCTTATAAATAGTAAATATGGTCTCAACAAACCTATAGCTGTATTCATGGAAAAGCTACTTTCCTACCTATATGCAATCTGCCTCTTACTTTCTTACCTTAACTTGAAAGTGGCTTTTTTGTCCTCTGTGACAGAGCTACCGCAGTTTGCACATTCATCTTTGCAGCACAATGCACTCCTGCTTGTGGTAGCCTTCAAGTTCTGGGTGTGACTGACAGCAAAAACTTCAGCATCAGTTTCTCATCAGCCAAAACCAATCTTGTTCAAAAATGGCCTTTAAATTTGCTGGCTTGTTCTGTGAAACAATCTGGCTGGCTGGCAGTGCAGGTGTTTAAGTGTAAGGACTTCCAGTGGTTTAAGATTTGACAGACTCCAGTTGGTGCCCCTAGTTATTTGAGAGTGATGTGGCAACACTGAGTGGTTGCTGATGAACAGGTTTGCAGTGATCATGCCTCTGTTTTCTGTTTTTGTTTTTTGTTTTTATCTTTTCCTCAGGGGAAATCGCTCACATCAAAGAGGTTAACCAGTCTAGTGCAGTCCTACTAAAAGGATCACCTTGTAGCATGGAAGCAGACTCAAATCATTATACATACTTTGTAGCTCACTGATTGCCTGACTCAGAGGACAGTAGAACAAGATGTTGCATGAGCAAGGACCTGACTTGTTTTCTTTTGTGTATACTAAGGCATTACAGACTCCGAGGGACTCTCTAGCCTTTCGATGCCTCCATTTCGAAAACTGTCTGCTCACTTCCTCCTTCATATCAAGCTGGATCTGTGTCTTTTTATTTTCTGCAAGCTCAAGTACAGTGAAAAAAAAGCTTCTGCTAGGCACAGTTTATTAAAAAAATACGTCAATCAAAAACTGGAAGAAATGTAAAAAATGCATATATTAATAAATATACATATGGCATCACATTTATTGCACAATAAATTAGCACAGAAGGTTTCATTTCACTGATGTATTCACATTGAGAAAGAAAGCCTGTGTCTTTGTCTGTTGTCTGTATATTCTCTGTTAATGTTTCTTGCATTTATTTTTATACCATATTTAAAAAAAGAACACCTTTTACTCCAGATGTATTAAAGTTGATCCTTTCTCTGTAAATTTGTGTATGTTTATATTGTTGTTTTATCTTTCATTAAAATATGCAGAATCTCTTTCCTTTGGGAAGTTTGAGATTTTAATATTGAATCAGAAGATTAGTCAAGAGCAAAATGATCCCCAAAAGTTACACACCTTGTGCTTTCTAAAAAGTGACATGAAATGGCATTTTCTTTCTCTCAGTGACACTTAATCAAACACACTTTATTGATAATCATTTACTTTTTCTTTTCTTTTTATCAAGCTAGCAGCAGAGAGACCTTTCCTGCTTTCTCATCATCGCATAAGCAAACCTTTCTTTAAGCCAGGCCTGTTCTGTAACAGTGCAGCCTGCACAGCGATTCAGTCGCTACCCCAGACCGGATGGACTGGACTGCACTTCCTTAGGAATGGACCTGAACAAAGCTGCCTGAGAACACGAGAGTACACTTGCTAAATAGGAAGGACAGTGCTTCTTTCTCCTTGCTGTCACTTGCGACGCAAGGCAACATTTTAAGCTGAAAAGGTAGTGGTTTGGGAGTGCTGAGTATGTGGTCTGTGGAGTAAACCTCCGGTAGCAATGCAGGAGCAAGCTGTCATTTCAATTCCAGGGCTCTGTTTGGGGATGCTGTTGTGTGTCCACTGCTGGGTTTACTCACACACAGACCTGTTGACAGATTTATGAGCGTGTGTTGATGTTGCCCGTGAGACAGTAGATATGGAGCTCCTGAAGCTCATCTGAACTGGAACCAGAAATCTGCTTGGCCTAAGAAACAACACTGTCGACTGATAGAGGTGATGTAAGGATACTAAGACAGAATCTCAGAGTAGAAAAAAAAGGATGGGAACTAAGTCAAATGACAAAATGCTGATACCTCCAGGGCATGGTAGGGTGCACATGACGAACAAGCCTTTTTAGCAATGCACAGAATAGACTCAGGACAGCCAACTTTACTACCATCTGTCATGCTGACTTTGGTTTGATATTGAGAATCTTGTTTCTGGGGACTATGAATCCTAAACACACACACACAAAGTGGGATGGTCATAGATACAAGGAGACAATCAACTTGAATGCCTTAATATCAGAGACATCTCATTGAGCATTGGAAAACCACCTGCATTGGTTCCATTAGGGACAGGACTGTTGCACATAGCAGCTCTGGACAGAAGGGAGCTGAGCTGCCTTCTGCAGGGAGCACTCACTTCTCCACCAGCCCTGTCAGTAGCCTGGTGCAGCCATAACCAGGAATGCAGCATCTTTAAAAAGGCAGTCTGAGTGAACCCAATACAAAATGTACTACAAATTCATGAATGGCTGTTCCTCATATTCTGCTCCATTGAGGTTTTTTGAGGTTTGGGATTTCTGTTTTTTCATTGTTTTCATATGCCACTGTGTTTCTGGTTTCTAGCTAGGATGACAATTTCTGCTTTAAAGTGTCTCTGTTTTTGTTAACACAATTCTACTAAGCTTTTATGGAAATACGCCATCAGAGCTGGGTCCTATCAAGATCTTAGCAAGAGCTCCATGCAGGTCAACTCAAAATATTCACAACCTAGGGAGGTCAGATGATTTTTAGTAAGTAGCCACACTGAATCACAGATCTTAAACTGAGATTTAATTTTACCAAAGAAATGTGAGCTCTGAGACATGAGCCTGGGGCCAGGCAATCCACAGAAATCTGAGCTCTGCTTCACTTCTCACTGCCAAATAGAGATATTTATTTCCAAACTCCTGCTGCCACCAATTGCATCAACTGGTATATTGCCTCTTTTGCCTTAGTAGTTAACTAATTAGATACCACTGTCTGCTTCAAAGAATCACTGCCTTCAAATACCTAATGTTTCAAATTCAAGCGTTAAGCATTTCATGCAACTTCACCCTAAGAAATATTTTTTTTTTCTCCAAATCACTTTGCAACGCTATCTGGTCTATAAAATTCATGGAGCATTTGTGTTCCTGAACCCATCCTGTACTTATTCTAGTTCTTTCCTGTCATGGTTTAAGCCCAGCTGGCAACTAAGTACCATGCAGCCACTTGTTTACTCCCCGCTACCTCCAGTGGGACTAGGAGGAAAAGAGGAAAAAGTAAAACTCATGGGTTAAGATAAGAAAATTTAATCATTGAAATAATTTATATTAATAACAGTAATCTTAATGAAAATGAGAGCAAGAGAGGAAGGAATAAAACCCTCCACCCAAACCAGACAAATTATGCACAAAGCAACTGCTCACCACTTGCTGACTAATGCTCAGCCCCCTGAACAGCGATCAGCTCCTCTTGACCAACTCCCCTAGTTTCTATACTGAACATGGTGTTCCATGGTATGGAATATCCCTTTGGCCAGGTCAGGTCAGCCATCCTTAGGATGCTCCCTCTCAGCTTCTTGTGCACCTGCTCCCTGGCAGAACATGGGAAACTGAAAAGTCCTTCCCTTAAGGGTAAGGGCTGCTCCACAACACCGAAAGCATCAGTGTCTTACCAACAGTATTCTCATGCTAAATGCAAACCACAGCACTGCACCAGCTACTAGGAAGAAAGTGAAATCTATCCCAGCCAAATCCAGGACATTTCCTTTCAAGAAATATGAAGTCTGTATTGAATGGCTGTCTTTCCCTGTATTTGCACAGGATTTAACATGATGTCTCTAAAGTAAAACCAAGCATTACTAATAAGGATTTCAAAGTAGTCAGGGAGCTGTGTTAAGGTTTCATTTGAGCTTACTCCAAATGATACAACTCCACTTTACACGTGAGTGAACTTGGCCCAAACAAAATCAATCCTACTGCTAGAGGATTTCTAAAAGGTTTGTCTACAATCTTCTGATACTTCACCTCATTACTGTCATCAGACAGTGAGTGATACAATACTGGGACTGGAAACTCCAAGCAGGCACAAACTTCCTTTTGCTTCCCTACAGAGAAAAGCTAAATTTGTATTTCCAAATTTATACAAAGATCCACTTCAAGAATTAAGATTATCTCAGATAAAGGCCTGCTTGTACAATAACCGAACAGTTGCAGTATTTGTGTACTTTCTGTAACAAAGTTGTTTACTTGGTTACACAACCATTTACCAATTAAGAATGTCAGCGAGGCCACAAATCTGCTCAGGAAAAATGGACCAAGAGAGAAAATCACTCTGAAGGGACCATATTTCTTGTCTTCTAGGGAAAAGCCATCAGTCAGTGCCTCCTGGCTCTGCCCAAAGAGCTTAAAACCCCCATGTGAGATATCAATTGTAATATTCCTTAAAACAACTGGTTGGAGCTTGAAACTTTCATCTGAGAGCTGGGGTTCATCAGCCTCTTTCCCCAAACATCCTTGTACATAAAGCAGCTCTAAAGTCTACAGGATGAAGTGTTTGATGGTGCTGCTACACACTTCAGATGGTTTTGTGCTCCCAGATCAGCCTGTGAAGGAAAATGGCTGGTGGGAGAGGCAGAAGTTACCCTGGCACCTACCTGACAACAGCAAAACATTCACCCATTCTTCTGTAAGAGGCAAGTGAAAACAGTCTTTCGATCCTAGAAAACCAAGGAGGGAGAAAAAGGGCCTTACAATAGTGATGAGATAAATTGCAAAACGCTGAGCCGAAACAGTAGTGGAGACCAGCCAAAAACTAATGAGTTGAAGGTGAACACAGGACTAAGGAATGGGAATTAATTGTGGTGACCAGAACAGAACCAACAAGAGAGGAGAACTGGAGAGCTGAATAATTAGGAGCAAGAGAGGCAGAATGCAGCTGGTGGATTGCCAGCCTGTTGGCCACAGCCATGCTGAGCTGGAACTAAAACCTGAAAAATCAGGCAAGATCAACCGTGACTGGCACCTGAAAACCCAAAAGCAACATTTTTTTCATCTAGAAAGCAACACTGAATAATAATAAAATATCTGGGTTTGCCTTTTTCAAATTTCATGAGACATAAATGCCAGATAGTCTCCTAAGAAATAAAAAATAGGAGGGCAACAACCAGTTCCAGAAAACAAGACCTGTAGGAATTAATTTAGGATGTTTTTTATCAAAAAAAATTAAAGCCAAAGCAGGTCATCAGAGTGAGGAAAGGCTGTTTATGATATGTAACTGGAACTAGGAGTTGGAAAAACCAGAGATTTATTTGTGGCTCTTCCAATTATTTATTTTTATGCATGGTGAATAACAGCTTTTTGAATTTAGATTTTAAAACTGACATGTTTTTATGTCTTTTCTAGCTAAAGATATCATGCATAGAACTAACACTGCACTTATTATAGTAGGTGCATAACATTGGACTTATAATAACAGGGCCATAAAACATAGGAATTTTGCTAAAAGAATTTTAATAGCTACAGAGATTTAAAGAAAATAAGGTTTTAATCCCAACATGTTCAAGGGAAATTATCAGCAAATTATTTGAACACATTCTGTGTCCACAATACATTTAAGCAAGTTGCTAAGTGATTGTGACTCACACCAGTCTGCCTTTTGATCTGACTATGCTGAACAGATTGCTTTATTCTCCTGTGAATTGAAGATATGCTGAAGTCCCAATATTAAAGAGGTGAAGGGGAAGAGAGGATGAGTTCTCTGAGGCTGGATTCCCCTCCTCATGCTGTTGCAGACTGTGGAGTCCTCAAGTGGCATTGAAAGTACAATTGAAAGTGTTTTGTTTGTATATACATCTACTTGAGGGCTGCAGAGTCTTTCCAGGCAGTTATTATCTCTGAAACGACAGAGTTTTGTTTCCCTAATATCTAAACAGAATCTTCCTTGCTTTGATTTATTCCTTTATTTTTGACCTGGCTGCTGCACTCGCTGCAATAATATGTTTCTAACATGAATGGACATTGCAACATCACAGCCTCCTTTGGTTTTCTTACCGGTTTTCTCTGAAGTGTTGAGTGACTTTATTATTCTCCTCTGTGCCAGGGGTTATTATGAATTTCTTGGAGATGATGCTTGCAGGACTCTCACCAGGGTTTTACAGGAGGAGGTCAGAGGATTGATGTTGTACAGAAGTACAACAACACAACTATACACACAACGACAGGACTTGCCCATTTTGCAGTAGATGGCCTCTACTGACCTTTGCCAGTATATGTGGCACAGTGATGCCCAGATCCTATGCAGTCTAGTACAGATGGTTGCTCCCCTTTGCATGTAGCTGACTCTTCTTGGGTCAGTAAGGTGCCTTGAGTTGTCTCTTGAATAGCATTGTCTTTTTTCAGACCATTTTCTCTTTTCCCAAGATCTTTTTTTATCATTATTGTTTTTATTCCACCTGTACACTACCAGCAGTCCTTTTCTCTGGCGGTACCTTTATGTGAGAGTGAGGAATCTGCTGGCCTGGTTCTTTAACACAAACACCTGAATTAGAATGAGTACCATCATCACTATTTGCTGTAAGGGATCTGTATGTGTAAATTGCAAAGAAAAAATTGTCCAGATAATAAACTCTGAGAACCTGCTCAAATGCTAGATGATAGTCCTTATTTACAAGTGTGGACATGGACAGTAAATATCAAACAATATTAAGACACGATGGTAAATGTTACCTTGTTAGTGGCATTTGCACAATTTTTATTGTACTTTGCTCCCAAAATATATTCTGCTGCATTCACCTTCATTGGCTTTCTTTTTGATTTGACTAGACTTTGGAATATCTTGTTAGATTCATCACAGATGTCATCTTTCAAAGGGGATACTATTTCCCACCCTTCCTCTTAACCTGGCAGCTGCTCCTTCAGTGTAGGTATCACCTAAATGAGGCATTTCATTATGCACATTATCTGTTCTATCCACCTTTTTATTTCTTTACCCCTTTCATTTTTAAAAGATGAGTGGCAATGACATATTTAACGTGACTTACTTTTCTACCTTTTTTGCTGAGAGGAATGTATAACCCACGGCCTATGAACTTTTTTGAGTTCATCTCTTTTGATGCACTGTTCTTTAGACAACTTTTCTTTCAGATTCTCTTTCTTCTCTCCCCCTCCCCATCAGTAACATCTTTTTTTAGGATTCTTCATATTTTATGGTTTTTTTTTTCCTTTGTTCCTCTGATTCTTGCTCTATTGATCTCTCCCACATGGTCTTATGGTGCCCACTAATGCTTTCTATACTTACCTTCTCTGTTTTATCCTTCTTGGAACTAAAACAAATTAGAATAAAACAAAACAAAACAAAACAGAAAGCATTAAAAGAAAGGCAGATCAGCGATAGGGCAGGGGCTGATGTGGACACACAATATGCCTTTGAGTCTGTCCTGATCTCAGGGGACCATCCTTGCCCCAGCAGTCTGCCTCTTCCCTTCCCCACCCTGTTCCCAGGAGCTCTCCACTCCTCCTACAGCCACTGCTCCCCCAGGGTGAAGGGACGGGATGTGGGGCAATATCCTGGGGCGGAGGGTGCCTGTGCACAGCAGGGACGTCCATCCTCAATGCTGGGGAGATGTCTCTGGGAACCTCAGGAGATACAAGGGAGGTCAGTTATTCCTTTGCTTAGGTGAATGGAGATGGACAAAAAGTGTGACTCCTCTGGTGCCTGGGACTGATGGAAGGAAGGGGGTGGGTACTTGGGCCATTCACTTGCAGCGTCGCAATTTGGAATAAGTAAGGGGCTTGAGCTTCTTCCATGGTAAGAGTGAGGTGAGGGTGTCCACAGAGTGATGCAGAATGTCTCTATCTGTTATCAAAGAAAGTGTCTGTGGGAGGCAGGAATGAAGATCAAAGCCCAAGACTAGGAAATATTTCTAAGTCCTGGTCCATACTGGGCTGGGTGGTAGCTCCAGTGACACCAGTGAACAGGCCTGTGGAAGCTCACGTTTGTGCCTAAATCACAGATATGATGTTTTGGGGGAGGAGGCACAAATGTGGAATTTCATCAGTGGATAAACTGCTGATACAGTTCAGACATTTAGATAGATACGCTCGACTAATGAGGGAATTGGTTTCCACAAAGTTGTTTTAGGGAACTGTTAAGTTTTTAATTCCTAAGTCATTTTGGGTGACTCCATTTCTCCTTCCTCCATCCCTTCTGAAGTAGTTCAGCAACCTTTCTTGACTAGCAGGGTTTTGCCTTATCTCTCTTCCCTTGATTTCATTCTCAGTTGTTTTCCTAATCCTTTTCTGATGGTGTGGGAGACCCCAGCCATAGGGAGTAGCTGAAGCTGCTCTCCCACCACTGCATTTGTGTGCAGAGGGGAATTTTCACCTCCATCTTTATTTTTGTCCTGTAAGGAGCAAATTGAAATATTAGACTTTTTCACTTTGTTCCAAAGGGCTTCTTCCCAGTGCAATTCCCATTGTACAGACCCATATCATCTACCTTTTCTGTATACTTGTGGTATTGGGGAAAAAAAAGACAGGTCCCACCCCCGACCAACTGAAAAAACAAGCATGGAAGATATGATTTTTAGATACCTCTTCTGCTGCTGGTCAGAGCTAAGTGGAACAACTTTTATTATTTTTTCTAATAATTTCTCAAACCTTATTGCTGTATTAAAACTGTACTCTGGGATTCCCATCTGCAAGGAGTGCTGTGTTTTTCCTGCCCCAAAACATACTTCCACTGAAATCAGAGATGTGAAACCTTTCAGACTGGCTTTAAAATACTGGCTTCGTTCCTAAAATTGTGCTTGCTAGCTGGATGTCAGTGGTGGAATCCCTTTGGTACATTACGGTGGGCTAGTAGGGTGGATTTGGGGTTTTTATTTTTGAAACATGGTTTGGATTTCTCCTGCTTCTTCTCTCACCCCAAACCACAGGATGTGCTGGGAATGCACCTTTGTCTCTGGAAATCTTTTGAAGACAACCTCTTTCCACAGAAAGCATGGACTAGGTGGAGTGGCTTTGGTTATTTTGTGTCTTTTAATAAGAAAGGAAAAAGCAAGGGTTTAAAGGCCAGAAGACTTCAAGGAATATGAGAGAGAGAAGTGATAAAAATAACAAAGCTAGCTGCTTTTATTGTACATCTAAATAAAGATTTTTGAATATGTTACCCTCATAGCATAGAGAAGGGGAAAAAAAAAAGAAAAAGAAGAAAAAAAGCAAGAAAGAGGAGGCAAGAAAAAACCTTTCCATGCCCAACATGGTGAAGACATCTGATGTTGCCTGGAGAAACTTTATCCTTTTCAGATCCTGAGAGTTCTGCACCAGGATGGAGGTCATTACTCCTCATTATTGAGGCCTTGTCATCTTGTGCTTGCAGCAGCAGCTCTACCAGTGAAAATCTGTCTGCAGTAGTCAGCATCAGTCCTTCATGTAACACAGAAATGGCCTTTCTTAGCAACTCCATCCCCTGCATAGTCCTATGTTTCTGTTTTGTAGGTACTGACGTGGTAGGACCTGCACGGCCAATGTATCAGCACTGATCTGCTGCACTGCTGCTGCAGTTTCCTGCAAAGGAAAAATGTGTAGTCTGAATGGTACTACTACGAATTGTGTAATGCTTGCTACAAAAAATATTCATTAGAGAAATTTACTGGATGGGACTATTTTGGTATTCATTATAACCCATTATTTGAGAAAACTAAATAGAGCATAAAATCAGAAACAAAAGAAGGAAGTCAAAGCAATTTTCTTTACCACAGTAGAGCAAACTAGCTAGGTATTATCAAAAGCCTGATGATTTTTTTTTTCTTCCTTTTTCCTCCCGTAGTCCTGAAGTGACCATATACCTCTTTTTTCTATTTGACATTTTCGGTTTTCTTTCACGCTGAGCCTTGCTGATGTGTGTGCAGACAACTGATCGATATTCATCGGAAACAAATAAACCCGATATTCCGCTCTTCCTCTAAACCCTCCAATTTCGAGCTTCCCTCTCAGCATCAGCAGCCGAGAGCTGTGCCGGGTGTGTGCGGCTCGGGCGCCGCTGGCTGTCCCCGCCGGGCGGGTGGCGGGGCAGCAGTGACACCTGCGGGTGCGCGCAGGAACCGCGCCCGCGCCGCGCCCCCGGCACCGGGATGCTGCTTCGGCCAGGGAGCAGCAGGAGCCCGCGTGTCGCGAGCGCGCAGCGCCTCTGTGGCCGCGCTCACACCCGCGCTCCCTGTCCCCTGCCCTGGCCGGGGGCAAGCGAAGCACCTTCTGTCATATCCCAGCAGAAAGAGCGTGGAAGATTTTTGTCAGGTTATATCAGAGGAGACCATCTGCTTTTAAGAGGATCCCCGGGAACCAGTGTCGCTGCACTACACGAGTTCCTTCCAGGATGTTGGGGTTTTATCAAGATATATTTGGTTTGTCAGAAATTTACTTCAGTAGCCAGTGGCACTTGGTTTAAGAAGAAAAAAATCAGAGTACTGTGCAACCAAATATAAAGTACCCCCAAAGGAAGAAGAAATAGTGACGGTCACAGAGCAAAGCCAGTACATCAAGGACTCTGGAGACATGCAGAGGCTGAACTGATGGAATAACCAGTTCTACTTCTACTAGTCCCCAGCAAAGACTGCCCCCCTTCCCACTGGCTGCCCACAGGGAAGGGGAGTTTGGAAGTAATGCATGGGAGGACATAGTTGTTCCCGTTTTTCCTCCAGGGCAATGGGATTTTGGAGCTATGATCTATAAGCAAACGAGCTGTTCAGAAGGAAACCCATTGCCTTCTGATTTTAGGGAGAACCTCTTGACAAAGGCCAAAATATAACTGGTTAACAGCTGCCAGACTGCAGCAGTATGGTCTGTATTGCTCTCCATGCTTCATTTGTTCTTCATCTGTTCATTTCTGTATCTTGTTAAGAATGAGAAACCAAATTTAAAAGCTGTGCTTGATTTTCCTGGGCTTCCACCTGCACGGTTGCATTGATTTTGGTCTTTTCTCCTTCAGAGTCCCTACTGCCTCTGATGGGATTGCTGAGAAACTCTGACTCTGTCAGTTTCAATCTTTTTTAATATCTTCTTTTAATATATATATATCCCATTCCAGCTTTACCAAAGAACCTGTGCTCTGCCTGTAAGGACAACAGGCAAACCAGAAATAAGCACCCTAACGCCCTCAGGCACTGAACCATTTTGGGGAGGTTTTTCTTTTGAGAATCACGTATGAGAAGGATCTACTCCCCAGTTTTGAAAGCTGGAGGGTGAAAGAAATACTTTCTCTCCATTAGTAATAGACAACTAACCTTCATAACATAATGTTTAATGAAAAATACTTTAGGTATTTGTATGTAATATTATTTTATGTCTGGAGTTGATACTATGGGAAAAAAATTGTCCTGGATTTAGGGGATGGAGAGGAAGTTCATCTTTGCTTGGATATATAGCACTACCCTTTGGGATGGTGTCATTTGATAATTCCTGCCACATGTTCTTATGAGTAGGATGTTTTTGTTTCCTTACTGCGTCTCCCCTCAAGTCCTGCTGGGTAATATTTCAGATGGTCACGGTAAGAAAAGGCATGTGACAGCTTCCAGATGTTCCAATAATCAAAGCGATCTGCAGATCTAAGGGAGCACACCAACAAACAAATGAAGGATAACTTGAAGGGCTGCAGTCTAGGTGGGGGGCCACGTTCAGAGGTGGTGTAGCAGGCTGAAGGATAGTCTTTTATTATCTAGAGAATTCACTGATGTCTAGATCATTTGCTAAAAATGAGGTAGTCTGATGATGTGGCTGGGCAAGCAGTAAAAACCTAAAACATGGGGTCTGGTTGTGGTTTTCCCACAGCTTGGAGCTCCCTGGGGAGCAAGGAAGGCTCTCATAGTGCGCCATAGCTCTGAGCTGAGCTGGGCTCTGGGCTCCAGCTTCCGTGATGCATCCCAGACTAAGAAATGCCCTGCTGTTATCCACACCACCACGGCATCTGGGGCTGCCTCCTTGCTGAGCTGGTGGTGCCTGAGACAGTGCTGCTCTTCAACTGAGAGAGGGGAGGGCACATCTCAGCTCAGAGAAACCTGTGTGCTTCTGTTTTGCTCCAACCTGGCTTCTATAGGCACTTTGTATAGGCAGCTTTTAGATTTGGTTTGGGTACTAATGTCTAGTCCTAAGCTGAGTTTGGGGAGCCCTTAATCAAAGCCCTTCATCACCCCAGCTGACTTTTGTTAGTCCATCCTCCCAGCTTTATAGAAACAGACAAGACAATTAAAAATGTGCGGTGGGACAGAGCATTCCTCTTTGGGAATGTAGAACCATTCATCATCAAGACTTAAAGAACTCATGTTAGTCACTGGCAACCTGGCATTTGTAGAGGTCAATGCGCATGACTGTGGTGCAGTGTGTGTGGAGTGGCAAGGAACACCAGGATGGAGGATGCATGTTGCTTCTGTGACACAGACTGAACAGTCCTGTCTCTGGTCACAGGAGGGACAATGTTCACTCCCCACAGGATCCTACAGCGAGTTTCCTGGTGCCTTTTTGTACGCTGGCGTTTATGTCACAGTGCCTGCACTGCTGGCACATCCTTTGAAACAGATGTTCTCTGCATCTGCCTGGTCTGTGTGTGACTGGCACAGCTCTGCTGGAAGATTGTTTTCCAAATCCTTCCAGTGATGGAAAGGGGTGGGCAGTATTACTACTACTATTTCTACTACTACTAATTTGTTTGGAAACACTGCTGGCTCAAAACTTGGCTCAGCTGCTGATGAAGAAGGGAAGATCTGCTCATGTCGAGAGAGCTTCTAGGGTTTTGAACTACAGGCTGATGCTTTTGAAGCATAACTGTTTGGGACATTGCTACCAACTGTTCTTTCCCCTTGGTAATAAGGCTTTATATGACATTTCGTGCAATCCTATGTGGGTTTTTGCTGCTTGGGAGGTAATGGTGTACTGTGCTAGAAAATTCAGTTCCACTCCAGGAAAAGGAACAGCTTTGTGACAGTTTGTCCATCATCAATGGCTGCTTTTGTCAGCTGGCTTCTCCATCTGGCATTCCTGAAGCACCTGGAGAATTTCTGACAAAATTAGTCTTTGGTTTTTTGTATGAAGAATACTTTTGTATGTACCTTGAAGGGGAAAGAATACAAAAGAATACTTTTGTATGTACATTGAAGGGGAAAGACCAATACACTGCTCTCCTGGACAATCAGACTAGTGCCTGTGTGCTTGGAGGGGCCTTAGCCTGAGGAGGGCATTGGTAGCAGCGGCGCGGGCTTGGAAGAGACACACCACAACACGGGCAAACACACAAAAGTGAGGAGTATCCTGCAATGCATGAGAACACTGGTACCTGAATGTGCTGCAGAAAAGTGGTGGCCATGAAGAATTAGGTCTGGATCATATGGCAGATATTTATTGTGATGGCTCATCTCTGCCCTGATCCATGTTCGTAAGACTGAGCTAACAAGGTCATCTTATGTAATAAACTCTGAATATTGGAGGCCTGTATTCTTCTACTAGCCGGGGCATTGACAGCACATGCTTCCATCATTTATAACGTGGTTGTCAAGACTGCAAGCTCTTTGCCCATGTCCACAGGGAAAGATATGAATATGTATGTATGGTATATTAAAAATGGAAACCATTCATTGCGCTGGAAGCCAACTCAAAAACTCAAAAGATGGTGAGATGTGATAAGGGAAATAAAGCTACTACAAACCAGAAAACTGTGGGAGAAACAAACTAAGTGGCCTCTGTCTACCAACTACCCATCTGTTGGTCATCCAACAATCTCTCTACTAGCTGCATATTTGGATGTTACTATTTTAAAAAACAGACAAGGGAGCAGCATGTGGAGGTCTGGCTGGGACAAGAGGAAAGCAGCTAAAGGACCTTTTTACTGGCTGGTAAATTCATGCCTGGTCTCCCTTCAAGATTTCATAGTTTAGAAAGAATTTCAGTTTGCTCTTCAAAAGATGCGTCAGTCTGTTCTGGATTAAGAAGACAATATGCCTTCCACATTTAGTCCCCCCGCAAAGACTGATTTTTGGAGGATTTACTAGTCATTTAGTTTGAGACACATTTCTTAACTAGTTGACTTTCTTTGTGGTGAAACTTAAATTCTGTCCTTCCTGAATCCTATAAGGCTTGCTATGTGGTGTTTGTCCTTTCATGGTCATTACTGATACATACTCGCTGCACTCACTGTGCTCTACTAAAATTATTTTGTAAGGGTAAAAATTGAAAATTAAAACATTCTCTAAGAGGGAGGACCCCAAATATAATTACATAACAAAAATTCCCCAATCATTTCCGAGCAAATTAAAATTGAAGATAAATCTTTCCTTTACTACCAGATGTGATCTTCCCAAAGCTTCAGACATGAATAATCTCTCTGAATTTTCCTGCTATTTCAATATCATATCCATACAGAAACCAGCCTGTGCCTCTACCACCTGTTCAGGAAAATTTGGAAACAAGGCCAATGACTGATATCTTTATCCATTAAAATCAGTGATCATACATATTTTAATTTACTTTCTCAGTTTTCATTACTTTCCATTGCTGTTTGCAGCTGAACCTCCATTTTCCTTCCCCTGACCCTGCCTTGTTTTTGATGGGAATCTAGGAAGTTCTCTCTATTTTCCTTTCTCTGCCTTTTCTTTCTTTACAGTCTCTAGTCTCTTTCCCTTATTTTAATAGCCATCATTCTCTGTTGACTGCAGATGTTGGCTATATCCTGATAAAGTCAACAGAAAGGTTTTCCCTGGAATTTCAGATGTGTTTCCATATTGGTTTTTCTTTCCACTCCTCTCCTTTTTCTTCTTGATGCCTGGCTGGCCGATTTAAACAAACATTTTCAGAACAACTTGTCCTCAGCTGACTAAACTGGTAAATAACAGATAAATATAGTTTCAATTGGGAACAGCTTTCTGGCAAAGGATGGAGAACAGCACTAAAGAAGAATTTTTCTCACCTTGAGTCATGGGACCTGGTTGGTTAAATTAAAACCATTTACTTAACCTGCGTGTAGAACACGCAAACAGCAGAAATGTCCTTTATTGGTACTGATACTTTGTGCTGCCTACAGTACCCTTGTTGTTGTGAAACACAAATAGACCATTTTTCTTTCTTTGAATCCAAAGCAGCACAAACCTAATTTATATATTTAAGCAAAGGCCCAGGCTTATTTTTTCAGTCATTCTTTTTTTTTTTCCCCACCACCTAGAAAGCTCTGTTACAAGCTTCAAGATGCAGTGATAGAATTATAAATTCCTTGATGTCCTAAGGCTGGCTACCTCCCATCATAACTCAATCTTGCTGCTACACATTACTGTCTTCTTATCAAAGTGCACTTCACCGAGCATAGAAAAGGGATGTTGCTATGTTTGTTAAGATGATAATTTGCATATTTGCTATGAAACATACAGAGGACTTTTATATATATTTTATATGTGTTTATTCATACAGAGGGGCTAGAAATCTAGATATTACAGTGCTTTTGATATATAGACAGAAAATAAAAAAACAATTCACAATAGTAAGTCATTGTATTTTGAAATTTATTGTAATAAATTATAGCAATAGTTCACACAACCCAGCTATTATCTCAGATTGTCTCTCTGCAGAATCACAAAAACAATCTGAGTCATCCTGACTTGATTCATGTTCAGTTCCTTTCTGGGAAGACTTCCCTCACCATCAGGCCGCCTGGTAGCTTTTTTTTTTTCTGTGAAAGCTCAAATTCTGTACAACAGTCCCACAGCCTATGGTGGGTTTTGCAGCATGAATCATGGAAAATATGCATCCCTGCTTGTTTGCAGCTGGTTATTTTTGCTAAGGTCCATGTGGAAGGAGAACTATGCAAATTTTTCCTTCATGATACGTGTCTTTTTAGCGCTCTGATGGGAATGGATTAATAGAGACTTACCAAACATATCAAAAGATGCTCAGCATTTCAAAGAGGGAAAAGAAGTGGAGTTGACATGCAGAGCCAAGGTTGAGTATCAACCATTTTCAGAAGGAGAGTTTGTCTTCATGAATAAAGCAAGGCACAAGAGAGTTGTTTCCTCTTTCTTCCAGGGTCCTCTTCATGGCCTGTCACTAAATTCTTGTGAAACTTTTATTTATATTTGCTGTGGCTTTCATTTCACGTACATGTGTTATATGAATTGGTACATGCAGAATATATTTTTTTAATTAGTTCATGGAGCTGATTAACTAATAACTTGCTGCTCTTACCTGAAAAGCATGACAGGAGCACAGAAAATTACTTGCACTTGCTGCCCTTCCTTACATTATTTCAGAGAGACCTCTCTGAGCTGAAAGTGCAGCCCAGTAACTTTATATAATACCTTAGACATGAAGTGAATAATAATGTGTGACTTCAGGGAAATGAAGGTATGCAGAGTACCAATGACACTGGCTAATATTTCTGCAGTTGAACAGTTCAACAGTGAGCAGCCTTGCTTCTGACAGTGTCCTGAAAAATTATGGTACAAATTTTACTATTAGTAATAGAAGCATAAAATCATCACTGAAAACATTACAATGATTGTGAAGATTACTAGATTCCTCCATCTAAAATGAGGACTGAAGGAACTTTAGAAGCAAAAATTTGAAGTGTTTAGTCATTTGAAGTTATATGACTGAGCAATTGTCATTTATCTGGGGGACAAAAGTGAAGTCAGGTGCAGAGAAACAAGTTCTAGGGGCTGTATGAGCTGTAGGGAGAACACCTCACCAGGGGTCAATGGGCTTAAACTGGATATGCTGGTTCATGTCCAGGGCATTAGCTGGGTGTCAACTCCAAGCACAAAACTGGTTGGGAACTAATGTAACCCCTGAGAATATGCATTTTTGGCATGAAGTCCTGATTTCCTCTGTATGTGTGTTGAGCTCTGATGTACACTGTTTGCTTCAGGCACTCTTAAAGATTGCTCTGACACCAACCAAAAGGCTGGAAAGCATCTTTGGATAGCAGTGGTAGGTGTGCAGTCATTTAAGCATGCCAAGAAAAAGTTTAAGGATTTTGGTTGTAGATGGTAAGTATTTACTTCAGGACTAATGCTGTTCCAATTTAGCAAGAAAAGATATAAAAAGATCTGGTGGCTGGAGCTGGACAAATGCACAGGATGAAAAGGCTACATATTTCACCAGGGAAATACTTAGCTACTGGTGTAGATTGCAAGAGGTTATTGTGGCTTTTCTACCATTAGCAATTTTGAAATCGAGAATAGATGTTGCTGGGTTTTTTTTAATCTAAAAGATTTACTCAAGTTTAAACTGGATCAAATTCAAGGATGTTCTGTGTCCTAAATTATGTGGTTAGGTGACCACACAGTGACTCCTGGTTTTATAATCTGAAAATCCTATTGCTCTGACAAATAGGGCTGGAGGAGCTTTCACTGTGATTGATGACTTGATTCGTGGATGCACATGGTGTTTACTGGGGTCAGCACTCACCTTTCTTCCTTCTGAACCAGCTCACCACTGACTGTCCAGGCTGCAGAACTGCACTAAGCAGACCTGTCCTGCCTAGCCCAGGGATGCTCCTTTTTCACTTATTTCTCTCCTCCCAGGCTGGAACCCCACATTCCTTTTTCCGAGGAGCCAGGAGCCACCTTGAACCGGGGAACTTCTGTAGCGCTTTGAGAGTAACCATTCACAAAGACCTTACAGCTCTGAACTACAGCACGCACAAAGAACACTTTTTTTCTAACAACTACAAAATGCTGCAATAAGCTTCGCTCCAATGAAACCTCTATTAGTGGTAGTGGAGCTGGGTATGTTAGTGACCAAGGATTTGACTATCAGATAATTGCAATTATATGTTCTTGCCAGAACAACTTGCATTATTTAAGAAGAAAAACAAACTCCAAGCAAGCTGGTCAGAGGTTTTGAAATATTCAGATGCAGAGCTCCAAGCTTTAGCCATTGGGGTACAGTGCAAAGTGCTGCTAAGCAGGCAATAGGCTCAGGATTTATTGCAGTGACTGAACTTAAAAATACAGAAAGTTCACAGAAAAGCCTGCTCTTGTGAACTTTCAACCAGCATTTGCAAACTAAGAACCCATAGATTATTTATATAATAAATGGATGCATATCTGTCCAAATGTTTAATAAAGATACTATGTGAGAAGCATGTAACAAGTCATTTTCCTCTGCAGTAACAATATATCTTTTCTATTGTATACAGGACAGTCACAATAGCAGTTTAAATCTTTTGAAACTTCTATGTTCAGAAGATTTTTGACAACAATTATCCCCAAAATACAGGTATTAGAATGGGAATTTTCAGGTCAGATGAGACTAAAATTTGGTAACAACTGAATTCTCTTTAACTGTTATTGATATATATGCACCATTTAAACAAGACCTTGATACTAAAAAGTAAACTGAACTGTGCAATATGATCCAGTAAAACCTGTTTTTATAAGTGCTCTTTGTACCCTGGAAGACATGGGGATGGTGATACTATTGATTTTCAAAGGCCAGATCACCTGTCTCTGGTTACTTTGGCTAATGGAGTGTGCTTGGCCTGGAAGGGAGAGCACTGTTTGGCCACAGTTGCCATGCACCCTTACAGCTGCCTGCTCCCCACGCGTGCTCTCTCTGGCTCCCCTGTGAAGTACCATCAAGTGCACGTGACTTACATCTACACCAGCACAGTAATGGTGATTTTCATTTCCCCGTTGCCCCCAGAGGCATGAACACGAGCTCCAGCCCCAGGCTGACACTTATTGCCCTATTGCCAGCACAGCTGGCTCCAGGTCTGGAAGTCTGGTAAGAGAGTTGAAAGTACTGTTTCTTCCACATGCACTCATGTTCCAGTTGCAACTCAAATATATTAACGCAGTTTTCTCTCTCTAAATGTATCTTCACATATCTGTGTTTCAGATGTATGCCGTTACCAATTCACTTTACATTTTGCATTATATCAAATGCCTACTTTAACTGTGGATATTTGGGCTCAACAAGAACAGAAGGGAAGTGAGGAGAGGGAAGAGATGAGTTGTGGGTGTATTAGTAGGATTTCTACACTTAGATTTAGGTCTACTGAATCTTTGGCAGCACAATTTCTGTCTCAGAACTGGAGTGGTGTGTGCCTATCAAGATTGGGCAGTTCCCAGGTTGGGAGCCCATTCTGTCCCACTGGCACTAACCACACCTGGAGCATGAGGTCTGCTGTTCTGTAAGCACGAGTCTGCTCTCTCACCTTGTTTGCATCTTTTCACTAAAGCACACACAGACAAAATGCTTCTTTTGAATCTAGCTACTTCATCCTGAGAGGATGCAAAGATACCTGTTCTTCTTGCAGCCAAAGGACTCTCAAAGCCTTGCATTTTTGGAAGAGGTAAGTGATGGAGGAGATGGATCTGCAAAGGTAAGGAAGACCATTCCTCAGAGCTTACAGCACAACTCTTGTTAAGTTCCCAAGCTCCAACTTTATGGATTACAGTAGAGAACCTCTGCCACACTAAATGCTGCTTTACTGCTGCTCTCTGTATCAGGCAAGGAGATTCTACAGTACTTCCAAGATACCACTTGCCAAAGACACCACTCCATAGTATGCTATTTGAATAACAGAAGGTGAAGGCAGGTGATGAAAAACACATTTGTCAAGAGTTTGGTGTGACAGACATCCATTCCTGAGCTGTTGTGTGGTGTAGTATCTGTTTTACATTCCTGCACAGGGTTTTGTAACAGTGAGAGGAAGTGGTCAATCCTTTCAAATTTGAGAGAGCCTTGCTGGCACTGATTTCTGTGGCTGCAGTCATGTGTCAAGAGATTATTTGTGCTGGCACAGTGAGTTCAATACATGTCTACATTCTTGATATTTGAATCTCAAAAACTTCACTAGAAGAGATGCCAGTAAACTGTTATTTCCTCTAAGTACCAGTTCTCTGTAGATATAATCATAGTAACAGCCATCACATTTGTGCTAACACTGGCCAGCAAGGATTGAAATATTGGCCCTGTCGAAATCTTTGGTAAAGATTCGGCTGAGAAGTGTAAATAGGTTTCTACACAAAAAAAAAAAAACAGTATGGAAGGAAAAAATAGAGGTCTGTGTAGTAACAGTAAAATGTTTTTATTTTCAACATCCTGGATGTCAATGTTCTTACTCTATAAAAAGTTCAAATTTGTTTGTGCTGCAAGGAACCCCCCACAACAAAAGTTCACTCCTCATTTTCATATCTACCTCCAAAACAAAATTCCTGTCAGGACTGTGTTTTAATCCAGATGGTTGCAGAGCTACAGCCCAGCTAGATACCGGACAGCCCAATGAGGGGTGATGGGGCAAGTCATATGCCAGCTGAATTCCTTCTGGTGAACAAAGGGATTTTGTTCATGTTCTTAAAAGCTGATGATGCCCCAGACGGTATCCAGCCTTCGGACAGAAAGTTTGATCTTTGCAAATATGATCTAACAGGTGCCCTGTGCTAATCAAAACAAGTTTGTTCCTTGGTTTTAATTGATTTTGGAAGCTAGCTCTGTAAAACAAATACCTGTGGCACCAAATATCTAAACCATGAAAAACGCTGTGGAGCATCAGGTCCTTGACCTAACAGCCACAGGAAATTCTAGACTAAATGTTCCCAAAAGTTGAGTTGATCATGCCTCATCTTTTTGATGACCTTAGGAATTACTATTAGCATGTTATACAAGGATTCAAAAATGCTGCCAAAAAATTAAAGGCTATGTGAGATTTTTCCATTCTAGGCTCTTTACCTATTTCCCTTTAGAATTATCTTTTATTTATTCATGATGCTGATTTATTTTAGTTGCCCATCGCTGATTTGCTCAAAAACGTGGTCAGCGTGAGCAGCAGGAGCAACAGCAGATGGCAGCACCAAGCTGCTGGATCGGGGCTGTCAGCACAGACAAGTGGAAAACACGAACTGAGATGAACAAAAGTTTCTGGGAGTTTGCTTGCTTTCAGATCTCTTTCTTTTCTCCCGTTCCTTTGGATTTATTTTGTTTTCTTCCGGTTTTTCTACTCACTATTGGAAAAACAAAGAGAAAAAGAACAGCAGATGAGGAAAGTTGCTATGTCAGGTCATCCTGTATTGATTTAGTAGAAGATGGTAAGACCTGAGGTGACCTGCTGAATAGATGACATGAGGTTATGGCCTAGCTTACCAGCACTTCACATCCTATTAAACACTCCACAGGGGCAACATCTGGAGGGTTAAACAGCTGCTGGGTAATGCAATTTTAAATACCACTTCATCAAAGTAATAGACTCCACAGGACCCTCTTGGGATCTGTACACTGATGTGTTCCAGGCTTTGTGTGCTGCAGCCCTTTTGTGTAACACATTAAGGAGACCCTGATAGCTCTCTCTTTAGCAGAGTGATAGAACCGAGGTTTGCAAATTCATCTACGGAACAACGCCTTGCTGAGTCTGGGATCAAACACATGGCCTTTAAGGGTTTTCTCTTCTTTTTTTTTGTTCCTCAAAGCTTGATATTTGGTGTACCCAAAGTTACTGTAAGCTAAAGAAAAGATTGAAGAAGAATAGATTTACTCTTGAGTCTATTTTAATAGCAATATATGAACTTCCAAAGGAGATCTCATCCATGCTTTCTGTTCTCCAGGATAGTTACAGAGGAGGGAGCAAATTTCTCTGTACTCAACATAACCAGCCAAGCTTTCAATCTGAATAACAAAAGGATTCCTCAGGCCCTTACCAGACCTGGCTCCTCTCCTGCATTCTTCAAATACAATCCCTAGCTCCAGCAACACAAATCATGAAGGAAATGTGGTCTCTAATTTGGTTGACCATGGAGGCTGGTCATCTAGCTGTGAATCAACACACCTGACAGTAGAATGGTATGCAATTTTCCAAAATAACTCCTTCCACTTTTTCACAGCTGCTAAGCAACAATTAGGAGAAGTTCCATTAAATAATTAATTAATCACTTTAGTCACATTGAATAATTAATCACTTTGAGAGACGACAGCCCAGTAACTTTTTCTATTGCCTGCTAATGCAACATTTGCTTTCTGATTCTGAATCCAGTGAAACCCTTAGCAAACACAGATCCCTGCTTCTGGGCAGGCAGAATTTGATTGCTATCACTGATTGAACTTTGTCACTACCAGGAGTATACAGAAGGACACTTGATAACTCCTTTCCAGGGAGAAAAGCATAGGGTAAAACTTGCAGCCAGCGTGAGCCAGCATCCTTTGGCTGAAGTCAATGGAAAGTCTTCAGTTCTTTCTGAGTGAGTATCTGCCCTTGGTGTTGTCCTTACTTGGGCATCCTTCTCTCTGCTATACTGCAATCATTTCAGAGCAAAGGGCAGAGGAAACATCTCAATTACCTGCCATAGTTTTGGTTGAGATATTCTGGGTAATTTTCTTTGTGATGCCTTTTAAAGAGGGATGTAGTCACAAAAGAGCAAGAGGAGTTATGAACCTGGCAATAGCCACCACTGATATTTTATTTTTGTTATTGGGTACTTATAAACTTTGGGATGTTAGAGAAACTTTGGGAAGCCAGAGAAATGGCTTGTTTTATCTCCTTCTCTACTGAGCTATACAAAACAATCTTCAGCTACCATAATGTCAACGGAGGCACAGCCCTGAATTGCCTCTGAAGTGTGTGCTGTAGCTTCACTTGACATCCTCCATGCCATTCCTGCGCAAAGTATTTATATCAGGCAGTACTACCCACAAATGATTCTATTAGGTAACTATCCTTTGGAAATTGTAACATTTTAAAATGTACATATATGAAAGATGCCCTCCTCTCACTAAATTAGTTTGTGGCCTATGCTTTAGAAACAGAATCTATGAAGAATGCAGGCATATGAACTACTGTAATTTACTTACTGAAATTATTTTCCCTCACTCATTACTGCTGAGGACACCACGGCTGCCCTCCATCTGTGGAGAGGTCTTCATAAGAAAATGGGGAGCAGTAGGGAAACAGCATGGATTCTCCAAAGAATGCATTAGTTTATTTATTTATTTCAAATGTCTTTCATGTCTTGGCTTTGTGCATCTTTTCCAAGAAGCAAATGCTTCACAGATGGAAAGAAGCAATTTTCAGTTGTAAAAATTCTAAACAGTTCAGGTGAAATGAAAAACAGAGCTTCCTGGAGACATGCCAGCTTTTTCTTTTTATTCATTTTTTTTTTGCCCCAGCCTCACTTTGATTGTAAAAATATTCACCCACCTCCAGACTTTATAGCATGAGAAATGCCCTTCCTGGGGTCTAATCCATGCCTGAGGTATCACTGCAGATCGATCAGAAAGGAAGGCTCCTATTTCCACACAGACTTTACACATCTGCTCTGATTTTCTGCAGGGTGGATCCTCAGTAACCCTGCTGCAAAAATTGAGTCTTATATAAACGAAGCTTATACTGGCATAGCTCCTCTTCTGCTACACTGTCATCAGGAAGAGGTCTAATTTGTCCACTGATACTCTGTTTTCTATAAATTCATAAGGTTAGGTAGTGAAATTAGCGAAAAAGATCACAGTCAATTGGTGAGAAAGAGTAATGAGCTTATTTTTGGATTCCTCCTGCTGATAAGACCTTTAAGGATTTATGGCAGATCAAATTAGCAGGAGCTTTAGTAGATACCCTCATAACCTTTCGATAGCAAACACTGTCTATGAGGCAGTTAAATCTACTGCACACTCCCCATGGGGAGCTTAATTCATCCTCCAGGACATCTGCCTCAGAGCCAGACACCCATAGCCAGGCACCTACACATCCATGGCCTCCCATGTGGAGACTGAAGCACAGCAGTGGACAAAACAGTACCTGCCTGGCACTGCTGGTGGCCATGAGTGTGGAGCTGGAGCAATCCCCACATGGGGCAGGCGTCTGCATTGAGCAGAACAAGCACAGGGCACAAGAGCAGCTTCTGGGTGCTGGGGGGGGGTGAGTCCAGTTCCCTGGGCTCTAAATTGTTTGGGACCCTCAGGATCAGCGACTAAGAAAAGCAGAGAAGGTGGCCTGTAATTGTTAGCTGCTGCCACGTCTTGGAGAACGCAGGTCTGACACACACTAATGCCGAAAGCTCAGTCACTGGCGCCCTTTGGATATTGCAGTGGATCTTACAGCGCACATTTGACAAACATGTCGTGCGAGGGCCTACAGGAAGAGAGTGAAACACTCAGCAGTGGGTGCTGAATCAGGGTCTGAGTGTGCAATCCAAGGTTATTTGCTATAAAGTCTAGGACATTCCCTTAAAAATGTTGAGTTGTGCAGGAAATGTCTGGTTACTTGTGTAACTGTTTGCAAGATACACAAGCTCATCAGGCTCTGACTCCTAAGTCTTATGACAATAATGCATTTTCTTCCAGACATGTTCAGTTGCATATCTGATACACATACTGCTCAGCCAAAATGACTTGTTAGTGATTTATTTGGAATATGCAGCCTTTACCATATGACATCACCTCCTCAACTTGATGAAAAAAAGGTTTAGACTGAATTCTTCCTATTAAAAATAATGGGGCAATGGTTTCTTGATGCCAATATTTACTGATATCAAAGAAAAATATTGTCGTGGTTATTTGTCTTAATTTAGCCCAAGCAGTACACAAAGCACAGTGTACAAAAACAATATGTTCCTTCTTCTAAACCAGATCATCACTTACTAATTGCTATATGATTTTAATGAAAACAGAGGCATGATTCAGTTATGCTTCATAAAAATTATCTCACTGTATTTGTTTCTTTTCTTACCCTGATTGATAGAGAGGCCATGTAAAATTACTTTTTATATCTGCCTTCACACAGAACCTCAGAAAGGTTGCTCTTAAACTGTCCATTATACAAAACACAGGAGAATGAGACACAGATCCTTTGCTAACTTATGTAAGAAACAGTTACATTATGTATAAGTGCATATATAGAAGTAGTAAAATATGTACTCTGTGTGTGTGTGTGTGTGTGCCCACGCATATATAATTAATTTTTATACTTTAATTAAAGCTTATGGATCTCAATGGTATTTGAACATTCCTAAAATTCAGGTGTTGGATTTGGATACATTTTGCACAGACCATTCAATATATCTAAATCCAATATAAAATCCCACCTAGCACTAGGGCAAGTTCATATGAGAACTGATATGCTCAGAGAGAATCCTTTGCTTATGACCATGGACCCAGAGGCAGACAGCCTTACCTTCCTGTGACTTTTGTCCTGTTTAGAAACTCACATGGAATCCCAATGTTGCAAGCTCAGATAAAACATCAAAGAAAAATAATTTCAAGCAAGGACTGACATGTGAATAGCTAGAAGATCTTGTAAGAACTAGTCTGCTTCCAGCACACCAGATAAAGAAGGCTTGAGCCCCGATTTTTTACTGAGGACTCTAGAACACATTTGATGATGAATGAAACTCTGTTGCCTTTCCATTGTTTAAGAAACCTTTATCAGAAGTTACAAATGCATTTTTCTCAGCCCTTTCTACCACAGCACCACTCATTTACAGGCATTCAGCAGATCTTTGCTTCCATCTACATTGGGAAATTTCTCCTCCTGCCTCCTCTACAGCAGTTCTCATTTCAGGCTCCTGCACCAAGGGGGGCGTGGTGCAATGGCAACCATGTTCTGTCAGTGGCGAGCACATCAAAACTCATGAAGTGACAACTCCTGAACTTCAGTGACTATAAACAAGCCCAAACACTGCCACGCACATGCAAAACTAACTTTTAGCCATAGCTCACACACTGCTACTTTGAGGGAGGAGGGAGGATTTCTGCCTGGTTGCCACTAGATGGAGTGAAGCCAAAACTGTAGATTTTATTAGTCTTGTGATGGAAACACATCCTTTCCCTATATAGGTTTGGGTTTTTTCCTTAAATAAGTCTATTAAGTTGAGAACAAAGCCTGTCTGGTTCTGGAGTGAGAGAGCACTTCTCCGATTTGTAACTTGGGTTCCCGCAAAGGATTGATGACATGTGGACTTTCCATGCTGTACACCAGAGAACTGAAGTCAAGTTCTTCAAATTACTTTCCTTTCTTTGTCTTCCAGCACCCAATTCAGATGAGTAAATAAGGAGTTTTAACTATGGAGAGAGTCCTTGTGCTGTGACTACACAGGCACACAGGTTCTATCTTTAGGCTTCTAAGGTAGATCATTAATACCCGGTGGTGCTGACACCTTCAAAGAGTTTAAGCAATAGCTCATCTTTCCTTTTTCTCTTGCACTCTGTTAGCCCACCTTTTGCACTTGTCCATGTGTGCATCTAAACTCCTGTGCTCTGCTCAACTAATGACATACTCATAATACATGGGGAAATCACGAGATATTTCTTCTTGGCGTGCAGCATTTTATCGGTCACTGTTTTCGTAGCACAGCTGGTACTCCCTGATGTGCTCAGCATTGCTCTGCTCCATCTAGTGGAGCTTGGTTATTGTTGAAAATGGCAGGTGACAAAAAGGTAACAGTTATGGTTTCTCAAAATCTAGTACACACAGATGTGTACTTTGAAAAGTGCAGTGCAGTTTGAATGGTGAGCATACCTACATAAAGTTCATTACACTGTTGGTTTTTTTTTAATTATACCAAATCTGCATATGCCTGAAACAGTTGAAATCCCCGAAGGTCCAAAGGTATTTTAGGAACTGTTTTGCTTACTGAATAGAATAGGACTACTTGAGTTGAAAGGGACCTACAATGATCCTATAGTCCATCAGCCTGACCAAGGGCTGACCAAGTTTAACACATGTTAAAGGCATTGTCCAAATGCCTCTTAAGCACTGAAAGGGTTTGGGCATTGAACACTTCTCTAGGAAGCCTATTCCAGTGTTTGACCACACTCAGTATCTACTAAACTCCTAAGAACATTTATTTCATCCTATATCGTATTTAGCAAGAAAGTAAGAAATTTTTTCATACTCTTCCTTGAATCTGAATTATAAGCTATTTTTTTACCCTTATTCCTTCTGAAGCAGGAAACATTACTACTTTACAAACTTTGAAGGCCTCCTATTAAGCAAATGAAAACCTTGCAGATCTCTGCTACTGCTAATACTCTTCCAGATGAGGATGTTACTTGGATGCTACTTCTTTTCCATCAAGTGATGCTCCTTTTTACAGAACTCAATGATGAAATGATTTAGGGCAATAGCTGGTCAGAAATCCAAATACATCTCATCAAGAGCCTTTTAAAAGAAAATTTTGTTGAGGAATGTTTCTGCTTGAAGAGTAATCTTGTATTTTCTCCAGGAAGTTTTGAACAGATTCAGAAAAAATTAGAAACTTTGAAACATTCATATTTCTACTTTAAATATTCTGTTACTGTATTTGTCATATTTTTAAGAAAGCAATGAAATTACTAATTATAATGAAACAAGAGATTAGGAATATAATTATTATTAATTGACTGATATTTTGACTCTAAACATAATTTTGTTTGAGATTTTGAAACTGATTAGTGAAAATTACAGGACAGAAAAAAAGAGCTGACATTTCAATGTAGAGTGCATCAATTTGAAACAAAACCACTGTCTGAAAGAGTCTTTCAACCTCTTTTAGAGAGCTCCCCCTGTCAAAGGCTCACCTCCCCATGTTGTGCATGCACACTTTCAAGTCTGACAGTGTTTAATAATGAGGGACAGATTGTGAGATCTCAGTTGTGCAAGCAAAGCTGATTTTTTCCATTCCAAGATGGAAATTGAAGTGGATCAGGGCAAGAGCCAGACATTCTCATCATGGACAAGAGAGGAAGAGTAGGCAGGAGTATAGGAGAGAAAGAGACAAGGAAATGCACTAGCAGTCCAGGCTCATTGCTTCTGGGACCTCCGGGGGAAAAGGAAACTGAGCGCAGCTGGGCTTATGATTATGACAAATTCCCACATCCCAGCTCTTCCTCCAGCAAAGCAGTGGAACATCCAGTTTTGGCACACGCAGTCTGTTTTCTAACCAAAAGGCACGACTTTCTAAGCAAAGAAATTTTTCTTACCAACACTTTAAGATGGATAGAGCTGTCATATCATGACTTCCCAATTAGGAGTATGGCAAGGCTGTCCCAAGTACTACAGGATGTTTTGATGCAAAAAATAAAGGGTTCATTGACCCTTCTTCACTAATAATTTTCTGATTATCTCCCTCTTCCTTGAAAATCCTGCTGGAGTATAGGTTCAGTATCACATTTTACGAACATAAGGTACATCAATAGCTCTTGAAATTAGCATAGGCTTTCTTTCTCACACATCTTCTAACTATTCCTTATCCTATTTTCCTCACAATAGCTGGCACCACTGCATTAAAAATGTGCTACAAAGAAGTTTATGATTATTTGTTGCTTTGATGAAACACTGACTGTAGCAATTAGTATACGTATACATTTCTAATCTGCATGGGTGGGGGTATATACAACTACCTAACTTCAGTTTCTTAAAAATCACATCAAATGCAAAAGACTTTTTGAGCTTTTTTGATACTCAGTGGAGAGAAAGAAGCATGTTTATAGGGCAAATAATTTCTTCTGATGCCATACGTGAGGTAATGGTACCAATAACTCAAGCGGTATCTTTTTCCTTCTGCCAGTCACAAAAGGGCACCTAGGTGAATAACTCAAAGTAGGTAATTAATACTTTAGAAGGTAAAATTGTGTCAGATGAATCCCAACAACTATGTTGTAACTTTATCTTGCAGTGAAAAATGGGGGTTTGGCAAGCAAAATCTCTGTATTGGAATACAGCTATGCATATGCTAATGCATATGTGTTAAAATACTAATGAGTCTATCCAAACCCCATAAAAGCACAGCTATATTATTCTAATAATATAGTAGTTCTTTGCATCAACTACGTTCTTTCCTTTTTTACCTACCTTTCTATCTCTTCATAGTCTGGAAGATATCACTACCTAAATACTTGGTATGTGGTCACAATTTTTTAACTTATTGAAGAATAACTATTTGGAAACATCTTACTCTCTTAATTGCCTATTGTTTGGCAATATTCTATAGTGCAAAAAGGGTTTTTAAATTGGGTTGCTTCCTGTAAGTCATCTTGTAAACCTCAAGTCTTTATGTAGTTTTGCAGCAGTGAAATACCATTTCATTCTGAGGCTGTAAAGAAAGTTGCTTCCTTCACGGTTGTTCAGGCAGGACCGCCAAGCAAAGGGGAGAAGGGATCCTGCTGGGGGCTGCACTGGCTGTGCCTGAGGTCAGGGAAGGGGAAAGTGAGCAGCTGAAGCTCATGTGCACACAGTGTTTGCTCCCAATGTGTTTGTGCCGGGGAGCACAGGAGCCACAGCCTGCGCTCGGGACGGACACAGCTCTGGCAGTGTGTCCTTGCCACTCAAACATGTTATTCAGCCTGCCCAGTGCTAGGCCTGTCCTTAGTCATGAAGGAAAATTATGCCAGTGAAAGCAATTCTTTTTGATATGGAAAAACGTCAGAAGGGGCTCGGATAAGATTAGAAAAACAATTTCCTTTGCTGACCAAACACAAATTTTAAGCCAGGTCACCAAAGGTGAAATGTCACTACACCAAGTTATGTAGTTTTGACTTCCCAGTTAATCCTTATTTCAAGGTAATGAAACTTAACTGTCAGCTGGAATACCGTGTCCAGCCCCAGTATCTACACCTTCAAAAGGATTTTGAAAAATTGGAAAGAATTCAGGAAACCACTTCAGGAATGCTTTGAGAACTCTTTAATCCAGCAGACAAAGGCATAACAAGATCCAGTATCAGAAAGCTGTGTTTTGAAATATTCAGATTAAAATAAAGGTTATAAGAATTGCATAAGCAGGGAGGGACTTATTACATTATCCATCATTGCAAATGTTTGAATCTAGATTGGTTTATCTGATTAAAAAGATCATCATTCGCTTAGCTAGAACTATGGATTTGAGTCGAGAATTTCAAGATTTTTAAGATTCTTCTTGGGCCTTGATAAGCAGTAAGTCAATGTGAAGTAAGGTACTTACTTTCAAGCATTACGTCTCATGTCTTCTCTCTTTGAGCATGCACTTAAAAGTTGGTACAATAGTCACATACCCAAAGGAAAACCCAAGCCAAGCTTTAGACAAACTTTGATCTTTGGTTATTTTAAACTATGGTCTTTGATTCTTATAGGTGAAGAAATACATAATGGTGTTTTTTGTTGTTTTGTTGGGGGTTTTTTGTTTGTTTGGTTTCTTTGGTTGGTTTTTTAGGAGGCTTGGTTTTGGAGTTTTTGGATGGTGTTTTTTTGTTTGTTCTTGTTTGTGTCTGTGTGTAGTAGAGATGTGAATTATGATCCAATCTTAGACATATGTTCAAAGTGCTGGGGAAGAGATCATGCTGCAAAGAACAACTATAGATAACAATTTGCTCTAGGACTCTTTCTTTCCATACTTTTTCAAAGTTCACTTGCAAATTATAGACTCATCAGATTTGATCAGTATTTAGAGGCACTCAGCTATATTTTATATATATACTAAAAGAATATACTTCAGACCATTCGTATTTTCTATATTTGACATTCTTATTGCAATGGTTACCTGGTATTGTTTATGTTACCTGAGTGGATCTAACACATCAAGCACAAATACTTTTACATGTGTCCCATCCACAGAGGTTTTCTTGAGTAAAATTTCATTACTTAATCAGAATATGAAAAATTGCATAAGCAAAACTTAAATTATTTGAGGTCCTTAAAATATTCTCTGAGTTCTTTGAACCACCCAATTAACTTTCAGAGGAAAGTGGACTCATACATCAGAGACTTGTGATGTCCCCTTCTCTTTAACACATCATTTTTCTAGGTGCCATGCTGCACCTTTTACCTATTGCTTCTCCATCTCTTTGTATGTAACTATGTAGTTTTCAAATCCTTCTGTCACCAGAGCTTTCTCAGACTTTTCCTTGTGTCTGTTTTCTTCCCATCCTGACCACTCCAATTCCAGATTATTCCATTCCCACTGGCCCTAGATTTAGAAAAGTATGCAAATTATGAAAATTAGGAGGCATATGTGCAAGTCCCCTTGCTAGAGCTACACTATGGAGTTTTGCTCATCTGAAGTCCATTTTTCCACTGCAGATGTCCAGGGCACCTGGATATGGTACTTTATGACATGAAGGAATATTCTCACTATGTGTACCCAGAGCACTTCAGGAGCAGCAGAAGTTCTAACCTTTATCTCTGAATCTTTTTGAATTTCCTCATGGTTAGAGGGAATAGCACGAAGCCTGCCCTCTTACACAACATTTAATCAGACAGTGATGGTATTGAAAGCAGACCTGTAGACATGCTTATGTATTTAGAAGTTCGTTTGTTTACTTCTAATTATGTAAGTTGGCTTGCTAGGAGCAACATATATGCCTCCTTTTTCAACTAAAGGATTCATGAGGTTATTAAATGAAAGAACAGATCTAGGACTAGAACAAAAATAACTATGGGGTGCATTGCCTTCTGGTTTCCAGAGTGATTGAAGTGGTCTCATCTTATTTCATTAGCCTGTGAGTTTCTCCTTATTCCTACCCAGGCTTACCATCATACATAGAAAAGTGGATTATTCAGATCTTAAATAGCATGGCATGAAAAGAGAGATAAGTATGCATGGCAATACTGTCATTTTTAACTTGCTGAAGATCCTTAAGTACTTTGCAGCTGGAAGCTTTATAAATACTTGGTTGCAAATAAATACATCATTTAGAGAAAGTACAGTGCTTTTCCACATGCAGTGTCAAGCACTCATGACAACTGCTGCAGACCGTGTAAAATAATAAACATACCTCCACTGCCTGGACTGCTCTGTGTTCTCTATGGATGAGCCCCTTCTGGTCCCTGAATAATTTAACATAAATTAAAATAGATAGTGTATTTCATCTCTTATTGATATCAAAATGGATAAGCATTTATGTGAACAGTAAGACATCTCATTATCAAATCTTATTATCAAACTGAATAATTACGAAGTGTTACGTATAGATACCTGAAGCACCCTATCCTTTGACGTCTATTATTCTGGTAATAATCCTAGTCCACCACTAAGAAAATAAAAAGAACCATAGAATATACTGAGTTGAAAGGGACCCAAAAGCACCATCAAGCCCAACTCTCGGCCCTGTACAGGGCACCCCAAGAGTCACACCCTGTGCCTGAGAGCATTGCCCAAACGCTTCTCAAACTCTCTCAGGCTGGTGCTGTGATCACTTCCCTGGGAAGCCTGTTCCAGTGTCCAACCACCCTCTATAAAGAACCTTTTTCTAATATCTAATCCAAACATCCCCTGACACAACTTCATACCCTTCTCTTGTGTTCTGTCCCTGGGCACCAGAAAGAAGAGATTGGTGCTTGCCCCTCAGCCTCCCCTTGCAAGGAAGCTGTGGACTGCTATAGACTGCAAAAGACCACAAACTCCCTCAATAGTTTTCTTGAATGTTCATAAAGGGTAGTTGATTTTTGAGAATGGACAGCCATCTGCATTCATTTAGATTCTAGCTCAGCCTCCCAGAAGGCGGCAGGCGAGCAGCAAGTGTCCTCATGGAAGTCAGGATGGCTGGAGGAAGATGGCACACCTTGCTCCAAGAATTTGTGACAGAACTCTTCAGATGCCAGATTTGCTCTTGAGATGTATTTCTTTTGGTAATTCTGCTCTTTTATCAGTTTGAACCTGACACTGTGTTTTTGTCGTAAAGGACATAGCTCAAATCCAAGAAATTTCTAGCCTCTTCAAGAAGAGGAAAAGACAAATCTTTATTTAATTTTTCCTTAAATTCACTCTCTTTAAATATGATCTCTTTGCATACATAATTTTTATTGCATAACAACAGTACTTGAGATCATGTTTTATTTAAAAGAAGACTTCATAGTGAATCCACCCACAGCTGACAAAGACCTCTGAATAACTAACAAAAAATAAAGAAGGAACTGAAGGAATTAAGAAACAATGGGCTATATTAGTTAATAGCACATATATCTCTCAAAGTTTAGTTGGATAATTTAGTCAGAAATGGACAGATATTATTGCGTGACATTAGGAGCAAAGAGAAGGAGAGAATTCCATCATTTACATAGATTTGATGAATGAAGTATTAACTATGCATAAATTGTATAAAACTGACCAGGTAAATTAACACAACTTAGCAAAAATAATTCAATTCGTGGTCAAATTGTACAATTAAAACAAGCTGGTGCTGTTCAAACTGGTACATTTCACTTAAAAATACATATAAATATTCATAGATTTCCAGAAAATAAAAGATTCCACTTGTTCTGGCCAAATCTCAGTCCTATTCTGTTTCATGCAACACAAGTGAATGGTTTTGTAGTGATACAACTCTTTTGTTGTTTTTCAGTTTTCATGGTCTCTGATCACATCTATTTATTTCCTATTATGAAAAAAGCCTCTTAGGAAAATTACTTAGAATCATAAAATGTGAAGGATTGGAAGGGACCCTAAATATCATCTAGTCCCAACCTCACCTGCCATGGGTAGGGACTGCTTTCACTAGACCAGGTTGCCCAAGGTCTTGTCCAACCTGATCTTAAACACTTGCCAGGGCTGGGGCATCCACAACCTTCCTAGGCAACCTGTTCTAGTATGGTACCACCCTCACTATAAAGAATTTCTTCCTAATACCTAACCCCTTTCCCTCTAATTTTGTTTGCAACCATTACTCCTTGTTCTATCACTACAGTTCCTAATGAAGAGTCCTTTGACAGTTTCCCTGTAGGCCCCCTTCACACATTGGAAGGTTGCTGTGAGCTCTCACACAATCTTCTCTTCTCCAGGATGAACAGCCCCAACTCTCATCCACTCTCTCCTCAACTTTTCAGGGAAGTTGCTCCAGTCCTCCTAAAAACTTCATGACTCTCCTTTGGACTTGCTCCAACTGTTCCATGTCCTTATGCTGGGGACACCAGAACTGAACACAATACTCCAGGTGGGGTGTCACAAGTGCAAAGTAGAAGGGGAAAATCCCCTCCATCAACCTGCTGACCAGACTCCTTATGATGCAACCCAGGATTCCATTGGAGAATCTTTCTGGGTTGCCAGCACACATTGCACACATTATATTGAGTTTTTCATCAACCATCACCCCCAAGTCCTTCTCCACAGGGCTGTTCTCAATTACTTTTCTGCCCAGCCTGGAATTATGCCTGGGATTGCTCTAAACCAAGTGTAGGACCTTGCACTTTGCTTTGTTGAACTCAATGAGTTTTGCATCAGCCCATCTCTCAAGTGTGTCATGGTCCCTCTGGATGGCATCCCTTCCCTCCAGCATGTCAGCTGCCACTCAGTGACACCACTCAGCTTGGTGCATCAGTGAAATTGCTGAGGATGCACTCAATCTCACTGCCCATGTTGCCAGCAAAGATGTTGAATAGAAAGGGATCTAGACCAGGCATTATGTTTTCAAGGGCTTGCAGAGACAGCCAAATGTGGCAAATGTTACATTATAAGATACTCTGTGCTCTGTCACCTCATCACCTAATTCAGAAGCACCTTAGTATTATTTCTTCATAACAATCAGCTGGCATGTTCATAATACATTTGAAATATTGAGGAGGATACTGTCTTTTGTTTGAACTGATGGTTTCAGTTAAATGCTTGTGTATTTCCCAAAACATCCAGTGCCAATCACTATCAATGAGATATATTTAGGTTTAATTAAAATATCAAATTCAATTGTGCCATGTGATATTAATATAAGAAGGGATATTAACTTCTGCCTTGTGTGATGCACATATTAAATTGTTATCACATGTACTCCATCCTCAACATATCCCTGGCAGGATTCTTGTCACTTAAAATCTGCCCCGCTGTCAGAAGGAACCACCCATCATTTTATTTGTTTGATTGGAGCATCTTCTGCTGCTTGGGGTGGGGGTAGGCTCTGTTTGCTTTGGGCAACTCAAACATCTCCCGCAACCTTCTTGCTCTGTTGTAGTGAGGAAAAAAATGCTTGTGAAGTTCAAAGGAGACATTTCCTCAGTCATGGACAGCAACGGGCTGCTTCAAGAGCAGTACCAGGGGAAAGTCTGAAGTACACAGAGCAAAAAAGATGGAGCATTCCTCACAAAGTGTAACAGTGACAGCAGGCCTTTCTTCTTTTTCATAGCTGCTGTGACATGAGATCCACAAACAAGGACAATATGTTGTTTTTTGAGAATTTCTTCTCCTTTGCGACATGATGCAACTAATTAGGCTTCTTTCATCCCAGGGAAGTTCTGAATGATTTTTCCTCTGAAACACTAGAGATCTGAAACACTTCAAAAAGCAAGAAGCTAAAGCAAGAAGCTGACGCATGTTATATGAGGATACAATAATTACAGCTGGGTTATAGACCAGATTTTGAGAGGAAAACCACCAGAAGATGAAGAACTAATGTGGAGCAAGGATACACTAGCTGATGCAGCTGGAGACAAACTCTTCCCGAATTCTGAAACTTTGAATTTTACTTTTTCTCCCTTTCAAGTTGCATGAACTTGTGCTGTTTGGGAGTAGAGGGAGACATCACAGAAAAAGCACCACTTGTAAGAATCTCACTCAACACGTTTTCATGAAAGAAATTAACCAGAGACCCTGTTAATTACTCACAGTTCTTGGAAGAAGCTGTATTGGCTGCCTTCCTGGTTCCACACATATTGCCTTTATTAGGCGTTATACAGCAAGTGAATCATACATGACAGGGCTGGTCTGGCTCTAATATTTTGAGGTTATCTGGTCCTATTTAGTGATGTTCCCTAGAGATCCATATGTCCCCAAAGCCCCCCATGGCAGAGAAGATGGAAGAGAATTCATCTCAAATGGGCTTCTGTTCTCTGCTACTCATCTCTCTTCTTTGTCTAGATAATATCACAATCCAACCAGAGAAAATAGAGATGGAGTGGAGATTAACTGATGACTTCATTCATTCATATCATCCCAGATTTAGGCAGGATTGTCTGCTCAAAAACCAGTAGATCATCATCAAAACAGGGTAAAAGAGTGTCTAAGGTTAATTTAGAGAAGGAGAATGACAGACTTCAGAGCAGTTAACACCATTTTTTCTTTTAATTGTCACTGAAAGTTGTTACAAGCAAAAGTCTAAACTGGTCACAGAGTGTATGAAACAGAAAATATAGGACATGTGTGATGCTTTGGCACATGAGATCCCTGCTTTCATTCTAGATTAGCAGCAGAAGGATTCTGGGTAGCTCAGGTCCCTCAAGTTATTTTGGAGAATTGAAAGGTTTTGTAAAATGTTCATGATGCTATGAACCATAGCTTTAAAGGCAGTGTTGAGAGGCACTTCATCAGTCAAAGTTGGAAGCATCCCCAGGGAAGAAAAAAATGCCCATCAAGGAGAAATTTACTTCAGGCCCTGGGTAGACTAATCTTATTTAATCTGGTAAACTGAATTCATGAGCCTTCTGGAGACTTTTCAAAGGTAGATGTGTGAGGAACAATTATTTCCTCCCAAAGAACAAACAAAGGAGAAACAACTTTCAACTATGTGAAAGTCTGAGTGCCTGGAGCATACAGATGAGCTCAGGGCATCTAGACAGCTCAAATGAAATTTTGATGGGAATGAAATGAAAGAAGCTAAAGAAAGATGATAGCACTTTCTTTTCCTTCTAAGGTGTGCACAGAGTAATTTATATTTGAAGTCAGAACCAGGCAATACTAAGAATGTTTCATTCATGATGACTGTGAAATACAGAGATGGCATTTTTGCCAGGAATACATTTATCCATGTTAATGAAGTTCTTTATCAGAGGTTGTATGAAGTATTTACTCATGTTCTGGGATGGGATGTTGCCCTGTCTAGGTAGAGACATAGTTCAGAGTTGTTTTCCACATAGCAAATATAAAGTACTGAAAAAAACAGGATCAAAATTACCGCTGCTTAGAGTGCTTTCCTGGCTTAAATCCACAATGTTAGAAAGAACTCCAAACTAAAAAACAGGTGCACTATGTCCAAAGGCATTTAGGTGCCTAATTGTCTGTGAAAACAGTACGAGCCATTGAAGATCTTGACAAGTGTGATTTATCTTACAGGGACGCCACATTCTCCTGCATTCTTGCATCTTCTCCTAAGCCACGACCCGACATTGCCCATACGACCTATCCCACCGGCGGCTGAATTATCGTGCAGATAAGCTATGTGCCAAATGTTCTGCGTCAACAGTGGGATATCATGTTTTGTAATTCCCATTCAGAAAGGTGGCTTTGAACGGAAGTTATTAAGGAACCACAAGTGGAATACTTGTGCTAAGTGAGTGTAGTTGGGGCGGGTCCAGCCACTGAAACGGAAGAAACTCAAGACCAGGAGTCAGTCACCAAGGACAGACCAGCCCAAGGCTCCAGATGGAAATGCACCCAGGAAAATGAGAAGTCAGGGGTACCTCAAACCAAAGAGCAAATCCAGAGCAAGGTCAAGAAATCAAAGAGCTTGCACTGAAAGTTGTGGATAAATGTGAGCTAGGACTAGAACAAGACAATGCTGGTTAGTTGAGAGGCAGGAACCATCAAGAAACAAAGGAGTATGTGTAAGGCAGTGAAATCAGTTTGTGGGACTGGACCTGAATCAGAAACGTAGGGCATCCCTCAGACAGTCAGGAGTCCCAGGACACCAATCTCCCAGGAGGGTATTGAGCCAGCTCCTGGCTGCAGAGCTTGACTGCTTACTCAGGGCCTAAGAGAGGAGAATATGTGTGTAACCTGACATCATATCATCAGTGTAACCTGACAACCATATAATCAGTTTGTTCATTCAGTACAGATAGGTCAATTTCATATAATCACCAACCAGGACCACCAGATCTTCCAGGTCTCTTCTTTTCTGATTTATGTAACCGTACATTGTATCTGGGGGTAGAAATGAGGTTGGGGTATGTGACTGACAGTACCATCTCTCAAGCCTCCTTTGGCTCCGGGTCTGTGCTACAGCCCTGCGTGCTCTGCAGGCACTCCTGCCAGATGTGCTCACAGATCAAGACAAGCCCTGTGTTCAGGGCTGCAAAGCAGAACGGCTTCTGTAGTGGCAATGACAAAGATACGGTCCTTGCTGTGAAGGAGATGGGCACCAGTTGTTTGTGTTTTGTCTCAGTGTGAGACAAAGGACACGGATTACAGTCATTCCTGAAGGGTGGCCACATCAGAAGTAGAATATAGTCATTAAATCTGTAGATTAAAAGTAGGTATAGGCTTCAACATTTTGCTGAATTAATGGCTCTGTAATTGCCAGGGGATATTAAAAGGTTAGTCTGCTGGTTTAAGTACAGCATACAATAGAAGTCAGTCACTCACAGTGGAGGAAAGATGCAGCAATATCAATACAAATGTGCTTTACAGTGATATTGCTGGATAAATGCTATCTGCATAATATAACTATTTCAGCTTTTAAAATATAAACAAAAACCTGCATAACTAACTATTTTTATTGGTATAAAATTCTAGTTGTAGACCACACCAAAGAATAAATATGCTGTGTATTTTCCATGTCAGATCAAGACCCTTTACAGTTCTCACTAACCAAACTGTAAAAAAAAGAAAAAAGTTGTTTAGAATCCAAAATGTCTCAGTTTGCTTACTATTATATATGTAAAAGAAATATCTGTGAAAAACAATCATTGATCAAACAGAAAATGAAACATTTTTGGTTTAAAAATAAACCCCATAATGAGAAAATAAAAATTATTTATGAAGTCAAACGACTTTTAAATCTTTAAATTCCCCACATACCTTCTAGGATTATAGTAACCTGTGGAAGGTCATTATAGTTATAAGGGAAAAGATTAAATAAGCACTTAAGCAGACATAAATAAAACAGACAGGTTAAAAGCTATTAAATTGAACAAGACTAGAGGGAAACTTATCAGTGCTGTAAAGGAATCCAAACACAGAAGGAAACAAACACAATGTTGAAAATAGCTAATGGGAAGTAGCAACTTCACAAGTACAAAATCTTATTAAGTCCCAAATCATCTATACCAAAGAAAGTTCTTGGTCCATAAGGAGGAGTACGACAAATATATTACATGAAAATTTCTGTAATGAGTTCAGAGCTTTTTCCCCCAAATAACACATAGCAGGATATAAAATTTGCATTAAAATTATAAGACAATAAGATTGAAAACTAGTAGCTAGAAGGAAGCCTAAGAGAACAGACTGCTATGATGTTTGCTTCAGCCAATGCTCAGCTGGAGGGCTGTATCCCTTCCTCTGACATAAATACCTGTCCGTTGAGGGTGAAAAACAGGAGTCTGAAAAGAGGCCTTGAAATTGGAGTCTGCATTCTTCCCAGAAAAAAGTCAAAGTGAAGACAGGCAACACTTTCTCACTTAGGAAATACTGAAAGACAATGTACATATATATATATGTATATGTGTGTGTGTGTATGTATGTATATTTATATATATGTCAGCCAGTCATTTGGATCAGGAGCATGCAGGGAGGGATATGCCTGTGACAGAGGCGTTGGGGTGATGGAAGTGCAGTGGCTGCTGTGTCTCTTGGGCCACGGCTGAAATGTAGCTTGGTCTCTAAACCAGCAATTTCATTTCTCCAGGGAAAAATAAATTGGCAACATGTGAAGGAAAAGCATATAATAAAAAAGAAACATAATATTTTAGTTATTCTTGGGAGGTAACTAAAGTTCCAGAGGTGTAGCTTCACTGAATTCACTGAGGGCTGTTTCTGCTAATAAAGCTTTTAAAAAGAGAGATGGATTATACTCCAAGTATGGATATTTCTAAATATGTCTGGGTTTATATATTTCTCAATATTTCTATTTTTATTTTTCTGACTTTTGCCTGTACAAAATATAAACAAAACCATTCTTAACTAGTTCTGTATGCCCCAAAGAGACAAAAGTATGCATGCTTTATAGGGAATGAAAAATACACACCATTTTGTTGGAAAAAAATTAATTAAATACAGAATCAATTAAAAATGTTATGGATGTCACCATTAAAAAATGTACATACTGGTGTCATGCAAAGGTATCTCTGCAACTCCATTCTCTGTTTCAAATGCTTCCATCTGCCAAATTTGGATACATATTGACTTTTAATGGATCTAATGTACCAACAGGCATAGATGCTGCTTAATTCAACATCAGTTAAATGCAGGTCATTGAATTAATTAAGAGTGCATCTGTTATAACTCATCATTTTGTTCTCCCTAATTTTAATAAGCAATTTTGCCAGCATGCTTACTGGAAATATTACAACATCTTCTTGCACTGAGAAAACCCACAGGACCTATTTATCTGGTTCAACTGTATATTGTTTAAACAGAGGGTCAAACCAAAGGCTTGCCATTTTGCCCATAAGACAGGTCTAAGATTTGCCTTAAGATTACAGCACAACTGCAGGAGGGAGAATACTTTTCCGCAGGTCACTTAAGTCATCCTGAGCAAAAGGAATACCAACACCAAAGATGCACCAAGGAATGACAGCCACAGCCGCTGAGAGTGAATAACCTGAGATTCAGGACGAGGAAGCATCCTGATTCTATTTTCTGTGCATGCCGAGATTTGACGTGTAGTTAACCCAGCTGGGGTTAGGAGCCCAAATAGAGTAAGAAAATCAAACTCAACTCAGGCAATGCTTTGTCCGACCTCAGATTTAGCCCTCAGGTGATCAAGCACTGCATGCTTTTAATTTTACCGGCTAGGGATATTTTTCTTAAATGTTCAGAGAACAAACGTGTCTGAATATTAAGCATGACACAAAATGTCATGAATGCTTAAAGTTGCGGGTCCTTCGGCTCACGGAGGGAGATGCGAAGGGAAGGAGGGTGTTTTGTCAGACCCAGGGTGAGAATATCCCTACATAAACAAAGGGCCCGGGATTGGACGTCGTCTATAGGGAGGGGGACGTAGA